>OU342734.1:299756101-300062233 GCA_910589765.1 Avena atlantica
TCCGTCGTGCGACGAGGACGTCCAGGAGAGGGTGTCGTCGGGAGGCGGCCATGGCAGGTCGAGGAAGAGGGTTCCCGCAGCGGCGCGGCGCGGTGCAGAGGACGGCCGGCGGCGCTGCGGTTCGTCCGAGGCGACCAGGGAGGTGACAAGGAGAACTACGGCCAGTCGAGCTTGAAGGGGAACGCAAGAGGCGGTGATGCGCTGGCGGCGGCGCTTGTGGAGTCGAGGAGGAAGGCACGCACGCGGGCTGCAGCCGGCGGGAGGTCGAGCAGAGGAGAGAGGCGTCGGGGTGGAGGTTCGTGGCGATGAGGAGTAGCGATAGGATAGGATAGGATAGGGTCGGGCCAGCGTGCGTGGTGCGTGGTTGGGGAGGCTTCTTGCGTGGAGGCGCTTGCTGGACTGGTCCAAGGCAGTAGGTCAACCCGACCGTCTTGCATCGTTCTGGTAAGCTGGTTGCCCTCGACTTCGAGCGAACACTCGTCGCTCATCCTCAAGCAGCCGTTGTTGTCGATATGGATCCGCATGCCGAACTTCAGAGTTGTTGTGTGTCAGATATTGTTGGTCCCCGCATGACTGCATTAGTAAAATTAGAGAAGCCGTGCGAGAGATTTGATGTAGAGAACAGAGTAGAATTACCCGGTACAGTGTCTTCTAAAGTCTAAAGTAAAGAAATTTCCATGTCAAACAATGAAGAAAGATGTGTTTTCCTATTTGCTATATTAAAGAAGTTTATTCCCCTTCCGTTGTACTCCAATGGATAAATCTGTGTACGTTTTTAGCGCGGGGAACGATAGATATGGCTGCGTCACCCGACCTCGCGCGATGTCGAAACGGATGCCGGAACAAAGTCGTCCAGGAACAACTTGGTGAAGAATTTGATTCCGAAGCTTCTGCCCTGATTAGCTGTTGCACGTTCGTGGTGGCTCCAGCGTCTCCACCGAATTCCCCGTAGCTTGCGATGTCACGAGAAGCCCTCAACCCGCAGACTCACGGCCTCACGGTATCAGGACGCAAGCGTTCTTGGGCAACCACCGGCATACCCAACCTCTTCACTCCCTGTCCGAGCAGGGAAAACTACCTGGAGTCGGAAAATAATTTTATAAGACCTGGTACACAGATTTTGAGGTGTGGATCATTTTAAGAAAACAACACGTGTACAAAATAGAGAAAAAAAATATGATTACCAACTGTTTTCTATATCTAAATTGCCATGTGTCAATCATGTGAATTGGTCTACTTGTAGACCAGGTCCCATAGAATTATTTTCCAACCCTTGTTGATGTATGAATAGAAATAACTGTTGTCACATTGTTCTATTTTAAAAAATACAACAATTGTTTTTCATTTATATATGTATATACAAATCGTTATTCTGTTGTATCGCACGGGCATTTAGCTAGTATATATATATATCCAAAACTCCTTGTGTGTCCATCCTCACTAGAGGAAGCATCTCATGCCGTTGGTTGTTTGGAGATCCGTGCACGTGTAGTGAATTTCTCTTCCATTTTCCAATTACCAGACACACCCAATTTCCTAAAGAGGTATTTTCCTCCCCTAACTTTTCCACTGACCACTGTTGCTCTGCACCGCCACATACCTGCCACCACTCGGTCTGAACCGCCCCTGGCCGTGGTCAGGGAGCTCACGGGCCTCCGCTCGTCGCAGGGAGCCATTGCCGGAGCAGAGGGACGCTGCCAAACTCCATTATATAGCACACGGCTCACCGTTCAAGACCCCATCTCCGGCACGAATCCTCCCGTCGCACACCACAGCTCCTCCCCTCTCCCCCAGGTCGGCTCGGTTCCTCCCCAACGCAGATTCCCACCTCCGCACCACAGCACCGCAGCGGCCTTCCCGGTTTCTGCACCAGTCGGCTTTTGATTTTGTTCCTCACCAGATCCCATCTCAACCCACACCTTCGATCCCTTATTCTCGCCGCCGACCTTTCCGCCACCGATCCCGAATCAAGGTCAGTAAATCCAGGCCCTGGGGTAGTCCAGAACCAACATCAAGCCGACCGCGACCTATCGGCCACCGGCGCCCCCTGATTTATCTCCCCGCCGCGGCGGTTCGTATACATCGGGTGTCGTCAATCGTTCGGGGTGACGGATGGGGCGTGGAGGGGCGCAGTCTAGCTCGTCAGCACGATCTGTCCCGTCCTCAGCCGAGTACGGCGGGAGGACCTGCTTCAGTGCAGGTATCGTCAGCCGGCAGCTAGACTGACATCCACAAAGGAGTTTTCCAGAGGTAAGCGGTTCTTCAAGTGCCGTCAATCGCTGGTGAGTAACCTGATGTACTGATGCGAACCTCTTTGCCGTTTTGTTTGGTGGTAGCAAACTAAGACAGGCTATGAATGTTTTAAGCTTATTATGTACAACATCATTGAGAAAGTGCTACTGGATAACCTCATATCTAAGTGACCCATTTTTTGTGTAAACATGCTTTGATCTAAGCTTATACCGTTAGAGTGTACCGTTTAGCTTGTTGTATGTATTCACAGTAGCAAAAGTTAGAGCGAGTTAGTGTTATACTCTGCTGTAAATGCGTGTAGTGTTCTCTCAGATTGCTAATTGTGCCTGTCAATCTGGCGATAGATGTCAGCTCAGATTATACACAGCCACACAGCGTCATGAGCTTAGTTATGGTAACCATGGTACATGTTAGAGATATGGATGTCAGAGATGTTTTTTCAGGTGCCACATATCATATTTCTTTTGTATTGTGACAGGCGTGCATATCTTTAATATTGTGTCTACTAATACCAACAAGCCCTTTTTATCTTTCATGCCTGGTTTAGTGCTTTTGTCAGCTTTGGTAGTATACTTTGGTGTATCATAATCTTTTCTCGTTAGCAATTATGTCATCCATTCCGTGTACAAAAAAACGTGTACCCGAGTAGGGAAGGTAAACTGGGAAGTTTCATATGGTATTTTTATAAATAAGGATGCCTTTTTCACGAGTATCATAACGACGTTGGTTCCACCTTCGTGCATTCTGGTTTTTCGATAATAAGAACGCCTTTTCGTTGAGTGAGCATAATACGCATCCCCCCTGTTGCAATCCTCAATTTCGCCACTAGATGATGACCATCTCGGTCTGCTTTTTACAGTGTTTCACTTGGATCTGGGAGGATATCCTTATGGAGTTTGCCAATGCAGTTGTTCTGAGGCGCACCAGAGATCTTGAAGTAGCCACCCCGTGATGCTAAGGTTGACTACGAGTGGAGGATCCATCAGCATGAGCACAAGATCGAGACCGCAAACCGTGACCTGAATGAAGCCCGTGAAATGATAGTCGATTTGGAGGCGTCTGTGTTTCTCTCTTCCGCACTCGTCAAGAAGAGGGACAAAAGTACCATGTGGATGCGTACTGTCATTGTAGTGCTAGTGATGGCCTGGTATTTTATCTCATGATCCTATGGTTCGGGGATAGTTTGACAGACGCCCCCGTGGCGTGGTCATGAATAATATCAGATACCAATGTAATTAGTAGAATGCGGTGTTCCAGCGCCATCTAGGTAATAGGGTTGTGTGTTCTAGCACAATCTGAGTTGTGTGTTCTGTAGTTTTTCATCCCGGCTGGTGAATTGTTAGCTGTCACCGAGGGCCTTGTACAATGTAATTTGTATTATCCTTTGCATGGTGATCTCGACTGCAACAGTTAATTATTTTGTTATCTCTCCTAACCAGCCAAGCTGAACATTTATTATTATGGCTGTAACGCTAACTCAGCCAACATCTGGTACTGCCTGACGAACAATACATGTTTTTAAGTTCTGATGGCAAGGTGTGAGCACATCGTGCAGTATTCAGTCCATTAGTTTGTTTGTTATGTCAGTACTTTTTTGTTGTACCATGATCTTCTTACCTGTTTTCATTTTGTGCTTTTTCCATGACATTCCAGATTAAATGCTGGGCAGAGTACCTATGTCAGTGAGCTAACATATGGTGATCTGATTGTGCAAAGTCATCTGCACATTGCTGGACAGTTTCATGGTCTTGGACGGTATGTTTTACTTTTACCATTCAAGAGTCTCATCTTTTGTCCAGTGCGAAGGCCTGTTCGTTGTGTTTTAAAAAAATGTTTATACATCATCTCCTCAGGTAAGCGTTACGGGATCCTCAAACCAATTACAGTACCGACAAAGGGCACGATCCTGGTGCCGTCATGTTCATATGTCCGTTCAGCTAGTAACAGGTACACGCCATCTGTTTATCAGTTTTAGTTGAAACCCTCAACAATGTAGTTACCTGAAATGGATATAGGTAAGTGGCTTATCACATCCTCACCCGCTGATAGGGCACATCCTATTAAGCTGTCCGCCCGACTACTCTATCAATCAACGATATCATGATTTAGCAGTTACGATGGCGAACATTGATGATCTTTTTATTGTTTTTTCCTAGATAGAGATCCTCACTTAGCCATTCCAAACTTTCAGTACCTGGTTAGGACAGGCATGTGAGGATTCATATGGCCCTGGTTTCATATCCCGGTGGAAAACTAACTGTTTGGAGTTCCAAAGCTTATTTTACAGTAGGCAAGAGTTCCAAAGCTGACTGTTTGGAGTTCCAAAACTTTCAGTACTAACTGTTTAACTTGAGCCGGATTGAAACGAGCGATTTGATGTCTGATTTTCAAAGTAGGCGATAGAAACGCCACATCTGTATTCCATTTTCCGAGTATCTTAGCTGGTTGAGCCCAGATTTTGTTCTCTACATCTAAACTATCCTTTGAAGCGACATTGCACATCAAGAAAAACAGAGTAAAAACACACCCCTTGATTGTTCTAAAATGCTTACAGAGATACCAGCGGTTCCAGTTTCATTAGATGCAATTTTAGTATTTCACGGGTTCGTCCATCACTACCAAAAAAATTAACTGAGCTAAAAGCTTGTTGTCGAAGTGTCATACTATATTCCCACTCAGCAAAGTGGCCACTTCAGACCACGACATCAGCAGATCCTACATGATCAGGATATTTATAATAATCAGAATTTTTATGATTAGCCTGTTAATTATCTGCTTACCGATCTAGGTAAATTGACTGGGAGTTGGCTGTACCTGATATATAGTAGCTTGAGTAAGGACAAAGGGCCATCCCCAAGATGGCACTGCACATCCTGGTAGATGTACATTTTATGTAGTCTACGGCATACAGCGCCTCACTAGTGCAGACCAGGATCACGCTTGAATACTTGATGACCCCCCTATTCTGCACTGCGGCCTCGCTTCAGTTGCAATCAGGTCCCAGTGAAATGGTTTTAAGGAAATCCAAGGGATCGTCCTGATCAGCCTCCACGACGATTTTCCACCCTCACTGTCAACATGTTTTCACAACCTGATGTCATAGCTGTTCAGAGCTGCAATGCCAAGGTGTCCACCTTCCAGAGGCACAATAGTGACATTGCGGCGAAACATGTTAGCCACTTCTCCAAGACCTTTGACATTGCGAAGGCTGTTGGCGACAATGTCAAATGCGAGAAGGTAGTTGTTTGTAAGATGCCAGTAGCACACCGCACCGATCATGGTACTGGAGGAAATCGACAACCCCTACTGTAGGGGTCACAACTTTAGTCAAATCCCATGTCTGGCTTGCCGACCACCACCTCCTGGCTGTGGTGACATCCCGGCCGCTAGAGACCCAGATTATGTACCATGGCAAGGAACGGCAGTGTCCATGGTGGTGGTCATCATCACAAGCCACTCTCCCATGGCCGTACCTGAACCCTGTGGGGGCATGGGTGAACGTTCTCTCATCTGTCATCCACACCAGTAGAGATCGCTGTTTCTCGCCCAGCATCAAGGTCTTGCCATGGCGGCAGCCAAGAATCTCCCAATGCTTGCGGTAGACCAGCAACTCTGGTTCTTCAGCTGGGAGGACGAAGCGTCTACGATGAACACCGTCCGGTTCATCTCCCACCGGCACGAAACGCTCCAAGGAATCATCATTGGAGAAGATGCCAAGGAGCGGAGCAGTACCATGTCTCTCCATAAGCATGCCCGCACCAGACGGCGCCAGTCGCATCGTACGCCAGCAATCCTCCCGATGCTAACTGGATGAGGCGTGACACGGACGAGGATCATAAGCGCAATATCCTTGCTGAAACGATCCCATGCCCCGTTTAACCGTGACAGTGCGTTCATGTCTCTGTCATGGGGCAAGAGAGGGTTCCACCGGTCGGTGAAAATTAGAGGATAATAAGCATTTTAAAACAGGGACCATCATTGACCGAGGCGCCGAACCGTCCTAAGGAATCGGAAGTTTTTTAGCCAATGGCAACGGGAAGTGCCAGATGAGGTCAGCCAACGGGTAACACCGGCTTTCCAGACGATCCTTCCGGTATCGAGCGTTTGGGACCGAGGCGCCGAACCGTCCTTTTTGCTAGCACCGAATCATCCATCCTAAGGATCCGGAAGTTATTTAGCCAACGACAATGGGAAGTGCCGGACGAGGTCTCCCAACGGATAACACCGGCTTCAGGGACGACCCTCCTGGTACCGAGGGTTTGCGACCGAGGCGCCGGACCGGCCTTTTGCTAGCACCGAATCATCCGTCCTAAGGATCCGGAAGTTTTTTTAGCCAATGGCAACGGGAAGTGCTAGACGAGGTCGCCCAACGGATAACACCGGATTTCGGGATGACCCTCCCCGCACCGAGCGTTTGGGACCGAGACGCTGAACCGTCATTTTGCTAGCACCGAATCAGCCGTCCTAAGGAACCGATTGCAGCATAGCTAACGGCAACGGGAAGTGACGGACGAGGCCGCCCAACGGATAACAACGGCTCCCGGGACGACTCCCCGACACCAAAACGTCCCGGTACCGAAAGTTTTGAACCGAGGCACCGAACCGTCTTCTGCTAGCACCGAAACATCTTGGTACCGATTTCTCAGGACAGAGGCATCGAACCGAGCGTTTCGGACCGAGGCCTCGATCCGTTCTTTGATAGCACCGAATCGGCCATCCTAAGGAACCGGAAGTTTCATAGCCGACATCAACGAGTAGTGCCGGAACTGGTCGCCCAACGGACAACACTGGCTTCCGGGACGACAATCCCGGTACCGAGTTTGCTAGCACTGGATCAGCCATACTAAGGTACCGGAAGTTTCTTAGCCAATGGCAACGAGAAGGGCCGGACGAGGTCGCCCCAACAGATAACACCGGCTTCAGGGACGAGACTCTCGGTACCACGCGTTTTGGGAACGAGGCGCCGAACTGTCCTTTTTGCTAGCACCGAATCAGCCGTCCCAAGGTACCGGAAATTTCTTAGCCAACGACAACGTGAAGTGTCGGATGAGGTCGCCCAACGAATAACACCGGCTTCAGGGACGACACTCCCGGTACCGAGCGTCGGGGACCCGGGCGCCAAACCGGCCTTTTGCTAGCACCGAATCATTCGTCCTAAGGATCCGGAAGTTTTTTAGCCAATGGCAACGGGAAGTGCCAGACGAGGTCGCCCAATGGATAACACCGGCTTTCGGGACGACCCTCCCCGCACCGAGCGTTTGGGACCGAGGTGCCAAACCGTCATTTTGCTAGCACCGAATCAGCCGTCCTAAGGAACCGATTGCAGCATAGCTAACGACAACGGGAAGTGACGGACGAGGTCGCCCAACGGATAACAACGGCTCCCGGGACGACCCCCCGGCACCAAAACGTCCCGGTACCGAGAGTTTTGAACCGAGGCACCAAACCGTCTTCTGCTAGCATCGAAACATCTTGGTATCGATTGCTCAGACAGAGGCACCGAACCGAGCGTTTCGGACCAAGGCCTCAAGCCGTTCTTTGATAGCACCGAATCGGCCATCCTAAGGAACCGAAAGTTTCATAGCCAACATCAACGAGTAGTGCCGGAAGAGGTCGCCCAACGGACAACATTGGCTTCCGGGACGACAATCCTGGTACCGAGTTTGCTAGCACTGGATCAGCCGTACTAAGGTACCGGAAGTTTCTTAGCCAACGACAACGAGAAGTGCCGGACGAGGTCGCCCCAACAGATAACACCGGCTTCAGGGACGAGACTCCCGGTACTGAGCGTTTTGGGAACGAGGCGCCGAACTGTCCTTTTTGCTAGCACCGAATCAGCCGTCTCAAGGTACCGAAAATTTCTTAGCCAACGACAACGGGAAGTGTCGGATGAGGTCGCCGAACGGATAACACCGGCTTCAGGGACGACACTCCCGGTACCGAGCGTCGGGGACCCGGGCGCCGAACCGTCTTTTGCTACCACCGAAACAGCCGTCCTAAGGAACCAGAAGTTTCTTAGACAACGGATAACACAGGCTTCCGGGACGACCCCCCACCCCCAGCTCCGAAACGTCCCGATACCGAGCGTTTTGAACTGAGGCACCGAACCGTCTTCTGTTAGCACCGAAACATTTTGGTACCGAGCGTTCGGGACCGAGGCCCCGAGCCGTCCTTTGATAGCACCAAATCGGCCTTCCTAAGGAACCGGAAGTTTCATAGGAAACGACAACGAGTAGTGCCGGACGAGGTCGCCCAACCGATAGCACCAACTTTAGGGACGACACTCCCGGTACCGAGCGTCGGCGCGCCCGGGCGCCGAACCGTCTTTTGCTAGCACCGAAACAGCCGTCCTAAGGAATCGGAAGTTTCTTAGACAACGACAACGAGAAGTGCCGGACGAGGTTGCCCCAACAGATAACACCGACTTTAGGGACGAGACTGATGGTACCGAGTGTTTTGGGACCGAGGCGCCGAACCGTCCTTTTTGCTAGCACCGAATCAACCATCCTAAGGTACCAGAAGTTTCTTAGCCAACGACAATGAGAAGCGCCGGACGAGGTCGCCCCAACGGATAACACCGGATTTAGGGACCAGAACCCCAGTACCGAGCATTTTGGGACCGAGGCGCCGAACCGTCCTTTTGGTTAGCACCGAATCAGCCGTCCCAAGGCACCGGAAGTTACTTAGCCAACGGCAACGGGAAGTGCTGGACGAGGTCGCCCAACGGATAACACCGGCTTCAGGGACGACACTCCCGGTACTGAGCGTTCTGAACCGAGGCACCGAACCGTCTTCTTATAGCACCGAAACATCGTGGTACCGAGTGTCGGGACAGAGGCTTCGAACCGAGAGTTTCGGACCAAGGCTGTAACTACCTCGGTGAATTACGCTCCTAGTTACAAGCCTGGACGAGCGGAAATGGTTAAAATAGTATGGTGGGGCCCAAATGCCACTCACAGGTAGACCTTTCGGCCGTCCTAACCATTTCCAAACATCGGGACAAGAACGGGCGGCGTAATCGGCAGGCGAAGGGATCAACTACATACACAAATGAGTATGTATGCAAGCCACCATACAACAGTCCTTAGAGCCATTCCATAAAAAAGAAATAGAAATATTGCAACGCCATACGGCAAGATCCAAATGTCCTAGATAGATATAATAGTTTAGGATATCTCCTCATACATCAAACATCAGAGTATCAGGCGGAAGCGGAAAACAAGATCCGAGTACGGATAAGAAGCAAATCGGCATAAGATGCCCCATAAATAAACACATCCCGCCCACGGATCTCACGGATCCCCGTTCCCGGAATCTCTACACCAAATGATCGTTGCCCACATCGTTCGTCTCCTGCACCCAGTATCCATCTTGTGAGTGTACCTGTTCATCTGAATCAAATAATTTATCGTGTGAGACCCTAGGGGTACTCAGCAAGTCATTATGCCTCTAAAGGGGACACAACCTGGGTGACGCAATTGCAGCAAAAGATAATACCTAACCATTCTATAGATACTCGCTAACCATCCGCCAAACCAAAGATAGACGGATGTCCGTGAATTAATAACAACAGTTATAACAGTAATATTAACAGATCCATCCTCCTCCTCGCTTACCAACGAGGAAGCGGACGAACACCCCCCACCATCCGTTGGCAGTTTTATTATCCATTCCATGAGTGTTGCACTATTTACTAGTCCGTTACTTAGTCAAATTAAAAGCGGTACTTTAGTTATACTTGTCTATGATCGAGAAATTGTGCTCCAAGTCGTCCATAACCGCGGACATGGCTTTCAGAAAGTTTTACCCTGCAGGGTTGCACAAATAGCAACACACACTCGATCAACCTCGGAAAAACCAAATCAAAACCTAACGAGGCATTCACGACAAAGCGATCACAGGATTCAGTATTTCAGGGGGCCACCCCATTAAGCTACCCGCAACGAAACTGGCCGGCTCCGAGACGGACTCAAGGTTTGTGTGGACGGCTGTAAACAACTGGGAACCCGAAAGTGTGACTGGGCTTGTCGATACAGCGAAAACGTGTCACGGACCTAAACAGTACAGGTGCATCCTCGCACAATCTTAAATTAAGCAGTAAAGCATGGCATAAGTACATAATAGTAATAAAGCCCCAAACTAATTGTGGCCCCAAGAAATAAGAATGAATCAAGCTCTAGCTCAGGGGGGGTCCCATAAGCCTCCCGGATGTGGATAGCGCGAATATTCAAGGAACAGGAATCAAGTACTCGGGGTCCTACGGGACACAAGTGAGCATGAAAAACCAAATAGCAGATATTGCTCACCGGTGCCACTTTCATTAGTTATCCCATTACTACTCAGGTTAAGTTGTATAGGTACCTCGTTATCCATCAGACACTCACATACCCTACACATGCTGTTCTACGACTCGCATGGCTCAAGCAACTCCTGTAGTAATGGCTCATGGGATGGAGGAACAAGCTTCGGTGGGGTTTAAAAGTAAAGGCTATGCAATACTTGGGATTCAGATTAATGCAATCGCGACTCAATGATGCAAGAATAAGATAGAGGCAATAGGTACTATATGTATGCAAGCATGTGGTAGTGCTTGCCTGGCAGCTCAGTTGAAGCGAGAGAAGGATCTGGGTAGTGCTCCTGAGAGTCTTGATATATCCCCTGCTCAGCGTCTATTCGAAGAAGAACCAAACAAACAAGGGCCAACATAAATAAAGTGCACAAGCATATGAATAAAATGCGACAAGCAAACAATCATTCCATGATGAATGATGCACAATTTTGCATGGCAATAAAGTAGCATGGCATGGGTGAGGTGTGGAATACAAGAATAAAGCCTTTTATTGAGTTTTGGTCACATTTTAACCTCATATAAGTTGCTGTATGATTTATATTTATATGATGCATGCTGCAATTCAGAACATGGATTGCATAAACAGAAAGGTCTCGTCGAGCTAATCATTTTAGACATATCATTTGTCAAATTTGGAGTTATAAATCAAAAGTTTTTAATTAATTGAGAAAGAGAGCATTTATTATAATTTCAATCAACTCGAAAATTAAAGTGTCCAAATATATTTTGAAGGGCATATTTGAATTCCTCATATTTTTCTGATTTCAAACATATATTATTTATATGATTCGAATTTGAGAATTAAAAGTTATTATAAAACAGATTTGAATTTGAATTTGAAATAATTTTAAAAGATTTGTATTAAACAGAAAAGAGCAGAAACTTTTGTTACTTAGCCCAGACATAGACACAGACAGTGACAGGTGGGACCATGCTGACTGGAGGAGCACACGTGCGAGAAAAGCTTTTTACATCGGGGCTTGACTGTAACTACCTCGGTGAATTACGCTCCTAGATACAAGCCTGGATGAGCGGAAGTGGTTGAAATAGTACGGTGGGGCCCCAAAAGCCGCTCACGGGTAGACCTTTCGGCCGTCCCAACCACTTTCAATTCATCGGGACCTGTACGGGCGGCGTAATCGGCAGGCGAAGGGATCAAATACATACACAAATGGGTATGTATGCAAGCCGCCATACAAAAGTACATCAGAGCCATTCCATCTAGAAAGAAAGGAAATATAGCAACGCCATACGGCAAGATTCAAATGACCTAGATAGATATAATATTTTAGGATAATTCCTCATACATCACACATCAGAGTATCAAGCGGAAGCGGCAAAACAAAGTCCGAGTACGGACAAGAAGCAAATCGGCATAAGATGCCATAGAAGTAAGCACATCCCGCCCACAGATCTCACGGATCCCCGTGCCCGGAATCTCTACACCGAACGATCGTTGCCCACATCATCAGCCTCTTCCACCCAGTATCCGTCCTGCGAGGGTACCTGTTCATCTGAACCAATAATTTATCGTGTGAGACCCTAAGGGTACTCAGCAAGTCTTTATGCCTCTAAAGGGGACACAACCTGGGGTGACGCAATTGCAGCGAAAGATAAACCCTAACAGTTCTATAGATAATCGCTAACCATCCGCCTAACCAAAGATAGATGGATGTTCGTGAATTAATGACAACAGTTATAACAGTAATACCACAGATCCATCCTCCTCCTCGCTTACCAACGAGGAAGCGGACGAACAACCCCCCCATCCGTTGGCAATGTTATTAACCATTCCATGAGTGTGGCACTATTTACTAGTCAGTTATTTAGTCAAGTTAAAGCGGTATAGTTATGCTTGTCTATGGTCGAGAAACTGTGCTCCAAGTCGTCCATAACCGCGGACACGGCTTTCAGAAAGTTTTACCCTGCAGGGGTGCACAAATAGCAACACACACTCGATCAACCTCGGAAAAACCAAATCAAAACCCAACGAGGCCTTCTCGACAAAGCAATCACAGGATTCAGAAATATTTCACGGGGCCACCCCTTGGAGTACACCCGCAACGGAGTTAGCTGACTCGGAGACGGACCCGAGGTTTGCGACAATGGCTGTAAACGACTGGGAACCCAAAACTGGGATTGTCGATACCGCGAAAACATTCCGCTTACCTAAACAGTACAGTGTGCTCCTCGCACAATCGTAATAAACAGTAGCATGGAATAAGTACATGATAGTAAATAAAACCTCAAACTAGTTTGTGGCCCCAAGGAATAAGACTGAATCAAGCTCTGGCTCAGGGGGGTCCCATAAGCCTCCCGGATGTGGATAGCGCGAATAATCTTGGAACAGGAATCAAGTACTCGGGGTCTTACGGGACACAAGTGAGCAGGAAAAACCAAATAGCAGATATTGCTCACCGGTGCCACTTTCATTAGTTGTCCCATTACTACTCAGGTTAAGTTGTTTAGGTACCTCGTTATCCATCAGACTCTCACACACCCTACACATGCTGTTCTACGACTCGCATGGCTCAAACAAATCCTGTAGTAATGGCTCATGGGATGGAGGAACAAGCTTGGTGGGGTTTAAAAGTAAAGGCTATGCAATACTTGGGATTCAATTTAATGCAATCGCGACTCGATGATGCAAGAATAAGATAGAGGCAATAGGTACTGTATGTATGCAAGCATGTGGTAGTGCTTGCCTGGCAACTCAGTTGAAGCGAGGGACGGATCTGGGTAGTGCTCCTGGTTCTCTTGATATATCCCCTGCTCAGAGTCTACCCGAGAAAAACCAAACAAACAAGGGCCAACATAAATATAGTGCACAAGCATATGAATAAGATGCGTCAAGCAAACAATCATGCCATGATGAATGATGCACAATTTGCATGACATTAATGTAGCATGGCATGGGTGAGGTGTGGAAGACAAGAAATAACATTTTAATGGGGTTTTGGATCACATTTTGTTGTCATAATAGTTGCTGTACACTATATATTTATATGATGCATGCTGCAATTCATATCATGGAATGCATAAACAGAAAGGTCTCATCGAGCTGATCATTTTAGACATATCATTTGCTAAATTCGGAGTTCTAAATCAAAAGTTATTAATTTATTAAGTTCCAGTGGCATTTGTTGTAATTTTACTCAACTTGGAATTTTAAATGTTCAAATAATATTTTGCATGGCATATTTGAATTCCTCACATTTTTCTGATCTCAAAACATATATCACTTATATTATTTGGATTCATAATTTAAAAGTTATTTGAAAACATATTTATATTTGAATTTGAATTAATTTGAATTTATTTAGAAATAAAACAGACAGGCTGCTGGACTTTTGGTACCCAGCAGGTCCTACCCACTGTCGCTGACGGGTGGGGCCTGGCTGGCTGGCCCATCACGCGCACAGGTCAAACGGAAGGGACTGCGGGTTGATTGCCAGGTTTGTCGGGAGCCTTTTTGCAAAACGGCAGAGACACAGACAGGTGGGGCTTGGGATCGCGGGATGAGCGGCAAAAAGACCAGGGGGTTAAGCGCAAAGTGGCCACGACCCACTGTTGATCTTCCTCTCTGCCCCGCGCGGCAGAGTGGCGAGGGTGGGGATCGAACCCGCGACCGCGAGGGGGCGCTCGGCAGCGGCGACCGCTACGGTGGGGTTGGGTAGTTGACAGGAGGGGGGGTAGGTGGCTAGATAGGGTTTGCACGCGCGGGAGTGAGACGACGTCGACGACCACGCCGTGCACCGAGGGCGCTCGTCGCCGTGACCCGCTCATCCAGGAAACGAACAGGTAGGGGAGGATGTCTGGAAGGTAGTGTGGCTCACCGCGGGTTCGTCGGGGCGGTCTGTACGGGCAGGGGCGCAGACGATCGCCGGCGCGGCTCGCGGACGGCGGTGCTAGGGTTTCGCGGCGTCGTCGACATGCAGGGTTACTGGGGGCTTCTCCTCCTCGCTGCTGGGTACGGGGGCGACGCAGAGGTCCTTCGCTACCTTGCCGACACGATCTCTCCCGCCTGCGCCTCCTGGAACTCCGGGGAACGGTGGAGACCGACGGTGGAGGTCGGCGATGGTGGTGAAGAAGAGAGGGGAAGAGGGGAACGAGGCAGGGCCTCTGGGATGGGATCTAGGAGAGGCTAGAGGGGCGAGGAAGGGTAGATAAGGACGGGGCAGGTGGGGCTTGCGTGGGGAAGGGGAAGGTTGGCTCGGCCACCTTTTTCACCCTCTCTCACGTAACGAGCAGGGCAGGCACATGGGGAGGGAGGTGCTAGGGAAGGTGAGGCTGCCAGGTGGGGACGGCGAGGCCTGGGAGAGTGGCTCGGTGTGGGGCAGCTGGGGCAGAGGGAGAAGAGAGAGGGAGGGGGCATGGGTTCGGTCTAGGTTTAGGGTAGGGTGGTAGATAGGTTCGGATAGGAGAGGGGTATGGGTTCGGTCTGGGGTGGTTGGTAGCTAGGGAGGGGCCTGCACACTAGAGAGAGAGGAGGGGCCGAGAGAGAGGGGATACTTAGGGTTTGGTTAGATTAGGTGTAGCTTAGGATTTAGCCAAGATGGGGTATGGGAGGGGGTATGGTGATAGAGGAAACTAGATAGAGGATTAGAGAGAGAAGGGTGAGAGCTAGGGATTTTTGAAGCATGCATGCTCCAAACATAGGTCAAGTAAGATCAAGAGGAAAAGAGGGAGGGAGAAGGATGTGGGGGTTTAGGGTTTATGCAAGATCAACATATATCAAGCCAAAAGAGAGGAAAAGAGATGGAGATGATCAACTCAAAAACCAAATAAAATCCAATGACAAGCACAAGATGGTACTTGCATGGCCCATGCAGAAATATTTATTGCCCTGATGACTCTTGTGAAAACAATGTTATTACATGGCATTATTATTTTGCATTCCCAAAAATTGGAATAAGGCCAAGCAAAAAGAATTAAAAAGGATGCCCCATGTGGAATAGATGGAGATGACCATATCTGAGATACAATGGGACTTGCTAGTGTGTATATGCCACTAGATATTGATTAAGCCCACAAAAATATCCCAACATGATGATAACCCCAAAACAACACATATGGGAGCTAGAATTAGGGTCACACTCACAAGGCATGCAAAGGTGGCCATGTGGCTCTCATATACCAATATTGTGAAAACAACATGGTGCATACATGGGAGCATGTGGAGCTAGAACTTGATCCATCCCAACCCACATGAGCTAGAGGTAAAACTCAATTAAAATGCCAAGCTCATATTAATTGGATGGTGGAATTATAAGGTGGTGAAGAAAGGTGGTGGAGTCAATAAGAGATATGCCCCCAAATCAACTTGGGCGTTTAACAATATATCAAGAACCAAATACAATATCAAGAGGCAAATACAAATATTAATGCATATGAGATAAGAACCAAAGCTCAAGGGTTTTGTATGATGCTCAAATGCAAGGTGGCATGATGACATGAGCATGATATGATGATGATGTAACAATTATATGTAGGAAGTGGCCCTTTTATTAGTAGAACAAGTAGCATTACAGGTGTTAGACAACTGGGATGCTACAACTCTCCCCCACTAAAAAGGAATCTCGCCCCGAGATTCTAGGAAGAAGAAGAAGACACAAAGAGGGTAGGATAATTGGCACAAAGTTCATCTTCACGCTCCCAAGTGGCTTCATCAACAGAATGGTGTGACCACTGCACCTTGCAGAACTTGATGGACTTGTTGCGAGTCCTTCTTTCTGCGGTCTCAAGGATTTTGGTGGGGTGTTCTTGATAAGACAGGTCTTCTTTGAGATCGATTAGCTCATGATCCACGGTCCTGCCGGGATCTTTGAAGCACTTCTTGAGTTGAGAGATGTGGAAAACGTCATGGACTTTGAGTTTTTCCGGGAGCTCAAGGGCATAAGCAACTTCTCCTCTTCTACCACGAATCTTGAAAGGACCGATGTATCTAGGAGCCAACTTTCCTTTGATACCGAAGCGGTGTGTGCCTCTCATGGGAGTGACACGAAGGTAAACGAGATCACCAGGGGCATACACCATGTCCGTGTGCTTCCTGTCATAGTTGCTCTTCTGACGACTTTGAGCAATCTTCAGGTTCTCAAGAATGATATGCACCTTCTCCTCCGCTTGAGTTACAATGTCAGGGCCAAACCAGATTCTTTCTCATGCACCTGACCAACCAATCGGAGTTCTGCACTTGCGACCATAGAGAGCCTCAAATGGTGCCATCTTCAGACTCTTATGGAAGCTGTTGTTGTACGAGAATTCAGCATAAGGAAGACATTCCTCCCACTTCATGCCAAAAGAGATAACGCAAGCACGAAGCATATCCTCCAGAATCTGATTGATCCTTTCAACTTGTCCTTGCGACTGAGGATGGTAAGCAGTGCTGAAGTTCAACTTTGTTCCCAAAGCATTTTGGAAACTCTCCCAGAACTTGGAAGTGAAGATGCTACCACGGTCTGAACTGATCTCAAGCGGAACCCTATACAGAGAGACAATTCTGTTGATATAGAGCTCAGCCAACTGAATTCCAGAAATTGTTTCCTTGACGGGGAAGAAATGAGCCACTTTAGAAAGCCTGTCGATGACAAAAAAGATTGCATTGTTGCCCTTCTGCGAACTTGGAAAGCCAGTGATGAAGTCCATCTCTACTTTCTCCCATTTCCATTCCGGAGGTTTTAATGGCTGTAGAAGACCGAAAGGTTTCTGATGGACAGCTTTCACTCTGCGGCAGACATCACACTCCGAGACATACTTGGCACAATATCGTTTCAAACCAGGCCACCAATATTGTGTTTTCAAGTCCATGTACATCTTTGTGCTGCCAGGGTGGATAGATAGAACAGAATCGTGCGCCTCCTTGAGAACTTGCTCTCTCAAACCCGGGTAGTTCGGAACAAACATCCGGTGTTCAAAGAAAAGCGTGCCTTGATCATCGACGTGGAAGGACTCATACTTCGGAAGCTCAAGTTTAGAGATGATCTTTCTGGTGTGCGGGTCACCCAGCTGACGAGAGCGAATCTTTTCTTCCAAGAGAGGAGTAGCCAGAAGGTTCAGGAGATGCCCTTGTTCCACAACTTCAAGGTTGAGCTGACGGAATTCCTCGCACAAGAGAGGTTGCTGCTCTTCTATCATGAGGTTGTTGACATAAGCTTTGCGGCTAAGAGCATCGACCATGACATTAGCTTTGCCCGGTGTGTAGTTGATGGTCAAATCAAAATCATTGATTGCTTCGATCCATCTCCTCTGCCGAAGGTTGAGATCAGGCTGAGTGAAGATATACTTCAAACTTTTGTGATCAGAAAAGATCTCACATCGGTTGCCAAGCAAGTAGTGCCTCCATAGCTTCAAAGCAAAGACAACTGCTGCTAGCTCGAGGTCATGTGTAGGATAGTTGATCTCATGCGTCTTCAACTGTCGAGAGGCATAAGTAACCACTTGTTTTTCTTGCATAAGGACCGCACCCAATCCTTGCAAAGAGGCGTCACAGAATATCTGGAAAGGCTTAGATGTATCCGGAGGAACCAACACTGGTGTGGAAGTGAGCTTCTCTTTGAGTGTCTCAAAGCTTGCTTGACATGCAGGGGTCCAAAGGTATTTCTTGCCTTTCTTGAGGAGATCGGTAAGAGGCTTCGCTATCTTCGAGAAATTCTGAACGAAGCGACGGCAATAACTAGCCAAACCGAGGAAACTCCGCACTTCTTTGACATTAACAGGAGGAAGCCATTCAACAATTGTCTTCACGGTTTCCGGGTTTACTGCAATGCCCTTGGCAGAGATGACATGGCCAAGATAAGTTACTTCAGGCAGCCAAAACTCACACTTTGAGAACTTTGCATACAAGCGGTTCTCACGAAGCTTGTTTAGGACACACCGCAGGTGTTCTTCATGCTCTTCCTTAGACTTGGAATAGACCAGGATGTCATCCAGATAGACCACAACGAACTTATCAAGGTACTCCATGAAAACCGAGTTCATAAGCCTCGAGAAGGTAGCAGGTGCGTTTGTGAGGCCGAAAGACATGACCGTGTACTCATACAGGCCATAGCGGGTGGTGAAAGCTGTTTTGGGCACATCTTCCTTGCGAATCTTGATTTGGTGATAACCACTTCTCAAGTCAAGCTTAGAGAACACCACAGCTCCAGCTAGCTGATCGAAGAGATCATTAATCCGCGGAAGGGGATATTTGTTCTTGATGGTTTTAGCATTGAGAGCCCGATAGTCAACACAAAGTCTATCAGTCCTGTCACGCTTCTTCACAAAGATTGTTGGGCTACCCCAAGAAGAAGTACTGTGTTGAATGAAACCCAACTTCTCTTGTTCATCAAGTTGACGTTTGAGTTCAGCCAACTCAGAAGGACCCATTTTATAAGGCCGCTTGGAGATAGGAGCCGTTCCAGGTTCAAGTTCAATTACAAACTCAACCTCACGATCCGGAGGCATACCCGGCAACTCTTCAGGAAAAACATCTGGGAACTCACAGACCACCGGTACACTCTGAATAGCTTCCATAGCATCATCATTCAGAGCCGCCAAAGAGAAAAGCTGGACAGCAGGAGTCAGACTTGGAGAAAAGACTATATGGCCTTCAGGAATCTTCAGAGAAACTGAGCGTTCAGCACAATCAATCACAGCTGCATTTGCTGTCAACCAATCCATGCCCAAGATGACATCAATGTCAGAATTGCCCAGAACAATTAAAGAAGCCGAGAACGAAGAGCCACCAATCTCAATTTGATTGCCATGGCTGATTTTTGATGCTACCATATTTGCTCCAGGAGAAAGGACCATTAACCGCTTGAGAAGAGGATCCGCCGCTAACCCATTCTCACTTGCAAACTTGATAGAAACAAAAGAATGCGATGCACCAGAATCGAACAAAACTCGTGCAGGGACTGAGTTAACGGAAAGCATACCCATCACGACTCCAGGTGCATGCTCAGCTTGAGCGGCGTTGACACAATTGGCACGAGCAACCATAGACCCGGGCTTGGTGTTGATGTTGAGAGCCCGAGGTGGTGGTGCACGAACCATAGGAGAGCTTGCTGCAGATCTTGGCGGGGGTGGAGGGAGAGCTTTGTTCTTCAACGGACAGTTCCAGTTCAGATGTCCAGGATCTCCACATGTGAAACAAGCACCAGGTGGACGTGGAGCAATGTGGCCAGGGACTCCACCAGGCGCTCCAGGGTAGTGGTGGTTGTAGCCCCTGGGAGCACCAGTGATGGAGTTTAGTGGCCTTGCCGCGTAGCTTGAAGGTCTTGGTGAATCCGGGAGCGACGGTGGGGTGTTAGGAACCCAGACACGCCGCTTAGAAGGAGCTGCCATAACTGAAGAGCTTGATGCATCCCGGTTGTGTTTCTTGGACTCCTCGAACACTTGCCGACTTGCTTCCTCTTGCAGAGCTGTGTGTTGGAGTTCCAGGAAAGATGCCGGCCTTGCATGTGTGATTGCATACTTGATCGATGCATTGAGCCCTTGCCTGAACCTCTTCTGCTTCTTCTTGTCATCAGATACCTCATCGCCACCATAACGAGATAGATTCATGAAGTTCCTGATGTAGGTGTTGACGTTATCATTTCCTTGCTTCAGGTTGAGAAAAGCTTCCTTCATCCTTTCCATTACAATCTCTGAGAGGAACTGCTCTTTGAAAGCTGCAGTGAACCTTTCCCAAGTAGGCTGAAAACCCGTGCAGCTTGCCTGCAAGTAATTCTCCCACCAGAGAGCTGCATCTCCCTTCAGAAGGTGAGTATCACACTTGACCCACTCCTGCTCAGGAACATCAGCAGTCTCGAGCAACCTTGACATCTCACGCAGCCAATCATCCGCGTCCAGTGGTCGATCAGAAACATCAAACTGACGAGGGTTGAATTTCAGGAAGCTCTTGATGTCTCCTCGCTTGGGAGGTGGAGGGAGTGGAGCAAACTCATTTCTTCTGACGCTTTCTTCCAAACGCTGCTGGTTCTGCTGCATTGCTGCCAAGGCATTGGCTATGTTTGACAACGCGGCCCCAAGTTCTGGTGGTATGTCCTCATCTGAACGGCGTGGTGGAGCCATCCTGACATTGATATAAAACACAAGTCAATACTATAATGGAGAATGATAATAATCCAAAATAGTACCAAGATGGAATTAACCAAGATTAAAGGATACAAATTACTAAGATGATATTAAAATATCAACAAAGTTCAAAGCACCTAGAAGATATTAAGCATATCGCACACGACTGAAAAGGAGTGTGGTACACAAATATATCAAAGAAAATTTTTCCACAAATTTCGGCATTAAAATACCAATAGATGCGCAAAATTACTTAACGAATCAAGATTAGTGACTCTACCGATTCAATATACAAAAGCGAATGATAAGAGTAGTGGTATGGTCGCGACTCCATCCCGCACTCAAATCATTACTCCGCACATGAACAAGTGGAACACATATCCTAACCCCTTCTTATCACGTTGAACCTAAGATTGGTAACTACGGAACGAACACCCCAAACAAGATAGCGTCAGATACAAAGAGTAAGATAGATTGCGTCAGTTTGCAAAAGCCTGTCGGTATGGAATGTACCAACAGTTGATAACCAAAGGCTGATTAGATAACAACTTGGATGCAACAGATAGACAAGGGATTACACATACACACACACAACCTATGGTACTACGGAAACCCAGAACACGTGAATCCTAGTTTGAATTTTTTAAGAAGAGGATTGAAAACGTTGCACTTCCTTACCAGAAAAGGGTGGGTGGTTGGGTAAGAAGAAAAGTGGAAGCAGTCCTACTCTCGCGTTTTGTTTTTCCCTAGTATACATAACTACCAAAAATATTTGCTAGACTGACAACGACCGTTTGGCTGAGACCCTGAAGGTCGGGATGGCTCTGATACCAATTGTAACTACCTCGGTGAATTACGCTCCTAGATACAAGCCTGGATGAGCGGAAGTGGTTGAAATAGTACGGTGGGGCCCCAAAAGCCGCTCACGGATAGACCTTTCGGCCGTCCCAACCACTTTCAATTCATCGGGACCTGTACGGGCGGCGTAATCAGCAGGCGAAGGGATCAACTACATACACAAATGGGTATGTATGCAAGCCGCCATACAAAAGTACATCAGAGCCATTCCATCTAGAAAGAAAGGAAATATAGCAACGCCATACGGCAAGATTCAAATGACCTAGATATATATAATATTTTAGGATAATTCCTCATACATCACACATCAGAGTATCAAGCGGAAGCGGCAAAACAAAGTCCGAGTACGGACAAGAAGCAAATCGGCATAAGATGCCATAGAAGTAAGCACATCCCGCCCACAGATCTCACAGATCCCCGTGCCCGGAATCTCTACACCGAACGATCGTTGCCCACATCATCAGCCTCTTCCACCCAGTATCCGTCCTGCGAGGGTACCTGTTCATCTGAACCAATAATTTATCGTGTGAGACCCTAAGGGTACTCAGCAAGTCTTTATGCCTCTAAAGGGGACACAACCTGGGGTGACGCAATTGCAGCGAAAGATAAACCCTAACAGTTCTATAGATAATCGCTAACCATCCGCCTAACCAAAGATAGACGGATGTTCGTGAATTAATGACAACAGTTATAACAGTAATACCACAGATCCATCCTCCTCCTCGCTTACCAACGAGGAAGCGGACGAATAACCCCCCCATCCGTTGGCAATGTTATTAACCATTCCATGAGTGTGGCACTATTTACTAGTCAGTTATTAAGTCAAGTTAAAGCGGTACTTTAGTTATGCTTGTCTATGGTCGAGAAACTGTGCTCCAAGTCGTCCATAACCGCGGACACGGCTTTCAGAAAGTTTTACCCTGCAGGGGTGCACAAATAGCAACACACACTCGATCAACCTCGGAAAAACCAAATCAAAACCCAACGAGGCCTTCTCGACAAAGCAATCACAGGATTCAGAAATATTTCAGGGGGCCACCCCTTGGAGTACACCCGCAACGGAGTTAGCTGACTCCGAGACGGACCCGAGGTTTGCGACAATGGCTGTAAACGACTGGGAACCCAAAACTGGGATTGTCGATACCGCGAAAACATTCCGCTTACCTAAACAGTACAGTGTGCTCCTCGCACAATCGTAATAAACAGTAGCATGGCATAAGTACATGATAGTAAATAAAACCTCAAACTAGTTTGTGGCCCCAAGGAATAAGACTGAATCAAGCTCTGGCTCAGGGGGGTCCCATAAGCCTCCCGGATGTGGATAGCGCGAATAATCTTGGAACAGGAATCAAGTACTCGGGGTCTTACGGGACACAAGTGAGCAGGAAAAACCAAATAGCAGATATTGCTCACCGGTGCCACTTTCATTAGTTGTCCCATTACTACTCAGGTTAAGTTGTTTAGGTACCTCGTTATCCATCAGACTCTCACACACCCTACACATGCTGTTCTACGACTCGCATGGCTCAAACAACTCCTGTAGTAATGGCTCATGGGATGGAGGAACAAGCTTGGTGGGGTTTAAAAGTAAAGGCTATGCAATACTTCGGATTCAATTTAATGCAATCGCGACTCAATGATGCAAGAATAAGATAGAGGCAATAGGTACTGTATGTATGCAAGCATGTGGTAGTGCTTGCCTGGCAACTCAGTTGAAGCGAGGGACGGATCTGGGTAGTGCTCCTGGTTCTCTTGATATATCCCCTGCTCAGAGTCTACCCGAGAAAAACCAAACAAACAAGGGCCAACATAAATATAGTGCACAAGCATATGAATAAGATGCGTCAAGCAAACAATCATGCCATGATGAATGATGCACAATTTGCATGACATTAATGTAGCATGGCATGGGTGAGGTGTGGAAGACAAGAAATAACATTTTAATGGGGTTTTGGATCACATTTTGTTGTCATAATAGTTGCTGTACACTATATATTTATATGATGCATGCTGCAATTCATATCATGGAATGCATAAACAGAAAGGTCTCATCGAGCTGATCATTTTAGACATATCATTTGCTAAATTCGGAGTTCTAAATCAAAAGTTATTAATTTATTAAGTTCCAGTGGCATTTGTTGTAATTTTACTCAACTTGGAATTTTAAATGTTCAAATAATATTTTGCATGGCATATTTGAATTCCTCACATTTTTCTGATCTCAAAACATATATCACTTATATTATTTGGATTCATAATTTAAAAGTTATTTGAAAACATATTTATATTTGAATTTGAATTAATTTGAATTTATTTAGAAATAAAACAGACAGGCTGCTGGACTTTTGGTACCCAGCAGGTCCTACCCACTGTCGCTGACGGGTGGGGCCTGGCTGGCTGGCCCATCACGCGCACAGGTCAAACGGAAGGGGACTGCGGGTTGATTGCCAGGTTTGTCGGGAGCCTTTTTGCAAAACGGCAGAGACACAGACAGGTGGGGCTTGGGATCGCGGGATGAGCGGCAAAAAGACCAGGGGGTTAAGCGCAAAGTGGCCACGACCCACTGTTGATCTTCCTCTCTGCCCCGCGCGGCAGAGTGGCGAGGGTGGGGATCGAACCCGCGACCGCGAGGGGGCGCTCGGCAGCGGCGACCGCTACGGTGGGGTTGGGTAGTTGACAGGAGGGGGGGTAGGCGGCTAGATAGGGTTTGCACGCGCGGGAGTGAGACGACGTCGACGACCACGCCGTGCACCGAGGGCGCTCGTCGCCGTGACCCGCTCATCCAGGAAACGAACAGGTAGGGGAGGATGTCTGGAAGGTAGTGTGGCTCACCGCGGGTTCGTCGGGGCGGTCTGTACGGGCAGGGGCGCAGACGATCGCCGGCGCGGCTCGCGGACGGCGGTGCTAGGGTTTCGCGGCGTCGTCGACATGCAGGGTTACTGGGGGCTTCTCCTCCTCGCTGCTGGGTACGGGGGCGACGCAGAGGTCCTTCGCTACCTTGCCGACACGATCTCTCCCGCCTGCGCCTCCTGGAACTCCGGGGAACGGTGGAGACCGACGGTGGAGGTCGGCGATGGTGGTGAAGAAGAGAGGGGAAGAGGGGAACGAGGCAGGGCCTCTGGGATGGGATCTAGGAGAGGCTAGAGGGGCGAGGAAGGGTAGATAAGGACGGGGCAGGTGGGGCTTGCGTGGGGAAGGGGAAGGTTGGCTCGGCCACCTTTTTCACCCTCTCTCACGTAACGAGCAGGGCAGGCACATGGGGAGGGAGGTGCTAGGGAAGGTGAGGCTGCCAGGTGGGGACGGCGAGGCCTGGGAGAGTGGCTTGGTGTGGGGCAGCTGGGGCAGAGGGAGAAGAGAGAGGGAGGGGGCATGGGTTCGGTCTAGGTTTAGGGTAGGGTGGTAGCTAGGTTTGGATAGGAGAGGGGTATGGGTTCGGTCTGGGGTGGTTGGTAGCTAGGGAGGGGCCTGCACACTAGAGAGAGAGGAGGGGCCGAGAGAGAGGGGATACTTAGGGTTTGGTTAGATTAGGTGTAGCTTAGGATTTAGCCAAGATGGGGTATGGGAGGGGGTATGGTGATAGAGGAAACTAGATAGAGGATTAGAGAGAGAAGGGTGAGAGCTAGGGATTTTTGAAGCATGCATGCTCCAAACATAGGTCAAGCAAGATCAAGAGGAAAAGAGGGAGGGAGAAGGATGTGGGGGTTTAGGGTTTATGCAAGATCAACATATATCAAGCCAAAAGAGAGGAAAAGAGATGGAGATGATCAACTCAAAAACCAAATAAAATCCAATGACAAGCACAAGATGGTACTTGCATGGCCCATGCAGAAATATTTATTGCCCTGATGACTCTTGTGAAAACAATGTTATTACATGGCATTATTATTTTGCATTCCCAAAAATTGGAATAAGGCCAAGCAAAAAGAATTAAAAAGGATGCCCCATGTGGAATAGATGGAGATGACCATATCTGAGATACAATGGGACTTGCTAGTGTGTATATGCCACTAGATATTGATTAAGCCCACAAAAATATCCCAACATGATGATAACCCCAAAACAACACATATGGGAGCTAGAATTAGGGTCACACTCACAAGGCATGCAAAGGTGGCCATGTGGCTCTCATATACCAATATTGTGAAAACAACATGGTGCATACATGGGAGCATGTGGAGCTAGAACTTGATCCATCCCAACCCACATGAGCTAGAGGTAAAACTCAATTAAAATGCCAAGCTCATATTAATTGGATGGTGGAATTATAAGGTGGTGAAGAAAGGTGGTGGAGTCAATAAGAGATATGCCCCCAAATCAACTTGGGCGTTTAACAATATATCAAGAACCAAATACAATATCAAGAGGCAAATACAAATATTAATGCATATGACATAAGAACCAAAGCTCAAGGGTTTTGTATGATGCTCAAATGCAAGGTGGCATGATGACATGAGCATGATATGATGATGATGTAACAATTATATGTAGGAAGTGGCCCTTTTATTACTAGAACAAGTAGCATTACAGGTGTTAAACAACTGGGATGCTACATTGACCTAGCCACAGCAGATGACAGGTGGGGCCACGGCAGCCTCAGGGCCACACGCGGGCGCGCCAGCGGGGACGCGACACGTGGGAGATCCAGGGCGTGCGGGTTGAGGCTGGAAGAACTAAGGGGCTTATCCGAAAAACGAATGGAGAGGCTGACAGGTGGGCTTCCGGGGACTGCAGGTTTAGGCGGGAAAAAGGGCAGGGGCTCAAGCGCAAAAAGGACATCGGCTGCTGCACGCTGACGGACAAGGTGCTGCCGGCGGCGGAAAAACTGGCCGTCTTCCGACGACGATGGCGACGCATACGCTGGACGAATCGCGTCGCCACAAAAACGAAAAACGAAGAGGGGATGTAGGGCTACAACTTTCGTGCAGGGAGCAACTACGGGGGTGGGCTGTGCTGGCCGGGCTTCGACGAGGAACAGAGGGCCAGGGGGGACCTGGGGCTGCGGCTGCCCGCCCGCGCACGGTACGCGGAGCGCGCAGAGAGCTCGACGGAAGGTGGCGGAGCTACGGCGCAGGAGAAATAAGGGGACGTGTCTGGGAGGCGCAGGGGCTCACCGTGGTATCGCCGGCGTGGTAGTTCGTGCGGAGGTGGAGGGGATCTGGCGCCGGACTCGTGGACGGCTTCATCGGCTCCCTCTCGGCTTGGTGGCGACGGCGACGCTCCGACGAGGCCCAGGCACGGCTGCAGGTCCAGGGCGACGGTGAGGTAGCGGGGAAAGGTACTGGTACTCCTAGATCGGCTTGACGTCCACCGGAACAGCGAAGGACAGAGGGAGTCGTGGCTAGGGTTTAGGAGGAGGAGGAGATGGCCATGGCGGCTTGGGAGGAAGAAGGGGAAGGGGTGAGGGGCTTGGGCGCCTCCTGGATGGGATCTGGGTGGGTGAGGCGGCAGAGAGGAAAGGGAGCACATGGGGTGGTGGTGGCTTTGCAAAAAGTGAGGAGGAGGGTGATCGGGTAGGTATTCTCTCCCTCCTTCTTCTCTTTGTCTTGAAGCCAAAGAAAGGAGTGGGGAGGGCAGATGAGGGGTGAGACGTGGAGGGGCCTGCCTGGTAGGGAGAGAGGGGAAGCCGAGAGAGAGAGGGTGAGGTGAGGTTTTGTGTGAGGGTGGATTAGAGCTAGGGTAAGGAGAGAGGACAAGAGAGAGAGGTTGATGTGGTGGTGGCTTTTTGGCAAGACCAAACTAGATCAAGCAAAAGGAGTGGGGAGAGAGATGAGAGGAGATCCACTCAAGAAAAGAACCAAATAAAATCCAAAAGACTAGAATGTGGTGGTTCTTGCATGGCCCATGCAAAATAATTAATGCCATGTTTATTCTTGTGAAAACAATAATATTAACATGGCATTATTCTTATGCATTCCCAAAAGTGGATTAAAGCCAAGCAAAAGAATTTGTAGAAGTAGATCCATCCTATCTCCCATGAGCTAGATTAAATACCAAAAGAAAATCAAATGGAAGCTCTTGGATAATTGAATGGTGGAATTATAAGGTGGTGAAAAGAAAGGGTGGTGGAGTAGATTAAAAGATATGCCCCCAACTCAACTTGGGCATTTAAACAATATATCAATAACCAAATACAATATCAAGAGGCAAATACAATTAACAATGCATATGAGAGAAGAACCAAACCAAAAAGGGTTGTATATGATGCTCAAATGCAAGGTGGCATGATGACATGAGCATGATATAATTATGATGCAACAATTATATATAGGAAGTAGCATTTATATAGACTAGGCTATTAGCATTGCAATTGTTAGACAATTGGGATGCTACAACTCTCCCCCACTAAACAAGAATCTCGCCCCGAGATTCCTAGGAAAAAGAAAACGACACAAGGAGAGGCGGGTGTTCGAACGAAGGTGACCCTCACGTTCCCAAGTTGATGAACAACGGAATGGTGCGACCATTACACCTTGCAAAACTTGCTAGACTTGTTGCGAGTCTTGCGTTTTGCTTGAGAAACAACGGGTTAGAAGAGTTGAAGGATTGTCGTGAGACAAGAAGGATAGGATGGGCATAGCTCCGGTTTTCCCAAGAATCATGATAAAAGAATATAACCACTTGTAAAAGAAAAGGAGAAGATGATGTATCATGGATAAAGAAAGACACACCATTAAGATTAAAGATTTACCGATACGAGAGAGGATGAATCTTTGTCTCGCCGGAAGAAAGGAGCTAGATTGGAGAGGTTTTGAACCACTATTACAATAGCATCGTATCTTCTCTCGGATTTGAGAAAAGAAGTTCGGAAACAATATTGCCTTCAAACAATAGAGTCCCTTGATAACAACAGAAAGATTTAGTTAGACATCGTCGGATTAGATTCTTGTTGCGCCGGTAAGAACCAAGGATCACGCAATTTAGGTGCGCAGATATAACTTCCAGAGATGGATGTGGAGCCAGATCATGGTGGAATCCCGAGAAGCAAAGAATATGGAGGATCTGGAGTTTATTGTAGAGATACTTATTGCTTTCTTTAGCCTTGAGGCTAACGCAATAGATTTGTGGTTGATGGCATGAACCATAATTGGCTTTACCACAGAAAAAGAATTGATGAAACAAAGAGAGAGATAGTTTCCTTTAGTCTTGTTTGGGGATATCGAGCATCGGTATAAAGACGAGGATAGAAAAAGGTTTGCGTTTGTTTCCACAAGATAATTGAGGATTTTGCTCCGTGTAGAAAGGGTGAGATCACCAACAAGATATTATTGATTACTTTCTTCGAAAGAGCACTCCGGAAAAACAAGGACGGAAGTAAAAGTATCAAGGGATAAAGGCCACTTCTAACTTCCGTGGAATGAGTGAAATCATATTAATTCACCAATTCAATGTACAAGAGCGAATGATAAGAGTAGTGGTATGGTAGCTACTCCATCCTGCACTCAAAGCATTACTCCGCACATGAATAAGAAAATCATGCAACCCAACTACCGAAACAGACTGAAGGTGTTGGCAAAAAACTCATAGAACTCCGTTAGAAAACAAGGATAGATGCAAACGATTCGCCGGATTCATAGATAGATAAAGATGATGATGTTGTCATCATGTCGGAAGTACCAAGCCACCAGAAAGATATAAAGGAAGATCACGGAGACAACTGCAAAATTTCACAGATATAGAAAAAGATAGCACCACTTGAACAGAAGGAATACAAGATCTGGAAGGTCTTCATGGCCTCCGGTGGATTGAGCATAGACGATAGAGCGAGAGGGTTTCAAGAGATTACTTAACGAGATTGAGGTGAAAGAACTCCATGTTCTTCTTGAAATGATTAAGAGAGATTTAGCAGCCTTGAGGAAATCTTTAGCGGAACGATGACGATAACTTGCCAACAAGGAACAACTCCGGATTGGTTGAAGATGGAGGATGGAATTAACAATGGACTTGCTGATTCCAGAGTTGAAGTAATGTATTTAGCAAAAGGACGTGGTCGAGATATGTGACTTCAAAAAGTCAGAATTCTCACTTTGAGACTTTGCACATAGGCAGTGCTCACGAAGCTCGAGAGAAAGAGACACAGATGATCTTCCATGTCCTTCCATAGATATCGAATAGGCAAGCATATTATCAACATATACCACCATGGATTAACAAGATATTCCCAGAATACCAAGTTCAAGAGGCGGGAGAACGAACAAATGCTTGAACAATTCCTGAGCTCAACACTCTTAGAAAGATCAATATTAAGAGCACGGGTTCGTGTTGAAGGAGATGCACTGGAAGAATAGATTATCTGGTCCTTCGGAAGAAAAAGAGATGTCACCTGGTTCACATTGTCGATCGGATCACCGGTTACAAAGATAAAGAGATCTTGGATAAGAACCGATGATAGCTCATACCTTAAGCAAAGCTATGAGAGACGAAAAGATGCAATTCCCTCGTAACCAGGAGAATTGTGCAGATATGGGGTTCAAAAGGATGTGCAGCATGATGGACAGATGATAGACCGCCATAGTGCTTGGAGAAACTCTGGATTGCCAAAGATGCTTGAATATGCATAGATATGATCGCGGTGTAGTCAAAATCACAGGAGATAACCGTCACCATTTGGAGGATAGTGGTGATTGCATTTTCCATATTCCACTCAAGATAAGTGTCATATAGCTATGCCGAGAACCAAGTTACAATCACCAGCATCGGATCGACACATGTTATGTAATTAGCCCAAGAGAATTGGAGATGAAATGAAACTATAGGATTAAGCGCCGGTGACAAAAAAATGAGTTAGCATGGACATGCTGATAAAAGGGAGATAGATAATGTTTCACACACGACTGAAAAGGAGTGTGGAAGCACAGATGTATCAAAGAAAACTTTTCCGCATTTTTCGGCATTAAAATACCAATAGATGCGCAAAAACACTTATCAGGTAGCGATTAGCAACTGATGGTTTCACAGAATGTGGAGTTGCTAGAAGGAAGGACACCCTTAAGAAGATGGCACCGGTTAACAAGGAGTCAGATAGATCGCGCCGGTATTCAAAAGCCTGTCAGTATGGAATGTACCAACAGTTGATAACCAAAGGCAGATAAACATAACATGTTGGATACAACAGATAGACAAGGAATTACACACACACACACTCAACCTATGGTACTACGGAAACCCAGAACACGTGAATCCTAGTTTGAATTTAAGAAGAGGATAGAAAACGTTACACTTCCTTACCAGAAAAGGGTGGGTGGTTAAGAAGAAAAATGGAAGCAGTCCTACTCTTGCGTTTTGTTTTTCCCTAGTATACATAGCTACCAAAAATATTTGCTAGACTGACAACGACCATTTGGCTGAGACCCTGAAGGGCGGGATGGCTCTGATACCAATTGTAACTACCTCGGTGAATTACGCTCCTAGTTACAAGCCTGGACGAGCGGAAATGGTTAAAATAGTAAGGTGGGGCCTAAATGCCACTCACAGCTAGACATTTCGGCCGTCCTAACCGTTTCCAAACATCGGGACAAGAACGGGCGGCGTAATCGGCATGCGAAGGGATCAACTACATACACAAATGAGTATGTATGCAAGCCACCATACAACAGTCCTCAGAGCCATTCCATCTAAAAGAAAAAGAAATATTGCAACGCCATACGGCAAGATCCAAATGTCCTAGATAGATATAGTAGTTTAGGATATCTCCTCATACATCAAACATCAGAGTATCAGGCGGAAGCGGAAAACAAGATCCGAGTACGGATAAGAAGCAAATCGGCATAAGATGCCCCATAAATAAACACATCCCGCCCATAGATCTCACGGATCCCCGTTCCCGGAATCTCTACACCGAATGATCGTTGCCCACATCGTCCGTCTCCTCCACCCAGTATCCATCTTGTGAGTGTACCTGTTCATCTGAATCAAATAATTTATCGTGTGAGACCCTAGGGGTACTCAGCAAGTCTTTATGACTCTAAAGGGGACACAACCTGGGTGACGCAATTGCAGCAAAAGATAATACCTAACCATTCTATAGATACTCGCTAACCATCCGCCTAACCAAAGATAGACGGATGTCTGTGAATTAATAACAACAGTTATAACAGTAATATTAACAGATCCATCCTCCTCCTCGCTTACCAACGAGGAAGCGGACGAACACCCCCCACCATCCGTTGGCAGTTTTATTATCCATTCCATGAGTGTTGCACTATTTACTAGTCAGTTACTTAGTCAAATTAAAAGCGGTACTTTAGTTATACTTGTCTATGATCGAGAAACTGTGCTCCAAGTCGTCCATAACCGCGGACACAGCTTTCAGAAAGTTTTACCCTGCAGGGGTGCACAAATAGCAACACACACTCGATCAACCTCGGAAAAACCAAATCAAAACCCAACGAGGCATTCACGACAAAGCGATCACAGGATTCAGAATTATTTCAGGGGGCCACCCCATTAAGCTACCCGCAACGAAACTGGCTGGCTCCGAGGCGGACTCAAGGTTTGTGTGGACGGCTGTAAATGACTGGAAACCCGAAAGTGTGACTGGGCTTGTCGATATAGCGAAAATGTGTCACGGACCTAAACAGTACAGGTGCATCCTCGCACAATCTTAAATTAAGCAGTAAAGCATGGCATAAGTACAGAATAGTAATAAAGCCCCAAACTAATTGTGGCCCCAAGAAATAAGAATGAATCAAGCTCTGGCTCAGGGGGGTCCCATAAGCCTCCCGGATGTGGATAGCGCGAATATTCAAGGAACAGGAATCAAATACTCGGGGTCCTACGGGACACAAGTGAGCATGAAAAACCAAATAGCAGATATTGCTCACCGGTGCCACTTTCATTAGTTATCCCATTACTACTCAGGTTAAGTTGTATAGGTATCTCGTTATCCATCAGACACTCACATACCCTACACATGCTGTTCTACGACTCGCATGGCTCAAGCAACTCCTGTAGTAATGGCTCATGGGATGGAGGAGCTTCGGTGGGGTTTAAAAGTAAAGACTATGCAATACTTGGGATTCAGATTAATGCAATCGCGACTCAATGATGCAAGAATAAGATAGAGGCAATAGGTACTATATTTATGCAAGCATGTGGTAGTGCTTGCCTGGCAGCTCAGTTGAAGCGAGAGAAGGATCTGGGTAGTGCTCCTGGGTTTCTTGATATATCCCCTGCTCAGCGTCTATTCGAAGAAGAACCAAACAAACAAGTGCCAACATAAATAAAGTGCACAAGCATATGAATAAAATGCGACAAGCAAACAATCATGGCATGATGAATGATGCACAATTTTGCATGGCAATAAAGTAGCATGGCATGGGTGAGGTGTGGAATACAAGAATAAAGCCTTTTATTGAGTTTTGGTCACATTTTAACCTCATATAAGTTGCTGTATGCTTTATATTTATATGATGCATGCTGCAATTCAGAACATGGATTGCATAAACAGAAAGGTCTCGTCAAGCTAATCATTTTAGACATATCATTTGTCAAATTTGGAGTTATAAATCAAAAGTTATTAATTAATTGAGAAAGAGGGCATTTATTGTAATTTCAATCAACTCGAAAATTAAAGTGTCCAAATATATTTTGAAGGGCATATTTGAATTCCTCATATTTTTCTGATTTCAAACATATATTATTTATATGATTCGAATTTGAGAATTAAAAGTTATTATAAAATAGATTTGAATTTGAATTTGAAATAATTTTAAAAGATTTGTATTAAACAGAAAAGAGCAGAAACTTTTGTTACTTAGCCCAGACATAGACACAGACAGTGACAGGTGGGACCAGGCTGACTGGAGGAGCACACATGCGAGAAAAGCTTTTTACACCGGGGCTTGACCTAGCCACAGCAGATGACAGGTGGGGCCACGGCAGCCTCAGGGCCACACGCGGGCGCGCCAGCGGGGACGCGACACGTGGGAGATCCAGGGCGTGCGGGTTGAGGCTGGAAGAACGAAGGGGCTTATCCGAAAAACGAACGGAGAGGCTGACAGGTGGGCTTTCGGGGACTACAGGTTTAGGCGGGAAAAAGGGCAGGGGCTCAAGCGCAAAAAGGACATCGGCTGCTGCACGCTGACGGACGAGGTGCTGCCGGCGGCGGAAAAACTGGCCGTCTTCCGACGACGATGGCGACGCATACGCTGGACGAATCGCGTCGCCACAAAAACGAAAAACGAAGAGGGGACGTAGGGCTACAACTTTCGTGCAGGGAGCAACTACGGGGGTGGGCTGTGCTGGCCGGGCTTCGACGAGGAATAGAGGGCCAGGGGGACCTGGGGCTGCGGCTGCCCGCCCGCGCACGGTACGCGGCGCGCGCAGAGCGCTCGACGGAAGGTGGCGGAGCTACGACACAGGAGGAAGAAGGGGACGTGTCTGGGAGGCGCAGGGGCTCACCATGGTGTCGCCGTCGTGGTAGTTCGTGCGGAGGTGGAGGGGATCTGGCGCCGGGCTCGTGGACGGCTTCATCGGCTCCCTCTCGGCATGGTGGCGACGGCGACGCTCCGGCGAGGCCCAGGCACGGCTGCAGGTCCAGGGCGACAGTGAGGTAGCGGGGAAAGGTACTGGTACTCCTAGATCGGCTTGACGTCCACCGGAACAGCGAAGGACAGAGGGAGTCGTGGCTAGGGTTTAGGAGGAGGAGATGGCCATGGCGGCTTGGGAGGAAGAAGGGGAAGGGGTGAGGGGCTTGGGCGCCTCCTGGATGGGATCTGGGTGGGTGAGGCGGCAGAGAGGAAAGGGAGCACATGGGGTGGTGGTGGCTTTGCAAAAAGTGAGGAGGAGGGTGATCGGGTAGGTATTCTCTCCCTCCTTCTTCTCTTTGTCTTGAAGCCAAAGAAAGGAGTGGGGAGGGCAGATGAGGGGTGAGACGTGGAGGGGCCTGCCTGGTAGGGAGAGAGGGGAAGCCGAGAGAGAGAGGGTGAGGTGAGGTTTTGTGTGAGGGTGGATTAGAGCTAGGGTAAGGAGAGAGGACAAGAGAGAGAGGTTGATGTGGTGGTGGCTTTTTGGCAAGACCAAACTAGATCAAGCAAAAGGAGTGGGGAGAGAGATGAGAGGAGATCCACTCAAGAAAAGAACCAAATAAAATCCAAAAGACTAGAATGTGGTGGTTCTTGCATGGCCCATGCAAAATAATTAATGCCATGTTTATTCTTTTGAAAACAATAATATTAACATGGCATTATTCTTATGCATTCCCAAAAGTGGATTAAAGCCAAGCAAAAGAATTTGTAGAAGTAGATCCATCCTATCTCCCATGAGCTAGATTAAATACCAAAAGAAAATCAAATGCAAGCTCATGGATAATGGAATGGTGGAATTATAAGGTGGTGAAAAGAAAGGATGGTGGAGTAGATTAAAAGATATGCCCCCAACTCAACTTGGGCATTTAAACAATATATCAATAACCAAATACAATATCAAGAGGCAAATACAATTAACAATGCATATGAGAGAAGAACCAAACCAAAAAGGGTTTTATATGATGCTCAAATGCAAGGTGGCATGATGACATGAGCATGATATAATTATGATGCAACAATTATATATAGGAAGTAGCATTTATATAGACTAGGCTATTAGCATTGCAATTGTTAGACAATTGGGATGCTACAAAGGCTCCGAGTTGTCCTTTGATAGCACCGAATCGGTCGTCGTCCTTTGATAGCACCGAATCGGTCGTCTTAAGGAACCGGAAGTTTCATAGCCAACGGCAACGGGTAGTGCTGGAAGAGGTCGCCCAACGGACAACACCGGCTTCCGGGACGACAATCCCAGTACTGAGTTCGCTAGCTCCGAATCAACTGTCCTAAAGATCCAGACTCAACTAACGGCACCGCTGGAGACGTGCATCAAGGAGTATTTTGATGAATGGCTGAAAAAGTTTCCAACAATGTACCATAAGTTTCTCCAAATTTGTCGGGGACAGTCTGTCTGCAACAGGTCCGACTACGATTGCTCAAAGATATGGTCAATATGTATATCAATCATCGCTGTTTGTTCGAAATTTCACCATTTGAAATTATATCATTTGCAGGAATGACACAGGAATCTTTGCCCTGCACTCTGCTCACTATTTTGATGGGGTCAGGATGTCAAGGACTTTTACCTCGGTAATCATCGTGTTCCTCTCTTGAGATTATATCTTATCCCATCTATCGTTTACATTTTTTGTTTCATCTGAACTTTGCATGGTTGGCGATGGGCTTGTTCATGCCAGGATGACCTCCCTATCACAGCTGCTGTACATCGAGGGTAATGATGGGATACTGCCGTCAGAATTCAGGAGCTGGCTCAAGAAGCAGTGACTTTGTCCTATCTCGGCAGAATGGACGAAAATAACCCAAAAAAATAACAATTTTACGAAATGAACTCTGGCCAAAAGAAATTCATGGAACGAACCCTTTTTGCAACGCCGTACGTGCTGGCGCCGCACCCTGAAGAGCAGCGCCGTTACGCCTGGCACCGCGCACCTGCCAGCGTGGCGCCTCGTGGGGCCCGGTCCCGCTAGTGCGACGCCTTGTAGAGCGGCGCCACACTATGTAGTGCAGCACCGTTGCGCTTGGCTCCGCACATTAGGTCTTGTACCAGCGCGCGAGCCAACCTTCCCCAGCCCCATCCCATTCTTTCTCACCCACACAGGAGCTGCAGCGGCGACGACTCTTCTCTCCCCTCCACCTCCTCCCTCCTAGTGTCCAAATCGGAAGCCTCTCTCCGTGGAGTTCGATCCCCCAAGTGCCTTGAGGTATTCTTCCCCTTCATCTTTGATTTCACCCATTAATTTCTTGTTTTGGTCCATATCTTGCAAACCCTAGTTTGTTTTGTAAGATGCATGGTAGAATGTTGTTGTATTGGCATATGGGTTGGTATTGTGTTAATGTTAGCATGGGTATCTATTGAGTGTGTTGACCATGGTATTGTTGTTGTGATTATGTTAGGCATGGCAAGAATTGTTCATGTTCACCATGTAGACAAGGATGCTTTTTTGAGAGGTAACATAGAACCGGACCCGGACGAGTTCGATTTGGTGTTTGAGTGTACTCCAACCTATGCCGAGGTCTTGGAGCAATTGAGGATTGAATTGAAATGGATGGACCCAAAGGATGATATTGAGTTGGAGGGAAGACATAATGTTGGCTTGGGAATGCATGTCCGTTAGAAGACCATGCGTATCTTCTCCGAGGCCCGTTGGCTTGCATACAAGGAGGTGGTGGCCGAATCACTAGACAAGGTTCTTGAGCTATTTGACACCAAGAAAGTTGGTAGTTCATTGTCTTTGGACTTAAACCGTATGGCATCCCCATTGCGTACTATGAGTCCTCCACCCGTAGACCAAGAGCTAAGGCGTGAACCTCCCTTGACCCAAACATTGAGCCCGATTTCAAGACACCAAGATGATGATTGTGGGGGTGAAGATGAAGATGACAATGATGATGTTGAACTCCATGACAACAATATTGGAGATTTAGAGAAATATATCACACAAGATGACATGGACCATGACCTCCCGTATTCTCGAGGCTATGCATCAGACTCGGATGATGATGGTCCCGAAGAAGAAGTTGACGAGGAGGGGTTCACGGCTAGAGAGGACGAAATCCATGATACCGTATTGGGTCGGGACCATCGGGTGCCTTTATTTCATGATCTTAGTCTCGCGGATGAAGCCACGGTTGATGGTGGCAAAGGCATTGTGCTCGGACCAAGGACAAGTTCTTACCGGGATGGCAATGAAGTGAATAGTGGCTTTTGCAAAGGATCAAGGTTCAGGACCTTGTTGGAATTTAAGCAATGGATAAAGGACTTCTCGGTGAAGCATCATCGTCCTTACACGGTCGTGCACTCGAACATCAAGAAGCGTTACACGGTGAAGTGCGAGGAGGAAGGATGTCCTTGGATAGTGCATGCAAGACCATTCAAGGGAGATCCCGAATGGCACATATCTAGTTGCGTATCAACTCACATGTGCCGAGGCCCGGTGGTGGATGGGAAGGATGCGAAGAACGAGCACCGACAACTCACCTCCGAATTCCTCGCTTATAGGCTTTCCAATGACATCGCGTCGTTTCCAATAATTACCATCAAGCAGGTCATGGAGTTTGTGAAAGCCCTCTTTCACTACGAGGTGAAGTACGGGAAGGCATGGAAGGCTAAGCAAGCCGCATTCAAGATGTTGTACGGTGATGGGGAGGAATCTTATAACCGAATCCCAAGGTTGTTGTTAGCGATGGCCAATGCTAACCCCAGCATGGTTCATGTGGTTGAACCTTATGGGAACAAGACAAGGGTTGTAAACGGGAAAACTGTGCGAGTTTTTGTCCGTGCATTTTGGGGTTTTGAGCAATGTGTCCGGGCTTTTGAACATTGTAGACATGTCATCTCTGTTGATGGCACCTTTATGACCGGACAATTCAAAGGCACTATCTTGATTGCAATAGCCAATGACGCGAACAACCGGTTGATTCCTTTGGCGTTTGCTTTGGTGGAGGCGGAAAGCAATGATAATTGGGAGTGGTTCTTCTATCTTTTGAGAACCAAGATATTAACCCCTCAAAGGGAGATATGTGTCAGCTCTGACCGTCATCAAGGAATTCTCAATGCTGTGATGATTGATATTCCCGGCCATGCTCCATTGCACCATTGTTGGTGCATGAGACACTTTTGTTCAAACTTCTATAGGGCATGCAAGAGCAAGGATTTGTCCGATGATCTACAAGATTGTTGCCTAGATTTCACGGAACGTCGTTTCTCTAACTTGTACAACAAATTACTAGTCAACAAAGAACTCAATGCAGGTGGTCGCGATTTTCTCAATAGGAACATTGAACATATGGGAAAGTGGGCACAAGCTTTTGATGACGGTGGCCGGAGGTATGGCCAAATGACAAACAACATGGCAGAGGCATTTAACAAGTTTCTAAAAGGTGTCCGTGCATTGCCCGTCATGGCAATAGTCCGATATACATTCGACATGATGAATGGGTATTTTCTGAAATACTCACATGAAACGGTCCGACATATTGCGGGGGACAACAAGAACAAGTACAAATACAAGTTCCCTCCGAAGGTTGACGACTGGATGCAATTTCAGACAAGGAAAGAGGATTCCCAAGTTTTCACGGAATATGACAATGACGAGCTAATTTATCAAGTTACGGAGCCCGGAGGTACAATGGCTGATGGTGTCCAACACGGAGCCGAGCTTTCAAGGTCTCGCTCAAGACCTGTGAGTGCACATGTGGAAGGACATCATTGCTTCATCTTGCGTGCTCACACTTGCTCGTGGCGTCTCGCAGACGACATTTGAATTACAATAATCCGCTCACGGTGCGAGAGGCTGAGTTCTCTATTGAGACTACTAAGAAGACATGGGCTCCTAGATTTCATCCATACTTGGACCAATCACAATGGCCGGAGTACCATGGAATTCAACTATGGCCCGATCCGAAATGTAAGGTTGTTGGACGTGGAAGACGCAAGACAAAGCGTTTTAGGAGCGACATGGACGGATGGGGACGTGGTGGTGGTCGGGAAACGGGCAACGACCAATTCCAAGAGCCTCGTGAGAGAGCCCGGTGTGGAACGTGCAATGGTGAAGGGCACAATACAAGAAAGTGTTAAATCAAGGAAGTAGTAGCCAACCAAGTAGTAGCCAAGATCCAAGTCAACCAAGTGGTAGCCAACAAGCTCCAAGCCAACCAAGGACTAGCCAACCAAGGACTAGCCAACCAAGTGGTAGCCAACCAAGGACTAGCCAACATGATCCAAGCCAACCAAGTGGTAGCCAACCAAGGACTAGCCAACATGATCCAAGCCAACCAAGGACTAACCAACAAGCTCCTAGTCACAATTTTCTTAGACAACAAGATCCTAGACAACAAAGAGGTCGACAACTTGGGCTACGTAGAGGAAGAGGGCGTGGTGGTTTTAATCCCGCTAGTATGATAGGTTACTTAGCCGGACCAGATCCGTATGATCGTAGGTATGTTCACATTTATGCATATTTTACTATCATTCATGTTTATTGGGTTAAATGCATCCTTTACTAACTTGTACCTTTTATTCTTATAATAGGTATAGCGACTCAACCCAACAATGCCAATGATGGTGAAGGTGTGAACTACTCGAATATCTGGGCGAATGCTATGGAGGTGGTGGAGAAGAGGAAGGAGGCCGAGGAAGAGAGGAAGAGGAAGGAGGCCGAGGAAGAGAGGAAGAGGAAGGAAGCTGAGGAAGAGAAGAGGAGGAAGGCATTCGAAGAGGTAGGTAAACTTTCTCGTGACTTGGCAAAAAAGAAGGACGAAGAGGACGAGGTGAAGAAGAAGAAGGAAGAGGAAGAGAGGAATAGGAAGAAGAAGAAGGAAGAGGAAGAGAGGAAGAGGCAAAAGGAGAAGGAAGAGGAAGAGAGGAAGAGGAGGGCCAATTCTAGGCCACCTTGCGCCGATCAAGAGGAAAGGCCACGGAGGGCGTTTCGTACTGACGAGGCCCATGGGAAGGAGGTTCCTATTTGTTGGTGTGGAACCGATTGCACTGTTAAGGAGTTCCTAGACTACCATTCCGATAGTTGGGGAAAAAAGTTCTTCATGTGTGCCAACTACAATCGCTCTCCCGTGCGTAGCCGCAACCCATACGACACTCCACCGATATGCACAAAGATTTTTAGTTTTCATTTGTCCCAACTATTCCATATCATAGCCTCTAACATGCACTATTTTCTTGTAGTATCCCCCTCCGGTATGCAGGTACTATAGTTTGATAGATATCGAGCAACCTCAATCCAACAAGGCTATCCAAGAGATCGATTGGGCCATAAAAAGAAGGCGCTACTACAAAGCGCATCGTGACGAGGAGATGGCGAAGAAGCGCAAGGAACATAATGACGAGCTCCGCAAGAAAGAGGAGGAAGAGAATTGTCCCGGTAAGGAGTCTCGGGATGCCGAGAGGGAAAGGCTGTGTCAAGCGGCATGGCGTTCCATGGAGGAAGAGGAAGAGAAGAAGAGGAAGGGCAAAGGGCCTATGTTCTAGACTTTGAGTATGTAACCGGGAGTCATGGACTTGTATGTGTCAAGATTTGCTCGAGAACCTCTTGTTATTTCATGAACTCGTGTTATTTCATGAACTTGTATGTTCTAGACTTCAAGGGCAAGAAACTCGTGTTATTTCGTATGTGTCAACAAACATTTCCCCCCTCAAAGCTTTTTTGTTCGATGTGTGATCATTTTCCTTCGAAACAACCGCTGAAAGCTGGCTGTAGCAACATCTTCAAAGTGCGGCGCCGCACATGCGCTCGAAAATAGACAGAAGCTTCTGTCTATTTTCGAACGCATGTGCGGCGCCAGGCTGGACGGCGCCGCACTGTGCGGAGCCACCAGGATGCGCGTTGCACGGTGCGGCGCCGCCCAGCTTGGCGCCGCACATGCGCTCGAAAATAGACACACATGCGCTCGAAAATAGACAGATTCTGTCTATTTTCGAGCGCATGTGCGGCGCCAGGCCGGACGGTGCCGCACAGTGCGGCGCCACCAGGCTGCGCGTTGCACCGTGCGTCGCCTCCCAGCTGTGCAGCGCCAAGCTTTTTTGTTCGATGTGTGATCATTTTCCCTCGAAACAACCGCTGAAAGCTGGCTGTAGCAGCATCTTCAAAGTGCGGCGCCAAGAATGGTGGCGTTGCACGGTGCGGCGCCGCCCAGCTTGGCGCTGCACATGTCTATTTTCGAGCGCATGTGCAGCGCCAAGCTGGGAGGCGGCGCACGGTGCAACGCGCAGCCTGGTGGCGCCGCACTGTGCGGCACCGTCCGGCCTGGCGCCGCACATTGACTTAGCCGATTCCTGGACCACCTTGCACAACGCATACTGCATGTGCGGCGCCAGGCTTCATGGCGCCGCACCTTCCTGACTTCTGTCTGTCTGTTTCTGTTGTTCGAGCATGTTTGTTCGATATTGTTCGAGCATGTTTGTTCCAAAAATACAACAACCATTCACGACAACATCCATTCACGACAACCATTCACGACAACAACCATTCACGACAACAACCATAAGTACCAAGTTCACGACAACAACCATAAGTACCGAGTTCACGACAACAACCATTCAAGACAAAGTGCAACATCTACTCTACTTTCCACGGGTGGTCTTCGCCCCTCGACCCCTTCTCGCGAGCATCTTCCTCCTTCTCCTGGGTTCCTCTTCATCCTCCACCTCTAAGCGATATGGATTCTTGGGCTTCTTTGTCTTGGTCGTGGAAGGATTGGGTGTGTAAGGCTTCTTGGGTTGCCTTGGCTTGAGAACGTAGTTGGACCGCTCGTGGACCTTGTAGCGAGTGTAGTTTCCCAATGTCATCTCGTCGGAGACGCTTTCCTCATCTTGCGGCTGTCAACAAAAGAAGATTGGTAAGGACAAATTCAGGAGAAATGCAAGGGAGGGTGGGGGATGCAATGGTTGTACTACCTCGGGTGTGTTCGACTCGTCCTCAGATGTGGAGTGATGATCGCCAGACTTGTCACCGTCGGGTGTGTTGGACCGTGACGCGGACGGTGTTGCCACCTCGGGGTCACGACAACCTAGCAAGTTCGACAGCCGCCTTAACCGTTGGCCCTGCTTATTAACGAACTCACAAAACAGACCCTCTCCCTTCTCTCCGCGAGGGTATGTGTCCAAAGCGTCCTCGCATGCATCGGCGGACTTCCTTACCTGATCGCGCTGTCATAGACAAGAAACTAGTAATTTATCCATGCAAGGTGTGAGAAGCGCCTAGACGGAAAAAATATTATTCGGCACACTTTACCACAAAGTTGACCAAGGGAGCAAACTCGGCTTGTCGCCCTTCTCTGACCATGATGTTGTATTGTTTGGTTGAAAGCTCATCAAATACCAATGGCTCCTCCAAGATCGAATCCCGAAATGCCCGTGGGTATATGTCCACCCGCGCGTTGTCAACGAACCATGCGATGTAGTTGTTGAAAGCATCCCGATTGAAGGGTCTATCCTGTGCTCCTTTTGCTTTCCTAGCCTCGGTCACACACCTCCTAAATTTCTCAAGGTGCTTCCTCTGCTTCTTCCTGTCAAAGCTGCACACAACAACAAGTCAAAAAGCGTTATTTGGCGAATGATAAGCACAACACATGGTAAGGCAGTTAATAGCTTACCTATGGAGCCCTAAGTCCGTGTCCTTCCACTTAGGCGGGACAATCTGAAATAACCCAAACTGGGTCATGACACGGTGAGGCTGGTGATACTCAACAGCCCACATGCACACCATGGTAAGATAAATCAAAACACCAACTAGAGTTCTACCATATGTTCATCTTACTCTAGCCATATGGAAATGCAAATATGAACAAAACACCTAACATATACTTGTAAGCTAAATCAACCAACTATAGTTCTACCAAAGATTACTATGCCATATCTAAACCTACATCTCCAATAAGCATTGCAATGATTCATATAATTTTCAAAATCCAAAGGAATCTAGGGTTTCACCCGATTTTACAAATAGAGGATAAATTAGAAGAAATTTGCGGATGAATTTGCTAGGATATGTGAGAGAATACGTGGGGAGAGATTGGGAAGGAAGTTTATTGGGGTATTGCTTGGGATCTAGCCGATTTGAGTTGGGGATCACCGAACCCTAGCCGCCATGCCTTCTTCTCTGTTCATGGGGACTGGGAGAGGAATGAGGGTCGGGGGCTGGGGCTGGCGCCGCGCTGGTACAAGCCATAAAGTGCGGCGCCAGTCGCAATGGCGCTGCACTACACAGTTCGGCGCCACATGTCAAGGCGCCGCACTAGCGGGACCGGGGCCCACGAGGCCACAGGCGAGCCACGCTGGCAGGTGCGCGGAGCCAAGCCTCGTGGCGCTGCTCTTCAGAGTGCGGCGCCACCGTATACGACGTTGCAAAAAGGGTTAGTTCCGTGAATTTCTTTTGGCCAGAGTTCATTTCGTGAAATTATTATTTTTTTGGGTTATTTTCGTCCATTCTGCCTCCTATCTTCAATGAAGACGGCTCAAGAAGCAGCGACCACTCCTTTGAAAAAACTGAATTGGGGAACAGATGTAGCACGGGGCATGTTTCAGTCCAGAGAAGAATCTAAGGGTTTGGAATCGGAACAAAGCTGGTATTGGATGTTCATCTACTGGTTCGACACTCCGGATCTGGGAGATTTGTTGTCCTGCAAATCGCCCCCCAACGAGCTTCTAGCAGAATCCAAACAGATTAGACGCCAACGGTGGTTAGCTTTTTCACCAGATCGCTAGGTCCGCTGACGCTGTGTACACAAATCGGTACCCTATGCGGGGTCAGGGTTCTGGCCCAAGTTAAGTACCGCCGGGTCAGACAGCCCATCGCCGGGTACCTTGTGTTTGAATTTTAAATCAGGCCTGCACGTGCTGACAAGTCTGTGGGCTGGCTGACACAAACACAGCCCACTGGTACCAGCTGCTGCCACTTACCTCTTTTTGAAATTTTTTCAAACCAAGTTTCAAACAAAAGCTATAAAAATCACCAAAATAGAACCGCTAAACTATGACAAGTTTCCTCTTTTGCTTGTGCATGTGATGTGCTAGGCGAGAGAAAGTATATTCACAAATACTTGGTGTAGTTTCTAAATAAAAAAGATAGACATTGAGTACGCATCGCGGAACACATGTGTGATACTAGATGCTTCCTCTAGCGAGGATGAACGTACCAAATCCGCTTCCTATATATATGAGAAATATTGGGCTATCTAGGATGCTACCTATGTATACTAATCTAACCATTGAATATTCTATAGAGAGCATGAATTTGAGCAGCCAAAGCACAAAATATCTAACGGAAAACACCACCTCCGTTACATCAAGAGAATATTTTGCATGCACTTGTTAGTACATGCAAGTACCACGGGCAAGCTAGCATATACATGCAAACTAGCAACAACTCACGTATCACATGCAAGATAGCAATCAGATAGACCATTGATTCGGCTAAAATATAAGCATGGAAGCTAGCAATATATTCAGATTATTGAACCGGTCAAAATTTTAGCATGCATTCTAGCACTACATGTAGACCGGAAAAAAATTCTAAATATGAAGGAATGATATGAAATCTATATATAAAGGAATGAGTTTTGCGTTTTGTACTAAAGAAAATCTATCGTTAAAGGACGCGGGAAGCACTCTCGCGCTAAAACGAAAGCCACGCGCGGAAATTTTGGCTGAAATTCGTGCAGCCCGGAATGCGTGATAACTTGCTTGCTATCTTGGTCTACGTGGTTGGATTTATTGTCGAAATTCGTGTATGTTTTCATGCTCGGATTGATACTTACCATGCACATATCTTATCAAGTAATACAACTAGTTAGGGTCTATCACAGCAAGTACAACTAGCATATGCATGCATCCGAGTTTATATTTTTTTTGCAATAATAGGGGCTGTTTGATATGCTACAATAAAGTCTGGTCATGCTATTCTACAAACGGCGATAACACCGTTAATTGCATGCAAAATATTGGATCTCTCTCATCTTAATAGCTAGTTCACGTACTCCATGTATCCAACGTTAACACTTGCGTGCATTGGTAGCATCCTAGATAGCAAATCCACGTCGATATATATATATATATATATATATATATATATATATATATATATATATATATATATATATATAATCTATTTATAGATATTTGTGTTGTACGATAAAATATCATCTTATCCACCTTCCTTTATACATGGAAGAAGGTCGCTTATTACAAGGAAAATGATACTACTCCCCCGGGGATCGTTTCGTTCGATCCCCGGGTCGTTGCTAGCGGCCGTACGTGGGAGGCCCACCACGTGTTCGTATCTGCTTTCTTCTTCCTCGTTTTCTCCCTCACGGAACTTGCAACCGCCGCCGTTGCCCACTCGCCCGCGTGTAGCTCCGGCCGGCGCACCGCCCCTGCAATCTGGCCGCCGCGCCGCCACCCTCCCATGTAGCTCTGGTCGCCGCGGCGCCGCCGGGGATCTCCACCGCTGCCCACTGCATGGCACCTGGACACGGGGAGCTCTAGTTCCCGGTGCTCAATGGCATCTGGACGCGGGGAGCTCGCTTCGTGCCCCTCTTCCCGCCCGATGCTGTCGCCGCCGGCCCTCTCCCTGCCTCCCCCCATGCGCACCTCTGCTCCATGGCCGCTCTGCTCCGCGACACACCGTCCGTTTGCTGCAAGTCGTGGCTTCCTGTGGACATGTGCAGACGGCCGGCGGCTATGCCACACACGACGACCGAACCGGCGACCGAACCTGCTACATACGGCTTCTCATGTTGTTACCTACGACTACAGTAGTTTCTGCCTCCGGCATCCGGACCTGCTACCTGCGGTGAGCGGTGCTGATACCTGCAGTGAGCAGTCCTGCTACACACGGTGACCGAACCTGCTACATATAACTTGTGGCGTTGCTATATGCGCGAGTGGCGTAGCTCTATGGCATATTTCTTTGCTACAATTTTGCTCCGACGATGTCTCCAGCGAAGTTAGGCTTTTGCTACATTAGCATAATCATCTTGCTATATCCGTTTTTTGATTTTGCTACAAAAGCTAAATTTTTTTGTGCTACGCAGTCTCCGGCGAAAGTCTCCGGCGAGTCGGTTTTGCTATATTGGTATTTTTTTTTGCTATACGGTCTCCGACGAACTCTCCGGCGAGGTCTAGTCTGTTTTTCTATTTTTCTGTCAAAACGGGACTATTTGTATGATATGTTTATAGCAAAAACGAGATTTTAAAGGTTTTTGGAGGACACGTGTTCAGCAGGACCCGGAAAATTTTGAAAAATATCCTAGGAAAGCGTAGTACTGTCCTTAGTACAAGGGGTAATCAACTGGAGTACTATTTTCGGTGCAACAAACGACACTGAAAAGTGAGACCTTACATGTCTAGTTCGAAAGCACTCACATATATTTATCTAGTAATGTGTTTTATTCTATTCTTCGTGCTGCCGTGGTGTTGAGAGTGGTAACCAGATCGAAAAGACTTCCTTCGTAACTTTTATGATGCTGCAGGAGGTGGCACGTCAGGTCGATCACCGGGGTCACAGTTGTAACTATGGTCGCGTCCGCAACCATTGTACGGGCGGCCCGACTGGCGGGGTAGAGAGGATAGAGGCCTTCCGACTCTTCTTATCCCTTGTTGATTCCCCTTGTCCCTATGTCATGCATATTGCTCCATAGTTAAAATACTGCACCCAGTGTTGTATATTTGTGTGCTACTTTCTTCGTTTAGAAATGTAAGATATTTTAAGTTTGTAAAGTAAATATATCTAGACACTTTTTAGTGTATAGATTTATTTAAACCTATATACTAAAAGATGTCTAAATATATTAGCTTCACTAACCTAAAACATTTTATATTTTTAAACAAAGGGAGTATAGTACTACTGTGATCTGAGTAAATCCCTCTAGATAGACAAGATAACAAATCTCTGAAGTCGGAACGATATACTGAACAAAATTTGCAGTAAACAAGATGTAGCGAGAGAAGGCATGCATGCACAAATGGTACTGTACCGTACCTCAAGACAGCCAGGAAAGCAATGACCACAAAAGCCATCAGCAGCAGCTTGGGAAAAACCAAAGCATGTCGTTGCACCATCTCCGAACCTTGCTCTGCTGACTCTGTCCACTCTCCGGGCTGTGTAAAACCTGTGTTGTGGGCGAGGCTCGTTATATATCCCTTTGGATGGGGTCATGGGGCACAACTTCCATATGACCCACTCATCAAATTCAACAATTGATGGTTCTTCCATACTATAACCCACTCATCAAATTCAACGATGGGCCACAAGAGCATCAGGCGTTGACTCACGTCAACGTCGTGACTGTCCTTTAATTTTGTCTTTATTTTTCTGGAATTTTGGGAAAAAGTTGGCACGTTAATAAGACAATACACTAGTAAAAAACAGGCTTTTCGTCCATGCCATTAGTTTCGGCTGTGGCCAGGGCCGGGACTAATGGCTCTGACCGGACGGCCTGATCCATCCAGAACCATATGTCCCGGCCCGTTAGATCCCATTAGTCCTGGTCTGAGACTCAAATTGGGATAAAAGGGCCCTGGTCCTGCCGCTCACTGGGCCACCCCCTTTAGTCCCGGTTTGTATCTCCAACCGGGACTAGTGGTCTGGCCCTATATATACGCACAACCCCTCCCCCTCTCAACTGTTTTTTTTCCTGGTGGGAGAGAGTGTTGTTGTGCTATTTTTTTCTTGTTCATACATATACACTAGAGGTGTTCGGTGAAATGTCCATTAGAACGATGCAAGTTTAGGTCACACAAGACAGACATGATATGAGGTGCCCGCCACACTTAAGTTTTCTCATCTTTGTTTTCAAGTGTAATAAAAGGTTAGCAACTATTTTCTCGTTAAGACCGTCGTCCGATACTAATTTTAGCATAGTATTTGCGTTTGACATATATTTGTATGATACAGATGAGCCATCCATGGATGTACGGTGACTGACGCTCTGCCTCTTTCAGAGAAGGCGTGCGTTCTTTTCGAGTTATGGCCGAGGAGACAAGCGACGGGATGGTTTTATGTGTTGTCCATTTGTTGACTGTAGGAATGGGAAGGCTCACACTTCCGCAAGAGTCATTCAGAGCCACCTGCTTCGGTCTGGTTTTATGTCCGGTTATAATGTTTGGACCAAACACGAAGAAAGGGGGGTTGTGATGGAAGACGACGATGAAGAAGAGAACGATGATGACAGCTACCGATCTATGTTCCCTGAATACGCTGATACCGCAATGGAAGACAATGAAGAAGAAGGAGGTGATGAACGGGAACCAGACCGGCCCGCTGATGATCTTGATCGGGTCATTTCTGATGCAAAGCGATACCGCGACACAGAAAAGGAGATGTTGCAGTTTGAGCAGATGTTACAGGACCACAACAAATTGTTGTACCCAACTTGTGAAGATGGCCAGAAGAAGCTGGGTAGCACATTGAAATTGCTGAAGTGGAAGGCAGAGACCGATGTGACTGACTCGGGATTTGAGAAGTTGCTAGTACTCATGAAGAGGTTGTTTCCAAGAAATAACGAATTGCCCGCCAGTACATACGAAGCAAAGAAGCTCGTCTGCCCTCTAGGATTAGATGTGCATAAGATACATGCGTGCCCTAATGACTGCATCCTCTACCGCGGTGAGAAGTACGGGAATTTGGATAAATTCCTGGTATGCACTACATTGCGGTATAAGATCAGAAAAGATGACCCTGGTGATGTTGATGGCGAGCCACCCAGGAAGAGGGTTCCTGCCAAGGTGATGTGGTATGCTCCTATAATACCACGATTGAAACGTTTGTTCAGAAATAAAGAGCATGCCAAGTTGTTGCGATAACACATGGAAGAACGTAAGAAAGACAGGATGTTGAGGCACCTCGCTGATGGTCAACAGTGGAGAAAAATCGAGAGAGACTTCTCGAACTTTGTTGGTGAATCAAGAAACTTATGGTTTGGTCTAAGTACAGATGGCATGAATCCTTTTGGGGAGCAGGGCTGCAGTCACAGCACCTGGCCCGTCACTCTATGTATCTACAACCTTCCTCCTTGGTTGTGCATGAAGCAGAAGTTTATTATGATGCTAGTGCTCATCCAAAGCCCGAAGCAACCCGACAACGACATTGATGTGTACCTAAGGCCATTAGTTGATGAACTTTTACAGTTGTGGGCCGAACCAGGTTTACGTGTGTGGGATCAGCACAAACAGGAGCCATTCGACCTACGAGCGTTGTTGTTCGTAACCATCAATGATTGTCCCGCTCTTAGTAACATCTCAGGACAGACGAACAAGGGATATAATGCATGCACACACTATTTAGATGAGACTGAAAGTATATATCTGGATAAATCTAGGAAGAATGTGTACCCGTACAATCGTCGTTTTCTTCCACCCAGACACCCCTGAAGGAAAAAAGGCAAGCATTTCGATGGCGAGGCAGATCACCGGAAGAAGCCTGCCCCCGTATTGGTGCTGATGTATTTGGTATGGTCAAGGATTTAAATGTAATATTTGGAAAGGGTCCCGGAGGACAACCTGTTCCGAAAGACGCCGACGGACGCGCACCCATGTGGAAGAAGAAATCTATATTTTGGGAGCTACCCTATTGGGAAGTCCATGAGGTCCGCTCTGCAATCGACGTGATGCACCTGACGAAGAATATTTGCGTGAATATTCTCGGCTTCTTGGGCTAGTATGGGAAGTCAAAAGATACACCGGAAGCACGGGAGGACTAGCAACGTCACAAAGGACGAGACGCCAAGCATCCAGGGCAGTTTCAAGGGCCTGCCAGCTACGCTCTTACCAAGAAAGAGAAGGAAATCTTTTTTTATGTCCTTTTCAGTATCAAGGTCCCGTCTGGCTTCTCGTCTAACATAAAGGGAATAGTAAATATGAAAGAGAAAAAATTCCAAAACCTAAAGTCCCATGACTGCCACGTGCTTATGACGCAATTGCTTCCGGTTGCATTGAGAGGGATTCTACCGGAAAATGTTCGGCTGGCCATTGTGAAGGTATGTGCATTCCTCAATGGAATTTCTCAGAAGGTAATCGATCCAGAAAGTCTATCAAGGTTACAGATTGATGTGGTCCAATGTCTGGTCAGATTCGAGTTGTTGTACCCTCCATCTTTCTTCAATATTATGACGCACCTCCTAGTTCACCTAGTCGAAGAGATTAGAATTCTCGGTCCTGTGTTTCTACACAATATATTCCCCTTCGAAAGGTTCATGGGAGTCTTAAAGAAATATGTTCATAACCGTGCTAGGATAGAAGAAAGCATCTCCAAGGGCTATGGAACAGAGGAGGTCATTGAGTTTTGTGTTGACTTTCTTCCTGACCTTAAGCCGATTGGTGTTCCTGAATCTCGATATGAGGGGAGGCTGACTGGAAAAGGCACACTAGGAAAGAAAACAATGGTATGTATGGACAGCTATTCTTTCAATAAAGCACACTACACAGTTCTACAAAATTCCATCTTGGTGGCTTCGTATATCGAGAAACAAAAGATTATTGTACGCTCGGGAAACCTGGGGATGCCTGACTCCTCGATTAAAGTGGACCACGAGGACACTTTCAGTAGTTGGTTGCAGAAGCATCTCATGAATAACAACACTGTTGAAGATCAGCTATACTTGTTGACATGATTACCATCTTCGACTATATGTACTTTCCAAGGGTACGAGATAAATGTTAATACATTTTACACGATCGCCCAAGATAAAAAGAGCACCAACCAAAACAGTGGTGTCCTCTTTGATGCAACAGATGACAATGGGCAGAAGGACACATATTATGGGTACATAGAGGAGATATGGGAACTTGAGTATGGACCTACTTTTAAGGTCACTTTGTTTCGGTGCAAATGGGTCAAGATGACAGGAGGAGGGGTACATGTAGACGAAAAGTATGGCATGCCAACAGTGGATCTCAACAATCTTGCGTACATGGACGAACCATTCGTCCTAGACACTGATGTGGCTCAGGTTTTCTATGTGAAGGACATGTCTATGAAACCGAGAAAAAGAAATCAGCAAAAGAATACATCGTCCGATGAGCCAAAGCGCCACATAGTTCTTTCAGGAAAAAGAAACATCGTGGGAGTGGATGACAAGACAGATATGTCAGAAGATTATAATAAATTTCATGAAATCCCGCCATTCAAAGTGAAAACTGACCCAGGCCTCCTGTTAAATGATGAAGATTCTCCATGGCTACGGCGCAGAAGAAAACAACAACACTAGATAGGGACGTTGGTGTAATATATTAAACCTTTTATGTAATCATATGTGAAATGATGAAGATTCTCCATGGCCATGACAGCCACACTATAAATAGAGGGAAAGGGTAGGGCAGGCTGGGCCAGGCATCACCAATAATAGGGGTTGAACCTTTAGTCCCGATTGGAGAAACCAACCGTGACTGGAGGGATTGCGGCAGGCTGGGCCAGGCAGCACCAATAATAGGGGTTGAACCTTTAGTCTCGGTTGGAGAAACCAACCGCGACTGAAGGGATTGCGGCAGGCTGGGCCAGGTAGCACTAATAATAGGGGTTGAACCTTTAGTCCCGGTTGGATGAACCTTTAGTCCCGGTTGGAGACAGCAACCGGGACAAAACACGAGTGAGCACTAATAATAGGGGTGAGTGTCGACATTATGTCGTGAGTGTCGACACTATGCCGAGTTGCTTGTACTATAAATAGGCCAGTCCTCCAGCCAGTTTGAGGCATCTCCAAGATCGATGGTTTTCGAGATCAGGGACACCACTACGGCCAGTTTTAGGGAGATGCTGCCGGAGCCCAGTCCTCCGGCATCTCCAAGAAACTGGTCATAGAGGCACTCCCTAATATGTGAAATTAGGTTAGCTCCCAGGCATGTTGATCTAGTTAGAGAAGTTACAAGCTGTAAGATGGTCTTCGAGAGCAGGGACACCACTACGGCCAGTTTCAGGGAGATGCCGCCGGAGCCCAGTCCTCCGGCATCTCCAAGAAACTGGTCATAGAGGCACTCCCTAATATGTGACCGCACATGTTTAGAGATCAAATCTTCATGGTAAGTACGAATCGGGACAACATCTTCATAGTTTGGGAAAGTCGTAGTACGAATCGGAACTAAAGGTCCCCCTTTAGTCCCGGTCCAACCATAAAACGATACTAACAATCATTTATTAATATTTAAAATCCGAGACTACGGAATCTGGACTAAAGGCTCCCTTTAGTCCCGGTCCAGCCACGAACCGGGACTAACACTCAATACATTTATTAATATTAAAAACCGGGACAAACCGGGACTAGCTAACACTCAGGACTAAAGCCGCCCCCTTTAGTCATAATCATGCCTAGTCCTATAGTACACAGCTTTAGGGTCTTGTTCGTCATCGTCATCATCATTGTCATCGTCACCTTCCACTCCGGGGATACTGAGCCCAGCCATGGCATATACCGGGGGCACCTGCTACTCTGGCCTCGGATTCACGGCGGGCGGGTGGACTTGTGGGCACCGCAGGCAAGGATGGTCTCCCCCGGCGATGTAGCGCATCACGCCTATGATAGTACGGTTCGCCCACCACAGACGACGGCCGGCTTCGTTGTGGTTCACTGGGGGCGGGCCATCACCATCGTACCTGGCGAGCTCCCTTTCCCGCCGGTTAGCGAAGAAGGCATTCCAGGTGTTGTAGTTGTCGGGATCCCACTAGGGATCCATCCGCTGCTCCGGCATGATCTCGTGGTAGAAGTGGTTCGTGATGGCCGCCTGTCGGGCGGAGCCTTGAGGCACGGGAGGGACAAGAACACCTCCAGCACTCAGCATCCAGCCGGCGGGCGGTCGGTAGCCTAGTGGGCAAGGGTAGCTTGAGACGCACAGCGCCTTCGTCTCCTCGAGGGTCAGAGTGGCCCAGTAGGCGCTGTCCATTTCTGTGAGAGAGGAAGGTGTGGACGTGTGCATAACCATGGCGCGGTCGGCCTATATATAGATGGAAAGGGTGGGAAAATATGGCGGGATGCGGTGGGAAATGGCGGGAAATATCTTTAGTCCCTCTCAGTGGCTCCAACCGGGACTAAAAGCTCGGTTCAGAGGAAAGGGTGGAAAAACTTGGCGGAAGCGGTGAGAAATGGAGGGAAAAATCTTTAGTCCCTGTTATTGGATACAACCGGGACTAAAGCTTATTTAGAAAATGTATTTGGATTAATTATTCAAATTCAAGAACTTTTCATGTTGAAAGTTTAGTGACATTCAAAAATATGCAAAAAATAATAGTTAATGCATTTTTAAATTGATAATGGCAAAATGGTTAACAATTTGACTATTTAAAATAATTATTTGATAAAACAAAAAATTTATTTGGATTAATTAATCAAATTCAAGAACTTTTCATGTTGAAAGTTTAGTGAGATTCAAAATATGCAAAAAAATAGTTAATGCATTTTTAAATTGATAATGGCAAAATGTTTAATAATTTGACTATTTAAAATAATTATTTGATAAAACAGAAAATGGATTTGGATTAATTATTCAAATTCAAGAACTTTTCATGTTGAAAGTTTTGTCAAATTCAAAAATATGCAAAAAAATAGTTAATGTATTTTTAAATTGATAATGGCAAAATGGTTAATAATTTGACTATTTAAAATAATTATTTGATAAAACAGAAAATGTATTTGGATTAATTATTCAAATTCAAGAACTTTTGATGTTGAAATTTTTGTCAAATTCACAAGTATGCAAAAAAGTATAATTTAAATGTTTTAAATGATATTTTTGAAAATTTGAAAAAAAGCACACACGCGCTGGGGTTTTTGGCCCAGCGCGCGCAAATTTGGGCCTTTAGTCCCGGCCCAGTTTACCAGCCAGGACTAAAGGTCTGGCCCCAGCGCGTGAAAAACGAAACGCTAGAGACCCTCCTTTAGTCCCAGCTGGTGCCACGCACCGGGACTAAAGGGAGGGGGGAGGGTTATAAATTGAAGCCTTCTATGCGTTCTAAGTGGAGGCCAGAGAGACGACGAAGCGCCGTCAGGCTACCTCGCCGCCAACTCCGACGAACCTCCACGCCCGCCGCGCCTCCCTCTCTCCGCCGGCGGCCGCGCCACCGCCGAGCCCGTCGCGCTACCGCCGAGCCTGCCGCGACCCGCGCCCGCGCCCTTGCCGCCGCGACCCGCGCGCCCGTCACCGAGCTCGGCCGCGCACCGCGCCACTGCCGCCAACTCCGACGAAGCCGGCCACGAGGCTGCCCGTCGCCAACTCCTGTGCCCGCGCCTGCCGCCAGCGCCACCGCCGGCCGCCGCCACCGCCTGTGAGTGTTAGTTAGGGTTAGGATTAGTACTTAGGATTTTTTAGTTTAGTATTATAGTTTAGGATTTTTTAGTTTAATGTATAGTTTAGGATTATATTTTAGGATTATAGTTTAGTGTATAGTTTAGGGTTATAGTTTAGGATTTTTTAGTTTAATGTATAGTTTAGGATTATAGTTTAGTGTATAGTTTAGGATTTTTTAGTTTAATGTATAGTTTAGGATTATAGTTTAATATTGTAAGTTATATTTATTATAGGGTTTTTTATTGTAATATAATAGTGTAATATAGTATTTTTATTGTAAGACCCTCTTTGTAACCGGAGTTAGAGTTAGGGTTAGGGTGTTGGTGCTCGGTGGTGACCGGAGTTAGGGTTAGGGTGGTGGTTCTCGCGGGAAGCCGATTAGTCGCTCGCCTCTCCCGCGGCGACCATCACCGACCACCGCCACCGCACGTCCGAGTTTAGGGTTCAGGGTGGTGACCGGAGTTAGGGTTAGGGTGGTGGTTCTCGCGGGAAGCCGCTTAGTCGCGCGCCTCTCCCGCGGCCACCAGCACCGGCCACCTCCCACCGCACCTCCGGGTTTAGGGGTTTAGGTTTTATTTTGTTAAGTTCAAATAAATATTGTGTGCATTTTGCAGGAACTATGGATCCACCTAGTCCCCCAGTCCACAGAGACCTAGATTCGGAACACTTGCCCGAGGATATAATTCACGATGCCGATGAGGGATCTCCCTCGAGGTATCTGAACTCATCCGGTGAGGGAGAGGAGACCCACAAACAAGAGGAAGAAGCCCATGGACGCGTAACGCAGACCGACGAGGTATATATATATATGATGTCCGATAATCGTCACTAGATGTACCTAGTTGCATATATATAATGTTGACGAATGTGTCTTCTCTTAGGCCTCTACATCGAGCAAGAAAACCAAGCGCGGCCTAGCCAAAAAGTTGCCCCTAGGTACTGTTTATGAAATTACAGAGGTTGCAAGAGACGGCGAACCATTAGAACCAAAGAAAAAAAAACAACTATTTGTACAACAATGCGGAGTTGTTGCTAGAGATCGCACCCCGATCACTGTTCGGGAGTGGAATAAGCCCAAAGAGGCGGAATGGAGTGATATGTACATCAACGATAGGTTCAAAGATGAAATTTTTAATGACCTAATGGGACATTTCAAGCTGCCAAAATGTGACACTGAGGACGAGACTGCTGAAATGAGAAAGAAAGTCAAGCAGTTCGCACTAAAGAAGATGACCGGACTATTCAAGAACTAGAAGAAGTCATTATGGCAACAATATCAGAAGGACAAGAAAACCCCATTATTCGAAGGCTATCTAGCGAAGCAGCATCCTTACTGGGATGCATTTGTGTTGTATAGGAGGTCAAGAGTTGCAGAGGAAAAGTAAAAAAAAAACAAGATAAATGCTGCGAAGAAGAAATATCACCATAACTTAGGGCCAGGGGGCTACGCGGCTGCCATGCCTAAGTGGGATGCAAAAGAGAAAGAGCTTCATAATAAAGGGATCATTCCAGAACCAATTCGCGAAGAATGGGATTTGAGGGCAAGAAATTGGTTCCTTGGGCATGGGAATACATATGACGAACTTCAGGGGACCTTGTTTGCAGTGACGGGATAAAGGTACCCAGGACTGCATGGCTAAAAGTTGTAAAAGATATTAAAGATGGAATAAAATAGTTTCATCCTGATAGAGAGAATGACTTGCTGACCTTGGTCCTCGGGAATCGCGAACATACAGGATGAGTCCGAGGCCTTGACGGGAGTTTCATGTGGGAAACTGGGTTTCCTAAGGACCAAGGTACCTATAGAAGCCAAGCAAGAGCAAAGCAACGACGGGAGGAGGAGGAGGCAGACAAGTTCAAGTAGCTGCTAGGAAGACTTGACAAGCAGCAGCAGATCGACGAACTTAGAGGAATAGCGCGCTTGCAGCAAGATCCTCCACTCGATATTAACGCCAAACCATCTCAGCGGAGAAGCAGCGTCGCTGAATCGGAGGTCCCGTCTAACGATGCATCCTATCCTACAGATGGCGGTCCCGGCTACCCCGTGGATGGAATTAAGGAGCAGATACCTTGTGAGCTCCATAACAAATTGAAGAACGTATCTGTGAAGGTGGCGGTCGGATCGGCTTTTCCTTGTCCGCCTGACGCACGTTGGTATGGCCGCGAGATTCCACCTGGCTATGATAAAGTCGGGGTGGATCAAATCATATAGGAGTGGGAGTCAATGGATCTTGACATCCCTGGACCTAAAGGTGAGATCACACTGGGAGAAGTACTTGGTGGAATCATTCTCTAGGAAAAGAACAACATACGGGTTTCCAGGCTCGGCTCCAAGGATAACACTACCGCCTCTGAGTCGTCGCAGGTCTCCTTCACCTCCACCTCCACCTCCATCACCTCCAAGAAGCCCACCCCATGATGACTACGACCACCACATCCCGAGTCCATCTCGATCTCTGCCGCAGGCTCAGCAGTCTTCGCCGCCCGCTAAGGATAATAAGCGGAAGCGTGCTCCGTCAGTGAGTACTAAAGGACGTGGCAGCCCAAAACAGAAAATGTCGCCCCTCCCAACAGTGCCTCATCAGAATCTTCCCATCAGACCTTACGATCGTACTAATGCAGAATTTGCAGCGATATCAAAGGCTGAAGTGGCGGCGCATTTTGAGAAGAAGAAACCCGAGCCCGCTCCGGTATACACCGAGAAGCAAAAGGCATATGCACTTGATTTTCTGAACACACCATCGCATATGAGTTGCACCATAAGCCAGATGACTATCTACGCACACTTCAGAAAGAAGTGGCGAAGAGCAAATCAAGTAAATCAAGTGCAAGCGGTAAAAAATCAGCAAGCACAGGTGCAAGCGCGACCAAAAATGCAATCAGTAAAAAATCAGATGTTCCCCTTCTCGGACAACAGGCAAAACAAACGATCGCACCCCTCAAGGTGGTTTCACAAAACGTTCCACTCCTCGCACAACAGCCACTTGATATGTCAATAGCTGGGGAGTTGGCGGCCAGCATGGAAATTACACTTGATGACCTGTTAGGCCCCCAACTCAACCATCTACCCAAGATGCCACTAGCACCTAAATATGTCGCAAGTGAGGATTTGGTCAGCAAAGAGAGGCTGAGAGAACTGCCAACACAAATGCGGAATCTCCATCACTGGTACTCGACGGTCATAAAGCAGGGGAGAATATTTATCGTAGCCAATGTCCCATGTGAGTACTATTTCAGACCCGAAGAGGTCCATATTGAGTTTCCAGAACTGTTCCAGTTATACCATCTCGATGCCCTGGACAAATCCATCCTCAGCTGCTATTGTGTAAGTTGTTGATTCATTGTCTACATGTTTGGTTTTTCAGTTGTTTAGTTCAGAACATGTAATTATCCATATTATGCAGAATGAAGATGCTGGAATGTAAAAGAAAAAGAATCTATATTATCAGGTTCATTGACCCAGATAAAGTGCATATAGCCATGCTAAGGGATAACCCCGAGGAGATGGAGGAAAACATTCTAAGGCTTCTACTGGAGCAAAATTTCTCTGACCACATACTGTTTTCTTCCAATTTCAGGTGAGGGTCTTACTCTGTTGTACGCATTCACTTTTGATTAGTCGATGCTAATAAGTGTAACTGATGTATATATAAATGTTTGCAGCTTCCACTAGGTTCTGCTAGACATTCAACTTGATAAGGGAAGAGTTGATGTCATGGACCCATCAAAGAGAAACCTGGAAGATTTCCACAGCATGCAGTACATGCTCTAGAAGTAAGTTTCGCGCTATATCAGTATCTTTCGTTGATTTCCTGAGATATCAGGTAATGAATAACTCATTCGTTCATTTTCTTCGTCGGGCAGGGTTTGGATCCGGTTCAAGCGCGAGGTTACGTGTGTATTTAGTGAGAAGCTGACGTTTAAGGCGGTCTCGGTAAGTAGCACGTGATATGTCCGCGCATCTCTTTACTTCTAGTTTCAATACAGTAATGATGCTCTAGATTATTATGTGGATTCTACGTTTGTGAGTTTATTCGCATGTTTACCACCGAACACAATGATTATAGAGTCGACGTAAGCAATGCATTCACACCATCATTTTATTGCCGTCACCTTTTGTTATCATGATTGATACATATTGATCTCCTTTTTCGTATATATAGTTCGAGAGAATGCGGGATTAACTACTACCAGAGCAACGCGTACTAGCAATTGCGGAGGAGCTGGCGGGATTTATTTTCAAAGAGATCGTAGACGATGCCAGAGAATTTAGTGTGAATAGGCGCTACTGATCTCCATGTAATCGAACTATTTTGTGCTCTAGTCCCGGTATTCTGTGATCTCCATGTAACTATGTAAATTGTATATATTTGTATGCTCGATTTCATATTACAAGTTATCTTATATATATGCAAGAACGTGTACGATATGTGGTGGCGTACAAATATTCAAAAACCATTTTGAAATGAAAAATAAATAAATAAAACAATACAAAATGAATTCTCTGCCGTGGCAAAGAAAGGGCACAAAATTCTGCCGCGGCAGAGAAATCACTAGTCCAAGGTAATGCTCTGCCGCGGCAGAGAAAATGCGCAAAATGCTGCCGCGGCAGAGACCCACTAGTCCCGGTCTGTGGCACCATCGGGACTAGTGGGGGTGCACCCTGAGCGCGCAGAGGCAGCCACGTGGGCACCCACAAGTCCCGGCTGGTAACTGGGCCAGGACTAGTGTTGGGCCTCTAGTTCCGCTTGATTAGTCCTGGTTCAAAAATCGGGACTAGAGGCCCTTACGGCCCGGGACTAGAGGCCCTGTCTCCACTAGTGCTAGTGGTGATGCTTTCATTATCAGTTCATCATGGTTCTTGGATACCGCACAAGCTTCAGTAGAAATCACAACATTCACCATTAACGTGGGATACTCAAGCGAGGCTGGCCGCATAACCCGTGCTTCTCCAACGCGCATTTTCTCCAGCATTCTAGACACACAGCGGGAATCAAGTGCCGTCCGTTGTGTCAAGATTGGTGACTAAAATTTATAAAAAGGACCCTCAACATTGCCATATTCATTTGAGCAAGTCCAGACAGTTTACAACAAGAGGTCCCTCAACATTTTCACTTTGTAAAGTTCTTCACATTTTTTTAAAAGGATCTGGCAGAGTTTTTACCAAGTACTTCGTATTGTTGCAAATTTTACATATTATGGTTTTCATGAGTAACTTATGTTATAAAGTTCTTGACAGATTTGTGCAATGATCTGACTTCTTGATTAAAAAGTTCCTCACCAGATTACAAAGTTCCTCCATGGATTACAAAGTTCTTCACATGAGTTTCACAAGGATCCGGCCAAATGATTACAAAGTTCCTCAAAACAAAAGAAATCCAGAAAAAAGGAGTAGAACATGAGCCCCCCAACTCCTCCAGATCAGGCCACCGCTGGTTGGAGGCGCCGACGCCAGGAAGGGGAAGGCGAGGACGGAAGGGCGGGGGATGGCAGTGGAGCAGATGGGTCAGGGCGGCGGCCAATACGCCACCGCCGGTTGGAGGACCCCGATCTGATCTTCCCACCACGCGGAGAAAGGGGGAAGCGCTAGCGTCGGGAAGGAAGGAGGTGACGGCGTCGGGGCGGGTGATGGCGACGGAGAAGATGGGTCAGGGCGGTGGCTGCGCGTGCTTGGATCGAGGGAGGCGGCAGATCTATTCTGGGAAGTTAAGGTCAGACTACTCCTTTTATCCACTCACCAGGAGGGGGCTGTGGGGGGATTTGCAGTTTAGGTGGAGCATATATGCAAGATGGCCAAGTATGAATCTCTGTGCACCGATGGTCGGGTTTGGATTGGCACTGGGCGCCCTAACAGCTGAAGATTCTACTTTCTGGTGCTGCTCGCTTTGCCACAATAGAGAGAAGGATGCCACTCACTTGCTCCTTCTATGATCATATGAGGTGTTATGGGAACGATGGTTGGCCTCCCGTCGGCTGCATGTTATATATGTGCCATATGACGACTTGACAAGTACAAGATAGGTTACATCGGTACGAGTGAGAAAACGAGAAGGAAGGAATCGATCTCATCCTTATCAATCAGATGTGATCGTATACAACAAGGAAACTCCAACCTTAACTAATTCTATTCCTAACTTTATATCACTCCAAGCATTACCGTGAAAAGTCTAGGTGAACTTTGATTCATATCGCTAACACCCCTCCTCAATCACAAACCTCTGTTTTGAGGTTGAGATTGTAATTGAATTCTTCAAACTGTCGAGTTGGTAAAGCCTAAGTAAAACCATCTGCCACCTGATCTTTAGATGGAATAAATCTGATCTCTAGTTGTTTACTTGCTACTCTTTATCTTACAAAATGAAAGTCAATTTCAATATGTTTAGTTCTAGCATGCAATATAGGATTAGAAGAAAGATATGTTGCTCCCATATTATCACACCATAAACATGAGATTTGATTTCTTTGTATCCCAAGTTCTCCCAATAGAGACTCAATCCATATGACTTCAGCTGTAGCATTTTCTAGATATTTATATTCAGCTTATGTGTTTGACCTTGACATTGTTGCCTGTTTTCTGGAACTCCAATAAATAAAGTTAGGCCCGAAATAGACAACAAAACCTCCCGTAGATTTACTGTCATATACACATCCTGCCCAATCAGCATCTGAGAAGGCACTTACTAGAGTAGATGATGATCTTCTGAAGGTTAAACCAATACTTGATGTACCACTGACATACCTTACTATTCTTTTTACAGTTGTCCAGCGTACAGTAGTGGGGGCATAAAAAAACTGGCATACCTTGTTCACAGAGAAGGCAATATCTGGGCGTGTGAGAGTCAGGTATTATGATGCACCAACAATACTTCTATACCGTGTACTATCTTCTGGTCCTAGAAGCTCTCCTTCTGTGACTAATAGCTTTTCTGATGCTTACAATGGTGTTGGTAATGCCTTACACTTTTTCATTCCAAATCTGCCAAGAAAATCTAGAGCATGCTTTTCTTGGGTTAGTACAATACCTTGATTAAATTTTTTACCTCAATTCCCAAGAAGAAGTGTAAGTCACTAAGATCCTTTAAAGCAAATAACGAGCCAAGATCTTGAAGGAGTGATGTGATAGCCTTTTTGTAAGAGCTAGTGACAATGATATCATCAACGTACACTAGCACATAAATAAGTATACCTGACTGGTTATATATAAATAGTGATGTATTTGCCTTGGATGCTAGGAAACAAAGTTCTTGGAGTTTTGAACTTAGCTTGGAGAACCATGCCCTTGGTGCTTGTTTGAACCCATATAGTGACTTGTCAAGTTTGCACACATTAGAAGGTGCACGTGGGTCCTCATAACCAGGTGGCTGCTTCATATAGACCTCTTTCTTCCAGAACACCATAAAGAAACACATTCTTCACATCTAGTTGCCTCAAGCTCCATCCGCTGGAAACTGAAATAGCTAGAGCAAGTCCGATAGTAGCAGCTTTAACAACTGGACTAAAAGTATCTTCATAATCTATCCCATACCTTTGTTTAAATCCTTTAGCTACTAACCTAGCTTTATATTTATCAATAGTGCCATTGGATTTTCTTTTAATTCTGTAAACCCATTTGCAATCTATGAGATTTCTTCCTTGATTATATGGTACTAGGTGCCATGTTTTATTTTCCATTAAGGCCCTATACTCATCATCCATTGCTACCTTCCAATTTCTATCTTTTAAGGCTATCTACAGAGTTTCAAGTTCACTATTTATACAAGATAAACTGTAACGAACTGTACCATCCTTGAAGATTTTTTGGTTTAGAGTTACCCGTTTTGATCTTGTTTGATGAACATGAGGTGCATCTTGAGCTACAGGTAAAGAACCTTCAGAGGATCCGGATCCACCTAATCCAGATTGATCTGTCCCATCATGTTTAGTATATGCAAGTTTATGCATTACATTTTACTATATGAAAATAATAATCTCTCAAGATTTTGTTAGCACATCATTATCATGTATTAAGTGTGATTTCACTGTGTTCAAAGGTGTGTAATTTTTGTATATCCAAGTTTATGCAAAATATTTCACTCTATAAAAATGATAAACTCTCAAGATTTTCTTAGCACAACATTATCATGTCCTAAGTGTGATTTCGCAGTGTTTGAAGGTGTATAATTTTCGTATATGCACGAGGAATAAAGAATTTAGTTTAGGGATTACTTTTAATGCTCTAAAAATTGTAAACTCTCAAGATTTTCTTAGAACAACATTATCATGTCGAAATTGTAATTTGAAAGTGTTCAAGAGTTGTGTCAATTATAAAAACTCTTTTACATTAAGAGTTGTACAATTTTTTAATTTGAAAGTGTTCAAGAGTTGTGTCATTTTATTATTTGTTACACATCCATCTCCCTAAATCTCAAAGTTTGACTTTTCACTTAATTGGAGCTGAGACATTAACTCGATAAACCAATTAAATCATCAGAATGGCTCGCCGGTCGTATTCTCCATGGCAAGAACGCGCCCAATTGAGCTCCGGGTTGCGCCAATTGATTGACCACAGTAAGCGCTCCCGTCTAATTGGAACATTTTGGTGCGATATATAACCTTCCTTGTGCACGGTTGCCATTGTCATCCTTCATACATGTCAAAAGGATGGCACCATAGTACGACCAAGACGAACGGGAGGCCGAAGTAAAGCGAGACAAAGGGCCGCTGTCGCCGAAAAAGGGCCGACGTCGCCAGAGAAGAAGAAGAAGAAGAAGAAGAAGAAAAAGGAGGCAACGACACGAGCGCGGTACGGGGCTGGCTAGGGGTCCCATCTTGCAACGTAAACCTGGGTAAGCCATGGGTCCGACGCTCACATGGATAAGCCGTGGGTCCTATACTGATCTGGATAAGTGGAGAGAGGTGTCCACTACGGGAACTGACTGAACGCGATCCACTTGTTAGCATGTAACAACAAGGGTCCACTACGGGACCCAACAGAATGTGGCCCCACTTGTCAGCATATAACGGTGAGGGTCGACTACGGGACCCGACTGAACGTGGCCCAACTTGTTAGGACATAACGGCAAGGTTGACGGACAGCGAGTTTCAGGCCGTGTGAGAGTTTCATAGAAGGATATGGTGAAAAGTGAGGAAAATTTAAGCGGATGGAGAAAAGTAAGTACAACTAAGGAACCAAGGGTACGAAAATAGAAATCCCTTTTTCTATATGCCTTTTCCTAGTAGTACGTGGCTTGCAAGCTTGTACTTTGGATCTCAGCTATGCGTGTTCCATGATGATGTATGTCCACTGCTCACTGCTGCCTTGGCTACTGTTCACTGCCGACTTGGATTGAAGAACATCATAGTGCAAACGATGTGTCTCCACACTGCTAGGTGCACAAAGGTCGGAGCTTTGTTTGTTCATAGACACAGTGGGGTCTGTAAAATGGAACTTGATGGCTGGAACCTTACATCATCTCTAGAAGATACCGCATCCCACAGTACTGTAAATGTGGATGTTGTGTCCTGCAAACTGTTTTTTCGGTCCAAAAAATAGAATAGTTTATTCTCCTCAGAAAAATATTTACATATCAAATTAAGTAATGCATGTAGATATAAATCATCAAATTGATAAATGTTATAGAATTACAAATCAACAATATTTCATAGTTCATAACAACATTTCAAAAATGAATAATTAAAGGGCACAAACAAATGAGAGTTTTGTATAGGAAACAAATGGATACAAAAAAAACTCAATGGAAACTCCTCCCAAGCAATGACCAGTGGTGGGAAATAAGATCTTCATGAAGATTGGAATTCTGAGTTCTGTTTTCAATCTGTCTAGGTTTCAAGGAATTCTTCTATCTTGTCAGGATTTCTTCTATGCTTGACACGACAACCAACGTTCTCATACTTCAAGAACAACCTCTTGTCCCTCTCATTCTCAACAATCATATTGTAAAGAATCACACATGCTGTCATGATGTTGTTTGATCCGTGCAACAAGTGTTGATATGGAGCACTTCGTTGGAACCCTAAGAGAAAGGTGTGATGGAGCACAGCAGCAAGTTTCCCTCAATAGAGACCGAGGTTATCGAACCAGAAGGAGGAAGGAAATGTCACACAGGTGTTGCTGGTAACGTGGAGACCTGGACAACACAAACTCAAGACTTTGCCCCAACGAATCAATGAGGTTGTCAAGCTCACCGGTTTGCTGTAACAAAGGATTAAACGTATGGTGTGGAAGGTAATGGTTTGCAGCAAGTAAACAAGTAACAGTGGAAGATGCATCGGTGGTAAAGATTGGACCGGGGTCCATAGTTCACTGGAGGTGCTCTCCTTAAATAAACAACATGGCATGAAGGGTAAACAAATTACAGTGGGGCAATTGACAGGAACTGAGCAAGGCATAACAATGCAATTACAAGCTAGAAAGATCCTATGAGGTTGATTAGGCAATACAACATTATACATAGACCATAATCCAACTACATCTATGACTAGAAGTCCAGCTTCAGGTTATCATCCGAACCCCCTCCAGTATTAAGTTGCAAGCAACAGACAATTGCTTTAAGCAAAGTGTGTAAGGTAAACAATCCACATGTTCCATGAACAAGGGACCGTTGTTTTCTCCCTAGTAGCAACAGCACATCTACAACCGAAGAGATTATTGTCACTTCCCTTGGAAACTAGAGGCATGAACCCACTATCGAGCATAAATACTCCCTCTTCGAGTCACTAGCAACTACTTGGACAAGATAACCACTAGCAATGGAGAGCATGCAAGATCACAAACAACACATACATGATAGAATCATAAAGATAAAACCATTAATCAAACCAACATAATAATCTCAATATCCATCGGATCCCCGCAAACACAACATGCATGATTACAAATAGATTAGATCTTGATCATGAACGGAGCTCACAAGATCTATATATGAAAGCACAAAGGAGGAGATACAACCATCTAGCTACTACATGGACCCATAGTCCATGGTGGAACTACTCACGAATCATACCAGAGAGAAGGCCTCCGGGATGATCTCCCCTCCAGCAGGGTGCCAGGAAGAACTTCAGATCCCCCTGATCTAGGGATGATGGTGGCGGCGGCTACAGACGGTTTCATGGATTTCTGATCGGGTCCCGAGAGTTTTTGTATCGGGGGCTTCTTATAGGTGAAGGGGGAGTCCGGGAGGCGACCATGGTCGCCAAATCCTACCCAGGAGCGGGTCTGCCCCCCTGGCCAGCCCCTCCTGCTCTCCTCTGGACTTCTTTTTCCCCACGGAAAGTTATTGACTTTGGCGTTTGTCCCGTCCAATTCCGAGAATATTTCTTTACTAACTTTTCTGAAACCAAAAACAGCAGAAAACAGGCATCTGGCACTGTTGCAACTTGTTAATAGGTTAGTACCAGAAAACATGTAAAAAGCACCTCAAAGTGTGGACAAGTAAAGCAAAGTAGATACTAAACAAGCATGGAGCATCAAAATTTATAGATACATTTCCAACGTATCAGCATCCCCAAGCTTAACTCTTGCTCGTCCTCGAGTAGGTAAGTGATAAAAGAATAATTTTTTAGGTGAAAATGCACCCTCACAATAAAGATCCACCATTTGCAAACATTGAAAGCTGGGATCAAAGAACTCTAAACATGTGCATGAAATATGGAGTTCTAACAGTAGGACATAGTAACTATGCATGCAACATGGCAAGCTACAAACAAAGATCATGAATAATATGCATTGAAAAACTTTTGTTTGTTTCACATGTAGAAAACATAGCATAGTGGCAATCAGCTTGTCCCTCATTGAGTAGCAATATAATGCATAGGACACCTGCAAAGTTCACAAGGGTGACTAGAAACAGATAGCACATGAACAAGTAATAACACAATATGCATCAATTAATAAGTTTTGGAACACTACACACAGAATGACAACTATGCTCTCTTAATGGTGCCTAAAGTTAGAAGGTGGAGACTCAATAATGGTGGAATAAAGGCCTTTTTGTAAAGGAAGCAGGGATTACAAGTTTCAAAAAGATCTTCCAAAAATTATGGTACTTATTAGCTTTTAGCCCTCATTTCACCTATCATAAGCATCTTGAAGTGGTTAAGGTTAAAGTGGAAAAGCTGGAGTATATGCTTGACAAAGTATAAGTTGGAAATCTCAAGTCCCTTGACTATGAGGGCTACACCTCATGGATACTCAACTTAGGGCCCAGGCAAGTTCTTGCCACTGTAAGTATTTGCATTTCTTGAAAACCGCCAACTAGGTACCCCTTGCACATGGTACAGGAGCTTTCCCATAACCAAAATGACAAGGCAAGCAGACAATGAGCATCTCAGCGATCTTTTTATTTACCATATGCATAGCTTTTTATTGAGGATGCTTCATAGATAGCTCACTATGGTGATGCTGCAATTTTCCACCATGATTAGGCATGGCTTAGGCTAGCGGCCAGGCGTTTCTCTAACACATAATACAAACTCCATGGACTTACAAGTTCCCACTTCATTTCACACCGGTAACATCCATAGACAAAAGAGCATGATATCATCGGAGTACACAAAGTACAAGCACAATGTTGAAAACGTTCCCCGTGACAGTATGGTTCTGCTAATCCCAACTTATAAGTGCAAGCATATACAACAAAGTTGCCTCAATGGTTCAAGTTTATTAGGGGAAAATAATAAAATGTGCCATCAAGTTCGTGAGGGCTTTAATCACTAAGTTTTAACATAACAAAATAGTTTTTAATTGGAAGATAGTTGAAAACAAGAATGTACTTGGAATGTTGTAACACACCATGCATAGGAGTTTATGGTGGACACTTTGGAATAACTTGGTTTCTTGGGAGTTGGAAGCATGAGTAGAACTTGCTCATACAAGTGGAGGCTAGCAAAATACTTGGATCAACCAACTAAGGGAGCAATAATGGCCATAATTATGCAATGCAACAAACCAAACTAATCAAAGCAAAGAGTGGTACTAAAAGTCAAAGACTAAATGATCATAGAGGCTAATGGTGACTTGTCATAGTCATAACATGGTGTAAGCATGTGCCAAGTCAACCCAAGCAAAACATCAAAGGAGAATACCACAATACTATGCTTTTGCGTGCTAAAACAACGAATAATTTCTTCAAGGCACACTAAGCAATCCCAATTGTTTGGAACAAGACGTGCTACAGCAATAATCACTAAGCATAATGCAAAAACAACACCTAGAATGTCATGCTAAAGTCTTAGTCACAGTCAATGCAAGCTCCTCTTGCACTTCAAGCAAGAACTTACTACTCCTTTCCAAACACCAAGAAAACTTATTTGTAAAACAACACAGCGAGAGCGGGGGTCCAAACTACTAAAGCAAAATAAAAAAACTAAGCAAAGCAAACGAAAACTAAGACGCTCCAAGAACAACACAACTGTGCATGAAACAATAAAAGTGAAGTGTCTAGACAGACCTGAGCTTTTTATTGATGAAGAAGGGGATGCCTTGGGCATCCCCAAGCTTTGACGCTTGTACCTCTTGGATATTTCTTGGGGTGATACCATGGTGGCATCCCCAAGATTGAGCTTTTGTCCATTCTTCATCTCATTGCGTCATTCTCTCTCTACACCTGAATTTTTTTCCTTCATACATGCGGTGACCCAGCATACCACTGCATGATGTAGTAAACTATAGTAGTTGACATAACACCAATGAAACACCGTTCACTAGTATTACATCCCTCAGAGTGGTACAACAGAAACACACAACAGGTCCAAGACATGACTATAGGTTACAACTCAACTCTTTACACAAGATCCAGAGAACACTCTAGGTTAAAGAGAGAGAAAGAATCTTCTTACAAAGAAGAATTATAAATAATCAACTCAAATCTAATATACTAATAGACTAGTAGCTAAACTAATTGAAGCTTGCATTGCTGCTATTGCAATACTCTATAGAAGTAGGTTCTATGGCTAGAGATTCTATTCTTATCTAATCAGCAACTTCGTCTTCACTTGAGTTGATGTATGTGTTGACTTTCTTGACTTCATTGAAGAGCTTTAGCCTTGATGATGATTCCTGGAGTATGACTTGATGTTGACGTCGTCTTAATGGCTTCAGAATCTAGCAAGGGTTAAGAAGATACTTTGAGTACGAGCGTACTCGGAGTATTTGATGCACTATATCTACAGCCACAGACCATAGGTCATAGGCAATGCAAGTTTTTGTAAACATTTCTTCAAAGGTTGCTTTTATTCTGAAAAGCTATGTACGTTAGCCTTCATGGGTTTACCAGAACTTTCATGGAGTTCCTTTCCCGCAGCGTTCGCAGCTCCTTCCCAGAACAGGGAGTAACAAGTTACAGTTCTTACACTCTCCAGAGGTGCGTTACTTTACCCATGAGAGATCTTAGCTTTGTTGCACATCCGAATTGTAGGTTCGTTCACACTTCCTTGGTGTGAGGCCCAGACTAAGATCCAAGCCAATCATTGCCCTCTCCGCGACCTCATATGTCTGCACGATCCTTCGGGGCCGGCTCACCTCCGTTAGTCCCCTTTCGGGAAGGCTATAACCATGATGAGTTCCCGAAGACTCTATGACCTGGTTCTGCCCTCGCAAGTTCCATATTAAATGGTCCATCAACTAAGCACCATCCATAGATAATCTAGACACCAAAAGTGTTGGGCGTAAGGGTGCCCACCCATATGTTGGATCCGCACAAGGAATCACAACGTCACGTTAAGGTCGTCTTGCCTCCATACGAGAGGAAAAGGATACATCTGACTTCTTCGTCCCATTCCAAATATCATGGTCAACGCGTAATATACGACGCAAGAATCACTGGCGACATTGGTTGTTAAGTCCTAGAGGATATATTCCTGAGGAGTGGTATTCCAACTGCTAGATTTAATAGATTAGCTGATCACCCTGGATCAGTAACCAATAGTTCACATTATTATCAAAAATAGTGTTTTTTGACCTTTTTGGAATGCAGGTGATGACAACACTTGATTTGCAAAATACTTTACAGAAAATAATCAAAAGGACATGAGCAAGTGTGAACTTGCCTTTTGTGATTGCAAGATTATGCACTCACGGTCTTCAACAAAATATAAGATCCAATATCTGAAATTAGCATCATTGGTCGGTAAGGACTAATGTTTAAAGAAGCAAAATTCTCTTATGCATAAGTAATGTAATGCACTTTATGAACGCGAATCCCGGGGATAACGTTGATCTAGGGTTTGGAAACTAGAGATGGATTCTTTAGAATGTGTTGTCCTTTTAGATAAGTTTCATACTTGTGCTTCTTATTAAGGCTTGTGAGTATGTGTGAAACAACATATAAACATAATGGCATACAACAATAAGATATACTAATGAGATGTGCTAATCAAGGACTGCTTATATGAGAATTATCTTATTTCAAGTAATACTTTGCAAGTAATGGAATTTATAAGAAACTTAAATGTTAACAATCCTAAGTCTATAAGTAAATCTTAATGAAATGTGATTATTATTAATTGTCATTTGATGTTTGAAGTGGCAAAAATAATAACATTTGAAGAAAAGATTTCTTTTCTAAGGTCTAAGCAATCTTTGTGGTTAACCAAATGTGGTCAATGTTGTTTGTGGTTGCTTGAACAGTTTGGACTTGAGATGCTTTACAAATTAATTATAACAGTCTAAAGTTAACTATAAAGTATATAATAAAGTTTTTAGCATGATACTTAAAGTCTGGTAGACTACATTTAATTTTAAAACATAGATAGACTTTATGTGTAATGCTTGTTATGCTTATACCTTGTTCACTTCATAATGTTTCTTTAAAGTTACTCAAGAATGGTATTACTTTTATTTGGTAGTGGTTTATTTACATTATAAATGTATAAAGGGATTTATCTCCCTATAAGGGTGTGGTTAAGGTTTGTGAATAAGTAAACAATATTATTTACTACTTATGAACTCACTATAGTGTTTTCATTTGTTTATAAACTTGTGGTTAAAGTAAAGGAATAGGTTTTATCTCATTACAATTATTCTTGGAGATTTTATATTAAATAAGAATCCTTTAATAAAATAATATACACTTATGGTTGAAGGATAATTCAATAAAATTGTATTTAAAATGTGTCAAAACCATTTTTGACTTCACACTAATAATATTTAAGACTAATATTATTTATTAGACTCAATTGGTTAATTTTTTTAAATTATTAGCAAATTTTATTTATCTTTATAAGAATTATTAGTTAAAGAAATAGGTTTAAATTCAAGTCATTAAAGTGTTTAACTTTTTATTTAACTTAAAGGTGGAATATTATATTTTTTAACACATAGGTATTATTTTTGGTGATCATTTGGTACGTTACATTTATTTTTGTGATTTATAAATAATAAGATATGATTTTTATTATACTTATAACTTTATAACGACTTAATAAATAATAAATATTTAATTGAGTGGAATAATAATGCATGATTATGGTTTTAAATTATAATTCTTATTTTTCTAAGAGTTTTGGTATTTTATTTATATTTTTAATATTTACCATTATTAAAATATGAATATAAAAGTTTCATTAGTTATAAAACCTTTATTAAATAATAATTATTTAAATAATTAACATAATAATATTTGGTAATGGTTTTAAGTTGTAGATTTTGTTTTTCTAAATTTTTTCATATATTACACATAATTTTCTAAATTATAAAACAAAAGTTATTAATTAAACAAGATTTAATTCTTTTATTTCATTTCTGTAATATTAATATTTGAATTCATATTGTGTTTATCAATTTTTTACTAAACAACTATTACTTTTCTTACCGAGGCAGGACCTACCCAAGGTCACTGACTAGTGGGGTCAGTACACCTCGGATTCCACATGGGCACATACTAAGTCAAAGGTGCTGACTGGGCTGGGGATTGACGCAAGCATGACATCATCTGGTGATGATCCTCCCAGGTTGAAGATCAATCGGTGAATTGAGTGCACACGCGCAGCCGAGGTTGTGCTTGCTGGAAAGAGGTTGCGATGGCGAGCCAAATGGTGGCGGCGCGGCTAGTTTTTGGTCACCGGAGTACGGTGTACGACGACGGTTTGCAACAACTCGCGGTGGTAACTCAGTTTAGGAAGCAAACGAATCAACAAAGAGGATTAGCATGCTCATTAGCTCACCGGGAGCGCGAAGAAGGGCTCGACGAGGTGAATCGTGGCCGGAATCGAGATGGACAACGGCGGCTAGAGTTGGGAACGGGGTCTCAATCCGAGCGCCTCGGACCTCACCGATTTGTACTGGCGGGGGCAATCGATAGAGTCGAGCATGGCGAGTCTTCCAAGCATCACGACCTGGCTCGGGACGGCTAGAAGCAAGCTCTAGTCCGAACCATGGCGGTCTAGGGTTTCGGTAGAAGGGGAATTTGAGAGGAGGAAAGGAATTAGGGTCAGGAAGCAGCTTGCGTCGGCGTTGCCTTCTATCGGGAGGAAGAAGAAAGGGAAAAGAAGCGAAGGGGTATTGGGCTGAAATGGGCTGCTGTTGGGCTGTGGCGAAATGAGTGGAGGAAGAAAGGTGTTGCTTCTGTGCGGTGGATAGATAGAGGGGGAAATGGGCTGCGGCCTGGTTATAGTTTTTTCTTTACTGTTTCATTTTCTATTTTCTTTTTTATTTTCAGATTTGTGTATTACACATTTGTTTCAAATTTCTTTTAGAGAATTTATTTGTTAAATAGTTGCAGCAATAATTTTCAACACCCGGATTTTTAATCCCAGATGCCTGTTATGCCATACATCGCAATCCCAGGATTACCATTTTTGCGAGACATAACAGAATTGGATACCATAGTACATCATCCATTCAACCGTACATAAGTTCTTACACACATAGGGATCTCATGATCCAGTTCTTAATACAACTTCAAGCAGCGGAATACGTAATAATAATGGTTGCGTAGGCGAAGCTCCATCTTCGGGGTCACGGGCAATGCTGACGATGGGAGATGATCCTAGTTGTCGTAACCTTTCTGGGGTCCATCCTCCAGGTACTCCTCTTCATAGTCTGGCCACGGAATAGCCAGGGACAAAACCATGAGTACTCTTTAAGTACTCGCAAACTAATACTAACAAGTGAAATGGGTTTTTGGTAATAGAACACTAGGCTCTAGGGTTGTTTTGCAAGAAGCTAGATTTATCTCTACTAAGTTCAGAAACAAGAGAGCTAGTTGCAGTTTATACTCCTAAGTAGGAACTTGTATTTCATATCACAACCCTGTTGTGGTCAACTCAAAGTCTCAATTCATTTCACAAGTCATTTTGAAAAGTCTGATGGGGGAACTGTATGGCCACTCCAACTGTCCATAACCGCGGACGCGGCTATTCGAATAGTTTGATACTCTACAGAGATTGTACACTTTCACCACAACATTCGATACATCCGTCAGGAATAAATCCTGAATTCACCATACTCAGTATGCGGATAATCAATCCTAACCTTTCAATTACACGCCCTAGTATAAGCACCTCTCCTGTGAGTTTGGCCTCCCAACCATGACCAACTGTCATCTTGGGTACTTCACATGTGGACAATATTCACAAGGTAGCCTCAGCTCAGACCTTGGCCGTGAGGGAACCCATACTAAAGTATATAAGTTTCTAGTCAAGCCCTACCCAATTTTCGGGTATTGTGGTTGTACGGTAAAATTGGAATGGTATCGCATCCAGACAACCATCAGTTTTATAAAGGACTAAGGCTCATGCCTTAACATTTTCATCATCCAAATCAACTGGTGTTCGGAAACACATGTCAAAACATCTCAGTAGAATGACTCATCATTCTAAGGTTTTCATAACTATTTTCCACCAAGTACTCCCATCTAAAGTTGATCAAGTTTTATGCTTAGCACTAGCATCTACAAGTGGGAGTGAGTACTAATGGGGGGTGGTAGACTAGTGGAGTTTTTAGCTAAGTTCAATCTCATGACTTAGAATGACATCAAGATTATCTAGCTTAGGCCAAATTTTATGCTCTTTATGCAACCTTCAATTATCTTTCTAGAATCTACAATTCACTTAAGTAAGCTCTAAGTAATAGCTTTGATAAGGAAATAAAATATAAAGCTTGTAGGTAAAACTAGGATTGGGTATCATCAAATATGTCTAACCAAGCATGCTTAGTGCATTGCATAGGTTATCTAAATTTCATTATTGCAAGTGTTAGCTTGCACATTCAACTAGTAGCATTAGGCTTGCAAGGTATTAGTATAAGCTTGCTAAATTGCAAGTGTTAGCTTGCATTGGTCCACTTGGTTAATAAAGCTTGCCTTGTGCAGAGCAGTGGTTGAAGTTCTCCTCGGCTTCTTCTTCGTAGAATCCTTCTTCCTCCTCGTATCCTTGGTCGGTACTAGCGTCTATGAATAAATACGAGGTACACAATCACCAAACAATACTTAACTACTTGCAATCATCACACCAAAGGGTCCTATAGATGATCTAGCATCATCACTAACATTCCAAGATTAAAGCTTGGTTTAATTCCTTTTATTTTTAGAAAAGTAATTTCTACTCATTGAAAAACTACTTAAGATTTAATATTCTCCAAACCAAACATGGGATCATGTTGACACATGTCATCACCACATATTTTAGTCCATGGGAATGTGATTTAAGGTGGTGTCACAATTTAATAAGGTTTTAACCTTTTATTTTAATTAAATAAAGTGACTAGAAATGCCTATGTAGCATTCTTTTATTACTTGAACATTATTTATGTAAGTAAACCTATATATTTTTATATATTATGAAAGGTATGGTTAAATATGATTTTTGAGAGTTGGAATCAACTCAAAAGCTATTATGGTTTTAATTTGAAAAATGTTTGAATGCAGAAAAGGTTCTGCCTTGTTATTTTTACCAATGATGATCTATAGATCCAAATGACTTGAATCCAACGGGCTTGGATTCAGAACTTCTAGACCTTTCTAACAAAATTAGTTTCATTCAATTTGGTGCACTGAATCGACCTGGGTTGATTTTTGAAACTAGGTACAGAAGTATGTTTGAAATAAAATGGAAAAGGTTAAATTCAAATAGCTGGGCTGCGCGGGAAGTGATACTGGGCCGGCCTGCTAAGCACATCGCTTACGCGGGCTGGTTAAGTGGCTGTCCCCACGCGTCAGTGAGACGAGGGGGTGCGAAGCGGTATGGGGCAATATGGTGCGTTCGATCTAGTTCTAATCCAACGGCTGAGGGTCATCGTCGAAATTGGGCAACGCCGGCGAGACAGAAACCTAGCGCGGCTAGTGAGGGTCGTTGGGGGCTCACCGGGGTTCAGGAGAGGGTCGGCGAGGCGGGCGAACGACGAAATCGACGACGGCGAACCTCCTGGTACCGACAGCTTCTCCTGGGGAGGCTCCAATCGCTGGCTCCCTTATTCTCCAACAGCGGCAGACTCCGGTGAAATTCCGGCGAAGTGCTGCTCGCCTTGCTCTGGGAACCGGGTGGCACGATCAGTGAGGAGAGGGGAGTGAGATGGTGTGCTCAATTCGGCTGGGGGTGGCCTCTATTTATAGTGGCGACGGCGAGACCGAACGACATGGGCAAGAGGCGGTGGCGACATGGCTACGGGCTGCTAGAGGCATGGCCGGTGGTGGCGATCGCTTGGTGGTCTCCTGGCGATGCTCTATGGCTTTAATGCGCATGTAGGGGCGGTGCAGTTTGGTCTAGAACGCGCGATGCTCTGCGCGGCAGAGGTGGCGTCTTCGATAGCGAGCGGTGGCTGTGCGGCATGGGGCGGCGAACGGTGATGTCTGGCGGTCTCCTGGGACGGTGGTGATTGTGTATGCACGCGGCGAGGGCGGCGCGCGGTCTGTGGGCTTCGGTTGAGTGTGGCGCTCTGGCGCACGCTCGACATGGTTGACAGAGGCACGGGCGCAACGTTCCTGGGTGCTCTGGTCGATGTCTTCGAGGCAGGGCTGGTCGAGAGGGGGCAGTGAGGCATGGGTGATCTCCCAGACAAGGTTGGCATGGCTAGTTTCTCTCCTAGCTTGCTGTCTACACTGGGGTGGCAAGGGTGACTTCGGCTGTTCACCATTGATGGTATTGCCAAGCTCACAGTGAGGCTAGTGATTAGTTAAGATGGTTAGATGATCTACTAAGGCTAGTGGTGTCCAGAGAGGGAACAAGTTAGGCTCAATTCACTGCTCAAAACAGTGTTTTGATTTTGTTAGATTTGTATCTGCAAGGTGTTTGATGAAATGGCCGCAAGAATTCAAATTTTGAATTTTGAAAAGAGTTTTGGTGGGTGTGCTAGATTGGTGCTGGTGAGTCTGCAGATGCTTGGGTTTTGAAAGTTGAGCTTGTTTGAGTGGTTTTTGAAAAAGTGGGATCTTCCAATATGATAAAGATTCAATTTTAAACTGTCATTTAAACTATGCATTTAAATGTTTTTGGATGATCACAAAGTGGGCCTTCATACTTTGTTATGAGTACAATCAAGGGGTGCAAAGATCCAGAAAAGTTTCCGTTAAGTTCTGAAAGTTTGAGACAGCCAAAGTAGGCATGGGAGTTAAATTGGTCAAAATGACCATTCACTCATTTATCTTTGTTTTGATTTATTTGTCTTTGAGAAAAATTTGGGAATTGTTTAGATGATGTTTATTTCACCTAAGCATCCATTTAAAAGCAAAGGAACACACAAACAAGTTGGTTTAAAAGGATTCAAAATAAAATGCATACTCACATGCATGCCTTCATATTTTTATTTAGCAATGTTTTTGTTAACGCTAAATTTGATGATTATAGTTTGATGATCTAAGTTTAGTATTTTTGGGATGTTACAAACCTTCCCCCCTTAAACAAAATATCATTCCGAGATTTGAAAAAGGACGAAAAATATTACCTAGGATTGAAGAGATCGGGAAACTCTGTCCTGATGTGATCTTCGCGCTCCCAGGTAGCTTCCTCTTCTGTGTGGTTGCTCCACTAAATCTTGAGAAACTTGATACTTCGGGTTCGGTTAGTTCTGAAATCTTCTTCCAAAATACGGATGGGTACTTCAGGATAGGTCAGGTCATCATTGATCTCTATGGTCTGGTGGTCGATAGTCTTGAACACTTCGGTCTTTTATGGGACTTTGAGACACTTGCGAAGTAACGAGATATGGAACACATTGTGCACATCTGACATCTCTTCGGGCAGTTCCAATTGATACGACACTTCTCCTCGACGGTTCAAAATCTTGAAAGGTCCGATATATCTGGGGGCTAACTTTCCTTTGAGTTGGAAACGCTGCATTCCCTTCAATTGCGATAGTTTCAGATATACAAAATCTCCTATGTTGAAGGCGAGGTCTCTACGTCTCTTGTCGGCGTAACTCTTCTGTCTAGACTGGGCGGTCTTGAGGTGCTCACGAATCTTGTGAATCTTCTCTTCTGCTTCTCGTAGGATGCCGGGTCCGAAAATCTGACTCTCTCCTACTTCCGACCAGTTCAAAGGGATGCGACACTTTCTTCTGTACATAATTCAAATGGGGCCATTTGCAAACTAGCTTGATAACTGTTGTTGTATGAGAATTCTGCAAACGGCAGACAGTCTTCCCACTTGGATCCATATACTAACACACATGCTCTTAGCATATCTTCTAGTATTTGGTTTACTCGCTCCGTTTGTCCATCGGTCTGAGGTGATATGCGGTACTGAAATCTAGGCGGGTTCCTAAACCTTCCTGGACTTTCTTCCAGAATCTCGAGGTAAACTGAGTTCCTTGATCCGATACGATGTTCTTGGGGACTCCATGCAAACTAACTATTCTAGCGATGTACAACTCCGCTAGTTTCGAACTCTGATAGGTGGTTTCGACGGGTAAGAAATGGGCGACTTTGGACAATCTGTCAACTATGACCTAGATAGAATCATTTCCCCTACTAGAAGTAGGCAATCTGGTGATAAAGTCCATTCCAACGGAATCCCATTTCCATTCCGGAATCTGCAAGGGTTGCAACAATCCAGTGGGTCTTTGATGTTCTGCCTTGACTCGCTGACATATATCACACTTGGAGATATAGCTTCCGATTTCTCCCTCCCCTTATGCCACCAAAATTGCTCTTTTAAATCTTGATACATCTTAGTTCCTCCGGGATGGATAGAATAAAGAGTATCATGAGCCTCTTTCAAAATAACTTCTTTTAACACAGAATCTGTTGGTACACAAAGGCGTCCTTCGTACCACAGAACTCCTCCTTCGTCTTCGGTGAATCCGGGTACTTTGCCTGTACCGATACGACGCTTGATTCCGTCAATACTAGCATTTCCCTTTTGCGCCTCTTTAATCTGACTGATCAAAGTGGGCTGGAGTTCTATGCTAGCAAAAAATCCTTCACTTACTAATTCTATTCGAAAATCTTCCATCTCTTTGTGCAGACTTGGTTGCTCCTTCAAAATCATGGAGTTCAAGCGGCACGACAATCTGCTAAGGGCATCGGCTACCACATTGGCTTTACCAGGGTGATAGTGAACGTCCTGGTCGTAATCCTTGATTAACTCAATCCATCTTCTCTGTCTCATATTCAGCTCCTTCTGAGTGAATATATACTTTAGGATCTTGTGATCCGAATAAATCTCACAACGGTTTCCCATCAGGTAATGTCTCCATGTCTTCAGGGATAGAACTACGGCTGCGAGTTCGAGGTCATGGGTTGGGTAATTTTTCTCATGTTGCTTAAGTTGTCGAGATAGATACGCTATAACTTTGCCTTCTTGCATTAGCACACATCCGAGACCGATCTTGGATGCGTCACAATACACATCGAAGGGCTTCGTGATATCCGGCATGATCAAGATTGGGGCTGAAATCAATCTCCTCTTGAGTTCTTGAAAACTCGCTTCACATTTGTCTGTCCATTCAAACTTCTTGTCCTTCTTCAGCAATTGGGTCATGGGTCTGGCGATACTCGAGAATCCTTCTACGAACTTGCGGTAAGATCCCGCCAATCCGAGAAATGCACGAACTTGGGTTTGAGTGGTTGGGGCTTGCCAATCTTCGACATCTTTCACCTTTGCAGGGTCAACGGCAATTCCTCCAGTTGATACAATGTGGCCGAGGAATCCTACCTCCTGTAACCAAAATTCACATTTGCTAAACTTGGCATACAACTGATGCTCTCTAAGGGTTCCAAGAATGGTCCTTAGGTGTAGCTCATGTTCTTCTTCTAATTTGGAATAAATCAGTATGTCATCGATGAAAACAACGACAAAATTATCCAGGAAGTCCATAAAAATCTTATTCATGAGATTCATGAAATAAGCGAGGGCATTGGTTAATCCAAAAGACATGAAAGTATACTCGTATAATCCATATCTGGTGGTAAAGGCAGTCTTTGGAATATCCTCTGCATGAATCTTGAGTTGATGATAGCCTGTTCTAAGATCAATCTTAGAAAACACTTTGGCACCGGTCAACTGATCAAACAGATCTTCTATCTTGGGCAAGGGGTATTTGTTCTTGATGGTGACATCATTCAACTTCCGATAATCCGTACACAAACGGTTACCTCCATCCTTCTTGTCCACAAACAAGACAGGTGACCTCCATGGCGACGCACTTGGTTGAATCAATCCAATTTCCAACATGGAATCCAGTTGCTTCTTTAGTTTTGCCAGTTCCAACGGGTTCATACTATAGGGTCTCTAGGCTATGGGTCCTGTTCCGGGGATTAGTTCAATGATAAACTCGATATCCCGATCTGGGGGCATACCGGGAAAAACATATGGAAATACATCGGGGTATTCACAGACTATCCGGACTTGGTCAATGGTAGGTTGGGCTATACTCTTGTTACAGTTGAATTGACGAGGTAAGGTTTCAGATATATGATCGACTGATATGTTGGAATTATGGCCTAGAGGCAATAATAAAGATGTTATTATTATAATTCTTGTTCATGATAATGTTTATATTACATGCTAGAATTGTATTAAGCGGAAACTTTAATACTTTTGTGGTTTGTGAACAACACCGTGTCCCTAGTACGCCTCTATGGACTAGCTCATTGATTAATGATGGTTAAGGTTTCCTAGCCATGGACATGAGTTGTCGATTAATAATGAGATCATATCATTGGGAGAATGATATGATGGACAGACCCAAACTAAGCGAAGCAATTAGATCGTGTCATCGTGTTCATCTTTGCGAAGCTTTTCTTATGTCAAATATTGTATTCCTTAGACCATGAGATAATACATCTCCCTAGTATCGGAAGAAAGCTTTGAGGTCATCAAACGTCATCCTATGAGAGGGTGATCATAAAGGTGTCTCTCAGGTGATCGGAAAGTATCTGTTGGGTTGTATGTATCGAGATGGGATTTGTCCCTCCCAAGTCGGAGAGATATACTTCGGGCCCACTCGGTAATCGATATCAACACCGCTTGCAAGCATGTGGTTAAGGAGTTAATCACAAAGTGATATCGGATTACGAAATGAGTAAAGTACTTGCTGTGAACGGGATTGAACTAGGTATGACGGTACCGACGATCAAATCTCGGGCAAGTAAAATATCGCGAGACGAAGGGAATATATATATGGGATTGATTAAATCCTGGCATCGTGGTTCATCCGATATGATCATCGATGAATGTGTGGCAGTCAATATGGGTTTCCAGACCCCTCTGTTGATTATTGATAGAAGATCATGTCTGCATATTCTCGAACCCGAAGGGTCACACACTTAACGTGTCTCGACGCAAAGATAGATTGGATAATTGGTTTATGAGTTTTTGTTCGGAGTCTCGGATGGGATCCGGGACATCACGAGAGGTTCCGTAATGGTCCGGAGAATAAGATTCATATAAGGCAGTGCAGTTTTTGGAGTTCGGAATTGTTCCGGATTAATCGGTATTGTACCGGAAGCTTCTAGAACCTTCCGGATGGGGACCAACGTGGACCCACCTTCCGGGAGGCGGCATGGGCCTATGAGGGAGTGCCCTGGCCGCATTGGGCCGGGGGCACAAGGCCCCATAGGGCCCAGCCGGCCAAGCAAGGGATAAACCCTAATTGGACCTTCTAGAAGGGGGGGTTCCTTGCCCCCCACTACTCCCTCCTTTGGCTGCCGGACTAGGGCTTGGGGGAGGGGTTAGGGCTGGCGCCCACCCGTCTATATATAGAGGGCTGGGGCGCACCACCCCCCCACACCTTCCCCTCAAGCCTAGTCGCCCTGCTGCCCTCCTCTCTCTCTCCCTCCCGACTGCGTGTAGGCGAAGCCCTGCTGCAGAAACTCTCCACCAATTGCACCTCGCCGTCGCGTTGTAGATCCAATCCATCTCTCCACCATACTTGCTGGACCAAGGAAGGAGGAGACGCCGAGGTGCTGCACGTGTGCATCTCACGGAGGCACCGCCACTTGTGGTGCTAGATCGGATCGGATCGCGAGGAGGAGAAGCGAGTACGACTACATCACCCACGTTCCGACGAACGTTCCTCTGTGCGAATCTTCAAGGGTATGAAGATCTAATCCAATCTCTCTCGTTGTTTGCATCTCCTAGATTAGATCTCGGCTTCCCTCTGTTCGCATCAGTAGAAAATTTTGATTTAATATGCCGCGAAACCCTTCAGTGGTATCATAGCTAGATCTATGCGTAGATGTTTTTCACGAGTAGAACGCAACATGGTTGTTGTGGGCGTTGATGTTTTCTGTTGCAAGCCTCTTGTTTGTGTTCTTCTTATGACGCGGGATAGTGAGATTGAAGCGGTCCAGGCCAACCTTATGCGACGTCGTTCGCGAGACCGGCTCCGCACTTGACGTGTGGCTTGTTCCACACATGTGGCTGGTGGATGCCAGTTTCTCTCACTATAGTTGTCATGGGATTTACACCGGAGTTTGGCAACCATAATATTACCGTTGTGGCTTTACGTAGGTAAGAATCTTTCTTAGCATGCTACTCCCATAAGCCACGTAAAACATGCAACAACAAAGTAGAGGCGTCTAACTTGTTTTTGTAGGGAGTGTTTTCTGTGGTATGGTATGGCCCAAGATGTGATGTGTATATTGTATGTGATGATCATTTTTTGTAATGTTTCACGACTTGCATGTCGATGAGTACACAACCGGCAGGAGCCATATGGTTGTATTTATAATTGTGTATGACCTATGTGTCAACTTCTTATAAGCCATGTAATAGTTTCACTTCATCGCTAAGTAGTTAGCAATAGTTGTAGTTGCTATTCGTGGTGGAGGCAATCATGGTGGAGTGATGGAGATCATGCCGGCACGCACAAGATGGAGATCATTGAGCGAAGATTGGCTATACCATGTCATATAAAGTTATATGCATGTGATGTTTATCCTTTTATGTATCTTATTATGCTTAGATCGCGATGGTAGCATTATAAGATGATTCCTCACTTAAAGATCAAGATAAAACTGTGTTCTCCCCAAGTATGTACCATTGCGAAAGTTCGTCGTGTCCAAGCATCACGTGATGATCGGGTGCTATAGACTCTACGCTCACATACAACGGGTGCAACCCAGTTTTGCACATGCAGAAATACTTGGGTCTAACTTGACGAGCCTAGCATGTACAGACATGGCCTCGGAACACATGAACCGAAAGGTTAAGCATGATTCATATGAATGATATGATCGACACTTCGTTGTCCACCATTGAAACCACATCTCTTCTCGTGAAGATCGGATTAGGTGTGGTGAATTTTGATCATGTTCACTAAACAACTTGAGGGATGTTGAATTTAGTGGGAGTTCATCTAGTAATTTGATTAAAAGTTGAACTAGTTATCATGAACATAGTATAATTTGTACTTGCAAATATTGTAGATCAAATGGCTAAGTCCAACTTCAACTTCAACGTTTTTGCTCATAAGGAAAAGCTTAAAAACAATGGGTCTAACTTCACCAACTGGTTCCGCAATCTGAGAATCATTCTCTCTGGCGGTCAAAAGGACTATGTCCTTGAGAATGCGTTAGGTGACGCCCCTGCTGCTACTGCGCCGGCTGATGAGAAAGCTGTCTATCAGTCGCGCAAAGATGATTATGGTGTGATTAAGAGAACCATGTTGTTTGCTATGGAATCGGACCTTCAAAATCGTTTTGAAGACTATCCCGGGCCCTTTGAGATTCTTGAGGAGCTGAAAACCATGTTTCAGACTCAAGCCCATTCTAAGAGATATGAGATCTCTGAGAAGTTCTTTAACTGCAAGATGGAGGAAAGGAGTTCCGTTAGTGAGCACGCCATTAAGATGTCGGGCTACACTCAACGCCTTGAGCAACTGTACTGCAAGATTCCAGAGGAGCTCAAGATTGACAGGGTTCTACAATCACTCCCTCCCAGCTACAAAAGTTTTGTAGTGACTCACAATCAGATTGGTTCCACTGATATGATCACCGAGCTCTTCGCAAAGCTGAAGGCTGCGGAGGTGGACATCAAAAAGGATAATCATGTGTTGATGGTCAACAAGCCCCCCACCTTCAAGAAAGGTAAGGGTGCAAAGAAGACCTTCAAGAAAGGCGGCGGAAAGCGCGTTGCCCCTGCTGATAAGAAGCTCAGGTCTGGTCCTAAGCCGGACACTGAGTGCTTCTATTGCAAGGACAAGGTTCACTGGAAGCGCAACTGTCCGAAGTACTTAGCGGACAAGAAGGCTGGCACCATCAAAGGTATATTTGATATACATGTTATTGATGTTTTCCTTAGTAGCCCTCGTTGTAGTGCCTGGGTATTTGATACTGGTTCAGTTGCTAATATTTGTAACTCGAAACAGGAGCTACGGAATAGACGGCGGCTTGCGAGGGATGAGGTGACGATGCGCGTTGGCAACGGATCAAGAGTTGATGTGATGGCCGTCAGCACGCTCTCCTTAGTTTTACCTTCGGGATTAGTTTTAAACCTCAATAAATGTTATTATGTGCCTGCGTTGAGCATGAACATTATTTTTGGATCTTGTTTATTGCAAGACGGTTATTCATTTAAATCGGAGAATAATGGTTGTTCTATTTATATGAGTAACATATTTTATGGTCATGCACCTATTGTGGATGGTTTATTTCTTCTAAATCTCGAAAGGGATGAAACACACATCCATAACATTGAGGCTAAGAGATGCAAAGTAGATAGTGATAATACTACTTATTTGTGGCACTGTCGTCTAGGTCATATTGGTGTAAAACACATGAAGAAACTCCATTCTGATGGACTTTTGGAGTCTCTTGATTTTGAATCATTTGACACATGCGAACCATGCCTCATGGGCAAGATGATCAAAACTCCGTTCTCCGGTATGATGGAGCGAGCAACGGACTTGTTGGAAATCATACATACCGATGTATGCGGACCGATGAGTGTTTCGACGCGTGGTGGATATCGCTATTTTCTCACTTTTACCGATGACTTAAGTAGATATGGGTATATCTATTTAATGAAACATAAATCTGAATCATTTGAAAAGTTCAAGGAATTTCAGAATGAAGTGGAGAACCATCGTAACAGAAAGATTAAGTTTCTACGATCCGATCGTGGTGGTGAATATTTGAGTTATGATTTTCTCACGCCTTTTAAAGCAAGCGGAATCGTTTCGCAACTCACGCCATCCGGAACACCACAGCGCAATGGTGTGTCTAAACGCCGGAATCGAACCCTATTAGATATGGTACGATCAATGATGTCTCTTACTGATTTGCCGTTATCATTTTGGGGTTATGCATTAGAAACCGCTGCATTCACTTTAAATAGAGCTCCATCTAAATCCGTTGAGACGACACCGTATGAACTGTGGTTTGGTGCTAAACCTAAGTTGTCGTTTCTTAAGGTTTGGGGATGCGAAGCTTACGTCAAGAAATTGATGCCGGACAAGCTCGAACCCAAAGCGGAGAAATGCGTCTTCATAGGATACCCTAAGGAAACTATTGGGTATACCTTCTATCACAGAACTGAAGGCAAAGTGTTTGTCGCAAAGAACGGTTCCTTTCTTGAGAAGGAGTTTCTCTCGAAAGAAGTGAGTGGGAGGAAAGTAGAGCTAGACGAGGTTATTGAACCTTCTCTTGAATTGGAGAGTAGCGCAGCACCTGAAATTGTTCCAGTGCCGCCTGCACCAACAATAGAGGAAGCTAATGACAAGGATCATGAAGCTTCGGACGATGCTGCTACCGAACGTCGCAGGTCGACAAGGTCGCGTGCCTCTCCTGAGTGGTACGACAACCCTGTCTTGACTGTCTTGTTGGTAGAAGACAGTGAGCCTACGAACTATGAGGAAGCGATGATGAGCCCAAACTCTGAGAAATGGCTAGAAGCCATGAAATCCGAATTGGGATCCATGAGCGAAAACCAAGTATGGACTTTGGTGGACCCTCCTAGCGACCGAAAGGACGTTGAGTGCAAATGGATCTTCAAGAAGAAAACGGACGCGGATGGTAATGTTACCATCTATAAAGCACGGCTTGTCGCAAAAGGTTTTCGACAAGTTCAAGGTGTTGACTACGATGAGACTTTCTCTCCCGTAGCGATGTTTAAGTCCATTCGAATTTTATTCGCAATTGCTGCGTTTCATGATTATGAAATATGGCAGATGGATGTCAAGACTGCGTTCCTCAATGGCAACATTGATGAAGAGTTGTATATGATGCAACCCGAAGGTTTTGTCGATCCTAAGGATGCTGATAAAGTATGCAAACTTCAGTGTTCCATTTATGGACTGAAGCAAGCATCTCGGAGTTGGAACCTTCGTTTTGATCAAGTGATCAAGAGCTTTGGATTTGTTCCAAATTGCTACGAAGCTTGCATCTACAAGAAAGTGAGTGGGAGCTCGGTGACATTTCTGGTACTATATGTGGATGACATATTGATTATTGGAAATGACATTAACATGCTTAACGATGTGAAGAGTTATTTGAACAAGTGTTTTTCAATGAAAGACCTCGGTGAAGCTGCTTATATATTGGGCATCAAAATCTATAGAGATAGACAAAGACGCCTGATAGCTTTAAGCCAGAGTACATACCTAGACAAAGTTCTGAAAAGGTTCAGAATGGATAAGGTAAAGAAAGGTTCAGTGCCAATGTTGTGAGGTAAGATATTGAGCAAGGCTCAGTGTCCAGCTACGGTAAATGATAGGGAAGCTATGAACAAAGTGCCTTATGCCTCGGCCATAGGTTCTATCATGTATGCCATGCTGTGTACTAGACCAGATGTGTCCAGTGCTCTTAGTTTGACGAGCAGATATCAAAGTGATCCAGGAGTGGAACACTGGACAGCCGTGAAGAACATCCTAAAGTACCTAAATAGGACTAAATAAATGTTCTTATTCTATGGGGGTGATGAACAGCTCGTCGTAAAAGGTTACGTCGACGCTAGTTTCGACACCGACAAGGATGATTCTAAATCTCAGACAGGATACGTGTATATTTTGAATGGAGGAGCTGTGAGCTGGAGAAGCTGCAAGCAAAGCGTGATCGCGGGATCTACAGTAGAAGCGGAATACATGTCTGCTACAGAAGCGTCAAGTGAAGGAGTTTGGATCAGGAAATTCATCACTGAGCTTGGCGTGGTTCCAAGTGCATTGGACCCACTGGAGATATTGTGTGACAACACTGGCGCCATAGCACTCGCTAAGGAACCAAGATATCATCCAAAGACCAAGCATATCAACCGCAAGTTTCATATAATCCGAGATTATATAGCAGATGGAGATATGAAGATTAGCAAAGTACATACAGATCTGAATGTCGCAGATCCATTGACTAAACCTCTTCCACGTGTAAAACATGATCAACACCTCAGTGCCATGGGTGTGAGATTGTTGCCAAATGTAAACTAGATTATTGACTCTAGTGCAAGTGGGAGACTGTTGGAATTATGCCCTAGAGGCAATAATAAAGATATTATTATAATTCTTGTTCATGATAATGTTTATATTCCATGCTAGAATTGTATTAAGCGGAAACTTTAATACTTGTGTGGTTTGTGAACAACACCGTGTCCCTAGTACGCCTCTATGGACTAGCTCATTGATTAATGATGGTTAAGGTTTCCTAGCCATGGACATGAGTTGTCGATTAATAATGAGATCATATCATTGGGAGAATGATATGATGGACAGACCCAAACTAAGCGAAGCAATTAGATCATGTCATCGTGTTCATATTTGCGAAGCTTTTCTTATGTCAAATATTCTATTCCTTAGACCATGAGATAATACATCTCCCTGGTATCGGAAGAAAGCTTTGAGGTCATCAAACGTCATCCTATGAGAGGGTGATCATAAAGGTGTCTCTCAGGTGATCGGAAAGTATCTGTTGGGTTGTATGTATCGAGATGGGATTTGTCCCTCCCAAGTCGGAGAGATATACTCGGGCCCACTCGGTAATCGATATCAACACCGCTTGCAAGCATGTGGTTAAGGAGTTAATCACAAAGTGATATCGGATTACGGAACGAGTAAAGTACTTGCTGTGAACGAGATTGAACTAGGTATGACGGTACCGACGATCAAATCTCGGGCAAGTAAAATATCGCGAGACAAAGGGAATATATATGGGATTGATTGAATCCTGGCAACGTGGTTCATCCGATATGATCATCGATGAATGTGTGGGAGTCAATATGGGTTTCCAGATCCCGCTGTTGATTATTGATAGAAGATCATGTCTGCATATTCTCGAACCCGAAGGGTCACACACTTAACGTGTCTCGACGCTAGGATAGATTGGATAATTGGTTTATGAGTTTTTGTTCGGAGTCTCGGATGGGATCCGGGACATCACGAGAGGTTCCGGAATGGTCCGGAGAATAAGATTGATATAAGGCAGTGCAGTTTTTGGAGTTCAGAATTGTTCCGGGTTAATCGGTATTGTACCGGAAGCTTCTAGAACCTTCCGGAAGGGGAACAACGTGGCCCCACCTTCCGGGAGGGGGTATGGGCCTATGAGGGAGTGCCCTGGCCGCATTGGGCCAGGGGCACAAGGCCCCATAGGGCCCATCCGGCCAAGCAAGGGATAAACCCTAATTGGACCTTCTAGAAGGGGGTTTCCTTGCCCCCCACTCCTCCCTCCTTTGGCCGCCGGCCTAGGGCTTGGGGGAGGGGTTAGGGCTGGCGCCCACCCCTCTATATATAGAGGGATGGGGCGCACCACCCCCCCACACCTTCCCCTCAAGCCTAGTCGCCATGCTGCCCTCCTCTCTCTCTCCCTCCCGACTGCGTGTAGGCGAAGCCCTGCCGCAGAAACTCTCCACCAATTGCACCGCGCCGTCGCGTTGTAGAACCAATCCATCTCTCCACCATACTTGCTGGACCAAGGAAGGAGGAGACGCCGAGGTGCTGCACATGTGCATCTCACGGAGGCACCGCCACTTGTGGTGCTAGATCGGATCGGATCGCGAGGAGGAGAAGCGAGTACGACTACATCACCTACGTTCCGACGAACGTTCCGCTATGAGAATCTTCAAGGGTATGAAGATCTAATCCAATCTATCTCGTTGTTTGCATCTCCTAGATTAGATCTTGGCTTCCCTCTGTTCGCATCCGTAGAAATTTTGATTTACTATGCCGCGAAACCCTTCATGATATTCCGGCTGTACTGGTCATGGTTATGGCTTTCTTGGCACAATCAATCAATCCTTTATGTTTGGACATCCAATCCATTCCTAGTACTACTTCCAAACCTTTAGTTCCGAGTACTATCAGATTTTCATAAAAATCTATGCCATGGATTCAGATAGGGACGGCTTTGCAAATTTGCCTAGCCTTGGTGGTTGATCCGGGAATTTGAACAATCATAACATGCTTCAGTTTGGTTGGTTGAATTTTACTAGTGCATGCAAATTCTTCGGTGACAAATGAGTGCGATGCACCAGAATCAAACAACACTCATGCAAGTACTAAATTAATAGAAAACATACCCAGCACGACGTCTGGCGCTTCCTGAGCTTCTTCAGCATGCATGAGAAAAAGACGGACGTTGCGGTTGAGCGAATTCCCTGGGGCAAACCTTTTTCCTGGCTGAACACAACGCTGCTGCTGAGCTGGGGCATTGGTATTGGGTGCTGCGGTATTCTTCTTGTTGGGGCACTCGTTGGAGTAGTGACCCTTATTTCCACAGTCATAACAAGTCACTTGCGACTTGTCCTTTGCTGCAACAGGCATAGCATTGCTTCCAGTCCTCGGGGCAGTGTTGGTGTTAGCGGTAGCATTGTTGGTGTTGAACTTGGGTGGGGCACGGTTGAAATTGCTAGAGTTGCCGGGGTTGTTGTGATTTCCTTCGGGCCTAGGGTTTCCATGGTTGGGATAGGTCGGACGGTTCATCGGGGGTCTGTTGGTTCTAGGGGCAAATCCAAGAGATGGGTTAGGGCGATACTTTGGGGTATGATGGGTTCCTGGCTGATGCATCATGCGACGCTTACGGTTCTCATTGGCTTGGTTGATCTTTCCTTCCATCTGGATAGCAGAGTAGACAAGGGCTTCAATATCAGCAAAGGGGATATTGACTAACACAGTCTGCATTTCATCGTGCAGACCATTCAGGAATCTTTCTTTCTTCTTGGTTTCGGTGTCGATCTCATCCGGGGCATACCTAGCTAATGACAAAAATTTGTCACGGTATTCCACTACGGTCATCCTTCCTTGCTTCAGCTCTCTAAACTCGTCTCTCATTCTCTTGATCAAACCCGGTGGCACATGGGTTCTGCTAAATTTGACCTTGAATTCCTCCCAGGTCATCAGCTGTCCGCCGGTCATTGCAGGAATGCTGTTCCACCATGCCCTGGCATCTCCGGCTAGATAATGGGTGGCGAACAGAACTTTCTCGTTGGCTTCCACTCCGGCGACTTCTAGGTTATTTTCCATGGTCTGTAGCCAATTGTTGGCATCTAGGGGATCTTTCGACTTAGTGAAAACAGGTGGGTTGGTATTCTGGAAATTCTTGAGCTTAGATCCATGGTTGACCTGATTTCCGTGGCCTTGGTTGTTGTGGGCTAGCTGGGCTATCTGTTGCAGGGTGGCTAAGTTGGCTTGACGTTCCGCTCTTTCAGCTTCGCGGTCAGAGGTCAACATTTGCAGGATCTGCAACATCGGGTCCGGGGATGAACCACTTCCTCCGCGTGGCATCTGAATATTGAGATAGATCATGAGAAAAGAGGGAAATTTCTAAGGTTCTGGGATTTTGAAAAGTTTTCAAAGTTTGACTCAGATTTTCTAGTAATTTTCTTTTCATTCATTCACTCATCGCACACGATACAACACACACCACAACAAAGAAAACAGATGGTTTTAAGAACCATTCTGAAAACTACGATACAGTGGGACCGAATATGTAACATCCCAGATTTTGTATTAGGATGTTATTAGCGTCATGCATCATCCTTGCATCATTACATCCTAAATTTGAAAATTGCAATAAGAATACTAAAACCTAAACCTATTAAAAACCCTACTAATCATTTCCATAAGTGAGCACCTTGTTGTAGTAAGTTGACCCTTCAATATAAACTATGTGAAAACAGTAAACTATGGTCCTATATTGACCACCTTATTTTTACAAAAATTTGGAATCAAGTTTCAACACTTTTGGATTTGTCATTCAAAAGTTATTTGAGTTTTACCAAACCAGAAATTGAAAAAAATGATAAAAGAAAAAAAAGACAACAGAGGCTATGACTAACCCAGCTGGGCCGCAGCGTAGCCCACCAGCGCCAGCCGCCGCAGCCCAGCACAGGCCCGCTTCTCCCCTCCACCACTGACGCGAGGGTCCCACCCCGTCGTCTCCCTCCTGGAGACCGCGGCGGACACAACTCCGGCCGCGTCGGACTCCTACTCGCGGCGGACTCGACCGCCCCCTTCTCCAAGTCTCTGCCCTTATAAGCCGACCCTCCCCCTCGTCGTTTGCCCTCGATTTTTCTCAAACCCAACCGTTTTCGCAGTTTCATCCGAGCCGCCGGATCAGACGCCGTCGGAGCTCGAGGTTAGCGACGCTCCAGGGAATCTCGAGACTTGCTACACCCTCCACCCTTCTCGCCTAGACCTACCCTAACCGCCCGTCTGTTCCGTTTCATCCGAATCGCAGGATATCGCCGGCGATTGCTCTCCGGAGCCGTCGGGGCCAAGAAAAGGATCTGCCAACGCTGGGAGAAGGAGGAGGAGAGGGACCGCGCTGAGGCCATTGGAGGATTCGCCATCGACGTGCGCATCGGGGACCCTCTTCGTCGCCTTCACTAGGACCGTCAGTACCTCCGACCGCCGTCAACGCCGCCGCCGTTGTCTCCATCGCCGCCACCACCAGGTCAGTGGAGTCATCTAGGCCGTCTGATTGAAATCCTGCGGGCCAGAATAGAAGGGGGGGGGGCGAAGGGGTATCAGCCAACGACACAGCGCCGCGTGGAAAGCCGCGTGGCAAGCGCGTCGTCGCCGCGCCGTGTCGCCCGCCTGGCCAGCTGGCCCAACCCGAAGCCGCCACCTGGCACGATCTGGGCTAGGGTTTAGGCTAATTGTTTTGATTTTTGCAGATTAGGTTTAATATTGTGAAAATCATAGAAAAATAACTACTTGGCCAATTTTAGCTTATGATATACCGTTGGATACCTAATTTTGAGTAGAATCCAAATATACATTAATATCCCAGGTTTACAGTAATGTTTTAGGTGTAGATTTTAATCATTAGATTAGAGAGTTTAATCTATAGAAAAATAATTAAAATTCTATTCTATTTGATTCTTGTTTCTATAACCTTGTTTCCACAATACCTACTGATCCAAATCACTAAGCTTTGCTTAGGGTCATTACATCTAGCTTGAGGCTAATTAGATGGTTGATCTCCTTATAATCCTAGGATTTGTTTAGTGACATTATAGTAGATCTAAACCCTTGGAAAATCAATCCTAGTGACACCCTTACACCATCACAACACAAACTTGCTACCTTAATCAACTTAGAAGAACCAACCTTGCATAAAATACCATGATGCATGCATGCATGATATTCTTTGTGATATGCTTTGAACAAGTTGTGATCAGATCTATGTTTGTGATTCGTTAGATTGCTCGGAGTGCGCTAAGGAGTGCTATTGTGTAGAGTGCTGCTCGGATCAAGGCAAGTTACACCACTTGTTCATAATTTTGTCCTAGTTTTTAATTCTATGCATGTGATCTTCAAAATTCTGTAGTATGCATGTGTAGGATGTTCTAGTAGAATTTTTCCTTAGTATTATTTTGCAAGTGCGATGATTTTGTAGTATGCCATGAGTAGCTCTATACTTAGGATTTTTCCACTCCAAATAGGTTACCCCTGTTTTTGCTAAGTATTGCTTGCTATGCTATATATACAAAGTACCGTTGGGGGGTTTGAAAGACAAATAATTTTTCTAAGTATAAAGGCTCTCTAGAGTAAATTTTCTTCTCCAATCCACTTCAAAATAAAACTAAGTTTTCTTCTAGGCGGAATGGTTGTTAGGTCAACGAGTGTGATTTTGGTGGAGGACGGCCGCCCAGGAATCAAAGAAGTCTGCCATGTTTCAGAATTCAGAAGCTTTCAGTGCAACCACAATACATTATGGGCTCTGTCTTGGCCTAGTACTTAGTGGGAAACCTCACCTGGGTACCAACATTTGGAGGTTCTTGGCACGGTTGGATCCGGAAGGTAGAGGGGCTACTAAGGGAAAGCCTCGCCATGGTCTTGTCTGTAAAAGGACTTGATCGTGGATTGTGGGTAAAGTGCACAAACTCTCGAGAGTATTGCAATCTGATCGATCAGCCGTGTTCACGGTAACAGAACAATAATGAGCGTCTGAAGGATGGAGCCTCTGAAGGATCTTCCTCTCTCTTTTCTATAACAAATTTTGAAACCCCATGGCGTGCGTAATATCGTTAATGGGAGGGAATTTTGGGGAACTTGTAGTGTAATATCCAAGTGACGCTTGGTGCGTAATATCCAAGTGTTTGGTTGTTTGGACACTTGGTGCGTAATATCCTCGTGTGCCACTCGACCTTATTTTATCTAAGCAAATGTTTACAAAGTAGGACAATCCTTTCTTCTTCTCTCTACTTAAAAAAAACTAGCCTTGAGCAAAACAATTCTACAGCCTATACCAGCCTTGCATGTAGAGATAGTCTTTTCTCTCCTTGGTGTAATTTGCCAATACATTCAAAGTATTGACCCAACCTGTTGGCTGCACATCTTATGTGCAGAATCCGAAGATTGAAAGGTGCGTAGGGATCGCGGGTCTACACTCGACAAGCCTGAGGCGTTGATGGACTCATGCTGCTTTTATGTTTCCGCTGTTATTTGAGCTAGCATAATGCTAAGCAATTTTTGTAATAAATTCATACTCTGGATTCTCCGTGTAATAAAGACTTTTTGTTTTACATGATATTTCATCGACTGTGAGCGCTAGCTATTGATCCAGGGACTAGCATGTTAATCACAGGGACTTAGGATCCTTATCGATCCGAGGCCACTACAGATGGTATCAGAGCACATCGTTGCCTGTAGGACGTGACCCTAGGATTGGAACCACCTCTAACTTTAGTGCCTTACTTGTTTTCCTACTAAGTTATTTTCCGCACATCTAGTATCTGCTTTACTCTACTTGTTTAAGTATCTAACCCTCACTCTTCTAACTCAAAGATGACAAGCTTCCTATACGACACCGTCGCGGACATCGAGCCCCTTCGCTTTGGAGGATGCCTCATGGATCTACTCACACATTTGGATCTACCTCTCCCAACAATCCAAGGGAGCACAATGAAGAAACTCCACAAGGACGGCTGTTGGGGAGTCAAGGTCATCCAGCCAGGAAAAGAGCGAGGCAAGAACCCGGAGGAAGACATAGCAATCCACATTGTTAGCGATTCCAAGGAGAAGGCCCTTAGCATTAGCTTGCAGCAACTCATTGGTCGCCTATGTGGACGTCATCATGAAGCTCTCCAAGGACACTGCGGCGGCCTCTTTGGAAGAAGAGATGAGGAAGGGATTCCCATGGAGTTAGCCTTTGAGGAAAGAACTTCTACCAAGCGCCGAAGAACACAATATCAAGACTTGGAGTGCCACATCCATGACCTTGAAAAGGGTACCTTCCTCGAGATGTTGAAGAACGACGAGCTATGCGCCCTCATCAAGGAGAAGGAAGAAATGATCAAGCAACAGGAAGAGGCAATGAAGCTCCAAGAGATAAAATTCTAGGACCAAGAGAAGAAGTTCGCTAACCAAGAGAAGAGGGTGATAAATAAAAACAAGAGAATTAGGGAACTTAAACAGCAGATCGATGGAGATGAAGTGCAAACTGAAGGCCTTTGCAAGATAATCAATGATGTGCGTGCTTCCAAGAGGGACTTGGCAAAGCAACTTGAAGCCGCAATGAAGTCAAGTTTAGTGGAGGAGCTACAAAGCGAGAAGGAGGGACTTCAGGAGCAGCTGGGAGCCACTACCAAGAAGCTACATGATGAGATAAAGGACCTCCAAGAGAAGCTTGAAGCCACCACGAAGGATATGGAGTTGTACAAGACAACTCTAGAGCAAGAAGGCTACTCGTTCGAGGACGAGGAAGAGGAAGGCGTGGAAGATGTGTAATAGTTGGACCACCTTTAATTCTATAGTAGAACGTTATTCGCAAATGTAATAAATACCAAGATAAGTCTGGTTTAGTTAAAACTTGGTTGTTTCCTGTGTTAAATCTGTGTTGTTATGTCTTGTGTGCCTTGTGTGCTTGGTGTGTTTTCATAAGGGTAGGAGTTTACTACTTAGTCTGTCTGTCTATTTCTTAACTATTCTCTTAACCCCACAGATGCCGCCAAGACGTGCGAACCCCGAAATTCCGCCAGAAATAGCAGAACTTTTGGCCACTCAGAACCAGCTGATCCAACTGCTCACTCAGAACATGCAAAACAACAACAACAACCCGCCACCACCACCACCTCCGCCACCTCCTCAACAGGATCGCTTGACTCGGTTTTTGAGGCTGAACCCACCTACCTTCACTAGCAGCACTGAACCAATCATCGCCGATGACTGGCTATGTACGATCAACAAGAAGCTAGACACTGTGCAAGCTGTCGGAGCCGACAGGGTGAGTTATGCCGCACACCAGCTGGAAGGACCTGCTGCAGAATGGTGGGATAACTACCAAGTCACCCACCCGGACATTGATGCTATCACTTGGGAACAGTTTGAGTTAGCTTTTCGCACTCATCATGTAGCTGCTGGTGTCATGGCTCTAAAGAGGCGCGAGTTTCGCGACCTACACCAGCTGCACCGTTCTGTCACCGAGTATGGTGAGCTTTTCAATAAGCTAGCCCGTTATGCACCCGATGATGTTTCCACTGATGCCAAGAGACAGGAGGAGTTCTTAAGAGGGCTCAATGATGAGATATCCATTCAGCTTGTGGCTCAGAAATTTGACAACTTTCAGGAACTCCTGGACAGAACCATTGTGGTTGAATCAAAGAGGAAGAGCATAGAAAATCGCAAGAGGAAATATAACCCTCACAAACACTCTGTTCCGTACCAGAAGCAGCGCAATTCTTCACCACCACCTTATAACAATAATGTCCACAACCATAACGGTCATAACCATGGTGGCCACAAACACAATGGGCACAGAAACCGCAATGGCAATGGCAGCAATGGAAAGGATCTCAGTGAGGTGACATGCTTTAAGTGCAACAAGACAGGGCACTATGCAACCTCTTGCCCCGAGAGGAAGAATGGCAATGGCAATGGCAATGGGAATAGTAATGGACACAACCATGGCAATGGAAACAGGAAGAAGCCAAATCCGTTTGTCAAAGCCACGGTGAGTCATGTTTCTATGGAGGATGCTTGTGATGCGCCAGACTCCGTGATTGGTAAGTTCAAACTCGAATCTATTCCCGCAGTTGTTCTTTTTGATACCGGTGCATCGCATTCATTCATATCAAGGGTATTTGTGGATAGAGGCAAGATACCAACGGAGGCTATAAACTTTCCTCTAAGGGTAAGTTCTCCTGGGGGAGAAATAGTGGCAAACTCCGGTTGCCGGGATTTAGAACTAAGGATTGGGACACACATTTTTCCCACCAGTCTAGTAGTTCTAGAATCACAAGGATTAGACATAATCTTGGGCATGAATTGGATGACCGAATATGAAGGGGTCATAGATTGTGCCAAGAGAACTGTCATGCTCACAACACCGGAAGGTAAGAGGATTTGTATCAAGTCGAATTTCGCACTTAAAGAAGTCATGGTGAACTCTCTTAAGGGGGGTTAGCTTGGAGGAAGTACCTATTGTAAAGGAATACCCAGATGTCTTCCCAGAAGAGCTACCCGGAATGCCACTGACCGTGATATCGAGTTTCTCATTGACTTAATGCTGGGCACGGGGCCGATAGCTAAGAGACCATACAAGATGGATGTGGACGAGTTAAAGGAACTCAAGAAACAGCTTAGGGAACAATTGGACAAGGGGTTCATTCAACCCAGCGCGTCATCTTGGGGAGCACCCGTCCTATTTGTGGAAAAGAATGATAAGACCAAGAGGCTGGTTGTGGACTACCGCTCGTTGAACGAAGTGACGATTAAGAATAAGTATCCTCTGCCCAACATCAACGACCTGTTTGACCAGATAAAAGGAGCCAGTGTGTTCTCAAAGATCAATCTAGGATCGGGCTATTTTCAGCTAAAGATTCGAGAACAGGATGTGCCCAAAACAGCATTCACCACAAGATACAGATTGTATGAGTACACCGTGATGTCTTTTGGTCTAACCAATGCCCCAGCATACTTCATGACCATGATGAACAAGGTGTTCATGGAATATTTGGACAAGTTTATCGTGGTATTCATAGATGATATACTCATATACTCTAAGGATGAGAAGGAACATGAGAAACATCTGCGCCTTATTATGGAGAAACTAAGAGAACACAAGTTGTATTCCAAATTCAGCAAGTGCGAGTTCTGGTTAAAGGAAGTGGGATTCCTTGGTCATGTTGTGTCGGCTAAAGGAGTTGCCGTAGATCCTAGCAAGGTAGCTTCCGTGACGGAATGGGATTCACCCAAGAATGTGGGAGATATTAGGAGTTTCTTGGGCCTCGCAGGATATTACCGGAGGTTCATCGAAAACTTTTCCAAGATAGCAAAACCCATGACGGAACTATTAAAGAAGGAAAAGAAATTCCTATGGACCAAGGCATGTGAAGCAAGTTTTCAAGAGTTGAAGAAATGCCTTGTAACGGCACCAGTTCTGTGTCTGCCTGATATCCAGAAGGATTTTCAAGTCTATTGTGACGCTTCTCGACAAGGACTTGGAAGTGTATTGATGCAGGATGGGAAAATGGTATCCTATGCCTCCCGACAACTTAAGAACCACGAACACAATTATCCCACACATGATTTGGAACTTGCGTCTGTGGTTCATGCACTCAAGGTATGGAGACACTACCTCATGGGCAAACATTGTGATGTGTTCACAGATCACAAGAGTTTGAAGTACATCTTCACCCAAAAGGAGTTAAATATGAGACAAAGGAGATGGCTTGAGCTAATTAAGGATTATGACTTGGATTTACAATACCACCCCGGAAAGGCAAACATGGTGGCTGATGCCTTAAGTCGTAAGGTGTATGTGAATGGACTTACCGCAGGGGAACTTCCAGAGGATTTATGCAAGCAATTCAGGGATCTCAGGTTGGAGATAGTCCCGAAAGGTCACGTAGCGACTATGGAAATAGTGTCCACCTTCCAAGAAAGGATCCAAGAAGCACAGAAGGGTGATGAAGAGTTGGAAGAAATAAGAGTCAGGATAAATGAAGGAAAGACTAAACAATTTCGTCTGGACGAACAAGGGACCCTCTGGTATGGGAGGCGTTTGTGCGTTCCCAATGACCCCGATATTAGGAAGATGATTCTACAAGAAGCTCATGATTCGCCATACTCAATTCATCCAGGTAACACAAAGATGTACATGGATGTGAAGGATAGATTCTGGTGGAATAACCTAAAGAGAGATATTGCAGAGTATATTTCTCTGTGTGATGTGTGAAACAGAGTTAAAGCCGAGCATCAGAAACCGGCAGGATTACTACAACCACTACCTATACCCGACTGGAAGTGGGACAAGGTAGGCATGGATTTCATCACGAGATTGCCCCGGACTCGTTCTGGATTTGATTCTATCTGGGTAGTGGTGAACCACTTCACCAAGGTGGCTCACTTCATCCCCGTAAAGACCACATATACAAGTGCTAAGCTTGCTAAGATATACATGTTAAGGATTGTAAGCCTACATGGTGTTCCCAAGGGAATTGTGTCAGACAGAGGCACCCAGTTTACTTCAAAGTTCTGGCGACAACTACATGAGTCTCTTGGGACCCGACTAGAATTCAGTACTGCCTTCCACCCACAAACAGATGGCCAAACAGAAAGCGTGAATCAAATTTTGGAAGATATGTTGAGAGCTTGCGCACTAGACTATGGGTCTAGTTGGGACGATAACCTGCCATATGCTGAGTTCTCATACAACAACAGCTACCAGACAAGTATCAAGATGGCTCCATTTGAAGTTCTATACGGCAGGAAGTGTAGGACTCCATTTCTATGGAATGGAGTTGGAGAACGCATTCTTTTTGGACCTGACTTGATAAAGGATGCCGAAGAAAAGGTGCAAAAGATTTAGGATAGGCTAAAGGTAGCCCAATCCCGACAGAAGAGCTACGCTGATTCCAAACGCAGAGATGTGGCCTATGAAATAGGAGACCGTGCGTATCTCCGAGTTTCACTCCTACGTGGAGTTAAGAGGTTCGGAATCAAGGGCAAGTTAGCCCCACGATTCATAGGACCGTATAAGGTTCTGGCCCGTAGAGAAGAAGTTGCTTATCAGTTGGAGCTACCGGAAGGACTGACTATTCATAATGTGTTTCATGTGTCACAACTAAAGAAGTGTCACCCGGAGATGGCTGAAACACCGCTAAGAGACACCGTTCCCCTAGACGAGGTTTAATTGGAGAATGACCTTACCTATGAGGGAAAACCCATCAAAATACTGGAAACAGCCGAAAGGGTTACCCGCACCAATACTATAAGATTCTGCAAGGTACAATGGAACCACCACTCCGAGGAAGAAGCTACGTGGGAACGTGAAGACGACATGAGAACAGAGAACCCACACCTATTTGCTAGCCAACCCGAATCTCGAGGATGAGATTCTTCTTAAGGGGGGTAGGTTTGTAACATCCTAGATTTTGTATTAGGATGTTATTAGCGTCATGCATCATCCTTGCATCATTACATCCTAAATTTGAAAATTGCAATAAGAATCCTAAAACCTAAACCTATTAAAAACCCTACTAATCATTTCCATAAGTGAGCACCTTGTTGTAGTAAGTTGACCCTTCAATATAAACTATGTGAAAACAGTAAACTATGGTCCTATATTGACCACCTTATTTTTACAAAAATTTGGAATCAAGTTTCAACACTTTTGGACTTGTCATTCAAAAGTTATTTGAGTTTTACAAAACCAGAAATTAAAAAAAATGATAAAAGAAAAAACAACAACAGAGGCTGTGACTAACCCAGCTGGGCCGCAGCGCAGCCCACCAGCACCAGCCGCCGCAGCCCAGCAAAGGCCCGCTTCTCCCCTCCACCACTGACGCGGGGGTCCCACCCCGTCGTCTCCCTCCTGGAGACCGCGGCGGACACAACTCCGGCCGCGTCGGACTCCTACTCGCGGCGGACTCGACCGCCCCCTTCTCCAAGTCTCTGCCCTTATAAGCCGACCCTCCCCCTCGTCGTTTGCCCTCGATTTTTCTCAAACCCAGCCGTTTTTGCAGTTTCATCCGAGCCGCCGGAACAGACGCCGTCGGAGCTCGAGGTTGGCGACGCTCCAGGGCATCTCGAGACTTGCTACACCCTCCACCCTTCTCGCCTAGACCTACCCTAACCGCCCGTCTGTTCCGTTTCATCCGAATCACAGGAGATTGCCGGCGATTGCTCGCCGGAGCCGTCGGGTCCGAGAAAAGGATCCGCCAACGCTAGGAGAAGGAGGAGGAGAGGGACCGCGCTGAGGCCATTGGAGGATTCGCCATCGACGTGCGCATCGGGGACCCTCTTTGTCGCCTTCGCTAGGACCGTCAGTACCTCTGACCACCGTCAACGCCGCCGCCGTCGTCTCCATCGCCGCCACCACCAGGTCAGTGGAGTCATCTAGGCCGTCTGATTGAAATCCTGCGGGCCAGATTAGAAGGGGGGCAAAGGGGTATCAGCCAACGACGCAGCGCCGCGTGGCAAGCCGCGTGGAAAGCGCGTCGTCGCCGCGCCGCGTCGCCCGCCTGGCCAGCTGGCCCAACCCGAAGCCGCCACCTGGCACGATCTAGGCTAGGGTTTAGGCTGATTGTTTTGATTTTTTGCAGATTAGGTTTAATATTGCGAAAATCATAGAAAAATAACTACTTGGCCAATTTTAGCTTATGATATACCGTTGGATTCCTAATTTTGAGTAGAATCCAAATATACATTAATATCCCAGGTTTACAGTAATGTTTTAGGTGTAGATTTTAATCATTAGATTAGAGAGTTTAATCTATAGAAAAATAATTAAAATTCTATCCTATTTGATTCTTGTTGCTATAACCTTGTTTCCACAATACCTACTGATCCAAATCACTAAGCTTTGCTTAGGGTCATTAGATCTAGCTTGAGGCTATTTAGATGGTTGATCTCCTTATAATCCTAGGATTTGTTTAGTGACATTATAGTAGATCTAAACCCTTGGAAAATCAATCCTTGTGACACCCTTACACCATCACAACACAAACTTGCTACCTTAATCAATTTAGAAGAACCAACCTTGCATAAAATACCATGATGCATGCATGCATGATATTCTTTGTGATATGCTTTGAACAAGTTGTGATCAGATCTATGTTTGTGATTCGTTAGATTGCTCGGAGTGCGCTAAGGAGTGCTATTGTGTAGAGTGCTGCTTGGATCAAGGCAAGTTACACCACTTGTTCAAAATTTTGTCCCAGTTTTTAATTCTATGCATGTGATCTTCAAAATTCTGTCGTATGCATGTGTAGGATGTTATAGTAGAATTTTTCCTTAGTATTATTTTGCAAGTGCGATGATTTTGTAGTATGCCATGAGTAGCTCTATACTTAGGATTTTTCCACTCCAAATAGGTTACCCCTGTTTTTGCTAAGTATTGCTTGCTATGCTATATATACAAAGTACCGTTGGGGGGTTCAAAGACAAAGAATTTTTCTAAGTATAAAGGCTCTCTAGAGTAAATTTTCTTCTCCAATCCACTTCAAAATAAAACTAAGTTTTCTTCTAGGCGGAATGGTTGTTGGGTCAACGAGTGTGATTTTGGTGGAGGACGGCCGCCCAGGAATCAAAGAAGTCTGCCATGTTTCAGAATTCAGAAGCTTCCAGTGCAACCACAATACATTATGGGCTCTGTCTTGGCCTAGTACTTAGTGGGCAACCTCACCTGGGTACCAACATTTGGAGGTTCTTGGCATGGTTGGATCCGAAAGGTAGAGGGGCTACTAAGGGAAAGCCTCGCCATGGTCTTGTCTGTAAAAGGACTTGATCGTGGATTGTGGGTAAAGTGCACAAACTCTCGAGAGTATTGCAATCTGATCGATCAGCCGTGTTCACGGTAACCGAACAATAATGAGCGTCTGAAGGATGGAGCCTCTGAAGGATCTTCCTCTCTCTTTTCTAAAACAAAGTTTTGAAACCCCATGGCGTGCGTAATATCGCTAATGGGTGGGAATTTGGGAAACTTGGTGTGTAATATACAAGTGACGCTTGGTGCGTAATATCCAAGTGTTTGGTTGTTTGGACACTTGGTGCGTAATATCCTCGTGTGCCACTCGACCTTATTTTATCTAAGCAAATGTTTACAAAGTAGGACAATCCTTTCTTCTTCTCTCTACTTAAAAAAACTAGCCTTGAGCAAAAGAACTCTACAGCCTATACCAGCCTTGCATGTAGAGATAGTCTTTTCTCTCCTTGGTGTAATTTGCCAATACATTCAAAGTATTGACCCAACTTGTTGGCTACACGTCTTATGTGCAGAATCCGAAGATTGAAAGTTGCGTAATGATTGCGGGTCTACACTCGACAAGCCTGAGGCATTGATGGACTCATGCTGCTTTTATGTTTCCGCTGTTATTTGAGCTAGCATAATGCTAAGCAATTTTTGTAATAAATTCATACTCTGGATTCTCCGTGTAATAAAGACTTTGTGTTTTACATGATATCTCATCCACTGTGAGTGCTAGCTATTGATCCAGGGACTAGCATGTTAATCACAGGGACTTAGGATCCTTATCGATCCGAGGTCACTACAGAATACTACTCACTACGTTTGTGCACTAGCGTAGTTGTGAGTTTTACTAAAAGTGATCTAGGGTGCAAAATTTGATGTAAGCTTCGAAATAAGTTTGGAGTAGTGTGAATTTTTATGAAAGAGTCCAAGAGGTAAGAATGAGAATAAGTTTTTGTAAATATTTGCTAGCATGATTTTTTATGAAAGAGTCCAAGAGGTAAGAATAAGAATAAGTTTTTGTAAATATTTGCTTCTTTGGGTTTGAAACTAAGTTTTTGATTCAAACGTCCAGTCTAACTAGGGTATCCTATGGTCAGGATGGCTCTGATACCAACTTGTCAACACCCGGATCTTTAATCCCAGATGCCTGTTATGCCATACATCGCAATCCCAGGATTACCATTTTTGCGAGACATAACAGAATTGGATACCATAGTACATCATCCATTACAACCGTACATAAGATCTTACACACATAGGGATCTCATGATCCAGTTCTTAATACAACTTCAAGCAGTGGAATACGTAATAATAACGGCAGAGTAGGCGATGCTCCATCTTCAGGGTCACAGGCAATGCTGACGATGGGAGATGATACTAGTTGTCGTAACCTTCCTGGGGTCCATCCTCCAGGTACTCCTCTTCATAGTCTGGCCACAGGAATAGCCAGGGACAAAGCCATGAGTACTCTTTAAGTACTCGCAAACTAATACTAACAAGTGAAAGGGGTTTTTGGTAATAGGACACTAGGCTCTAGGGTTGTTTTGCAAGAAGCCAGATTTATCTCTACTAAGTTCAGAAACAAGAGAGCTAGTTGCAGTTTATACTCCTAAGTAGGAACTTGTATTTCATATCACAACCCTGTTGTGGTCAAGTCAAAGTCTCAATTCATTTCACAAGTCATTTTGAAAAGTCTGATGGGGGAACAGTATGGCCACTCCAACTGTCCATAACCACGGACGCGGCTATTCGAATAGTTTGACACTCTGCAGAGATCGTACACTTTCACCACAACATTCGATACATCCGTCAGGAATAAATCCTGAATTCACCATACTCAGTATGCGGATAATCAATCCTAACCTTTCAATTACACGCCCTAGTATAGGCACATCTCCTGTGAGATTGGCCTCCCAACCATGACCAACTGTCATCTTGGGTACTGCACAGGTGGACAATCTTCACAAGGTAGCATCAGCTCAGACCTTGGCCGTGAGGGAACCCATACTAAAGTATATAAGTTTCCAGTCAAGCCCTACCCAATTTTCGGGTATTACGGTTGTACGGTAAAATTGGAATGGTATCGCATCCAGACAACCATCAGTTTTATAAAGGACTAAGGCTCATGCCTTAACATTTTCATCATCCAAATCATCTCGTGTTCAGAAACACATGTCAAAACATCTCAGTAGAATGACTCATCGTTCTAAGGTTTTCATAACTATTTTCCACCAAGTATTCCTATGTAAAGTTGATCAAGTTTTATGCTTAGCACTAGCATCTACAAGTAGGAGTGAGTACTAATGGGGGGTGGTAGACTAGTGGAGTTTTAAGCTAAGTTCAATCTCATGCCTTAGGATGACATCAAGATTATCTAGCTTAGGCCAAATTTTATGCTCTTTATGCAACCTTCAATTATCTTTCTAGAATCTACAATTCACTTAAGTAAGCTCTAAGTAATAGCTTTGATAAGGAAATAAAATATAAAGCTTGTAGGTAAAACTAGGATTGGGTATCATCAAATATGTCTAACCAAGCATGCTTAGTGCATTGCATAGGTTATCTAAATTTCATTATTGCAAGTGTTAGCTTGCACATTCAACTAGTAGCATTAGGCTTGCACGGTATTAGTATAAGCTTGCTAAATTGCAAGTGTTAGCTTGCATTGGTCCACTTGGTTAATAAAGCTTGCCTTGTGCAGGGCAGTGGTTGAAGTTCTCCTCGGCTTCTTCTTTGTAGAATCCTTCTTCCTCCTCGTATCCTTGGTCGGTACTAGCGTCTATGAATAAATACGAGGTACACAATCACCAAACAATACTTAACTACTTGCAATCATCACACCAAAGGGTCCTATAGATGATCTAGCATCATCACTAACATTCCAAGATTAAAGCTTGGTTTAATTCCTTTTATTTTTAGAAAAGTAATTTCTACTCATTGAAAAACTACTTAAGATTTAATATTCTCCAAACCAAACATGGGATCATGTTGACACATGTCATCACCACATATTTTAGTCCATGGGAATGTGATTTAAAGTGGTGTCACAATTTAATAAGGTTTTACCCTTTTATTTTAATTAAATAAAGTGACTAGAAATGCCTATGTAGCATTATTTTATTACTTGAACATTATTTATGTAAGTAAACCTATATATTTCTATATATTCTGAAAGGTATGGTTAAATGTGATTTTTGAGAGTTGGAATCAACTCAAAAGCTATTATGGTTTTAATTTGAAAAATGTTTGAATGCAGAAAAGGTTCTGCCTTGTTATTTTTACCAAGGATGATCTATAGATCCAAATGAGTTGAATCCAACGGGCTTGGATTCAGCACTTCCAGACCTTTCTCACAAAATTAGTTTCATTCAATTTGGTGCAATGAATCGACCTGGGTTGATTTTTGAAACTAGGTACAGAAGTGTGTTTGAAATAAAAAGGAAAAGGTTAAATTCAAATAGCTGGGCTGCGCGGGAAGTGATTCTGAGCCGGCCTGGTAAGCACAGCGCTTACGCGGGCTGGTTAAGTGGCTGTCCCCACGCGTCAGTGATACGAGGGGGTGCGAAGCGGTATGGGGCAATATGGTGTGTTCGATCTAGTTCTAATCCAACGGCTGAGGGTCATCGTCGACGTTGGGCAACGCCGGCGAGACAGAAACCTAGCGCGGCCAGTGAGGGTCATTGGGGGTTCACCGGGGTTTAGGAAAGGGTCGGCGAGGTGGGCGGACGACGAAGTCGACGATGGCGAACCTCCTGGTACCGACAGCTTCTCCTGGGGCGGCTCCAATCGCTGGCTCCCTTATTCTCCAACAGCGGCAGACTCCGGTGAAATTCCGGCGAAGTTCTGCTCGCCTTGCTCCGGGAACGGGGTGGCACGATCAGTGAGGAGAGGGGAGTGAGATGGTGTGCTCAATTCGGCTGGGGGTGGCATCTATTCATAGTGGCGACGGCGAGACCGAACGGCATAGGCAGGAGGCGGTGGCAACATGGCTACGGGCTGCTAGAGGCATGGCCGGAGGTGGCGACCGCTTGGTGGTCTCCTGGCGATGCTCTATGGCTTTAATGCGCATGTAGGGGCGGTGCGGTTTGGTCTGGAAGGCGCGATGGTCTGCGCGGTAGAGGCGGCTTCTTCGACGGTGAGCGGTGGCTGTGCGGCATGGGGCGGCGAACGATGATGTCTAGCGGTCTCCTGGAACGGTGGTGATCGTGTATGCACGCGGCGAGGGCGGCGCGCGGTCTGTGGGCTTCGGTCGAGTGTGGCGCTCTGGCGCACGCTCGGCATGGTTGACAGAGGCACGGGCATGGCGTTCCTGGGTGCTCTGGTCGATGTCTTCAAGGCAGGGAAGGCCGAGAGGGGGCGGTGAGGCATGGGTGATCTCGCAGACAAGGTTGGCACGACTAGTTTCTCTCCTAGCTTGCTGTCTACACTAGGGTAGCAAGGGTGGCTTCGGCTGTTCACCATTGATGGTATTGCCAAGCTCACAGTGAGGCTAGTGATTAGTTAAGACGGTTAGATGATCTACTAAGGCTTGTGGTATCCAGAGAGGGAACACGTTAGGCTCAATTCACTGCTCAAAATAGTGTTTTGATTTTGTTAGATTTGTATCTGCAAGGTGTTTGATGAAATGGCCGCAAGAATTCAAAATTTGAATTTTGAAAATATTTTTGGTGGGTGTGCTAGATTGGTGCTGGTGAGTCTGCAGATGCTTGGTTTTTGAAAGTTGAGCTTGTTCGAGTGGTTTTTGAAAAAGTGGGATCTTCCCATATGATAAAGATTCAATTTTAAACTGTCATTTAAACTATGCATTTAAATGTTTTTGGATGATCACAAAGTGGGCCTTGATACTTTGTTATGAGTACAATCAAGGGGTGCAAAGATCCAGAAAAGTTCTATTAAGTTCTGAAAGTTTGAGACAGCCAAAGTAGGCATGGGAGTTAAATTGGTCAAAATGACCATTCACTCATTTATCTTTGTTTTGATTTATTTATCTTTGAGAAAAGTTTGGGAATTGTTTAGATGATGTTTATTTCACGTAAGCATCAATTTACAAGTAAAGGAACACACAAACAAGTTGGTTCAAAAGGATTCAAAATAAAATGCATACTCACATGCATGCCTTCATATTTTTATTTAGCAAAGTTTTTGTTAACCCTAAATTTGATGATTATAGTTTGATGATCTAAGTTTAGTTTTTTGGGATGTTACAATGAATGGCATTAAAGTCATTTTATGATCTTTTATTAATTAATGTTGTATTCCTTTATTTTGTTTATATAGATCATTCTAATATTTGGTAAGAGACTTTATTATTAATTTTCTTTCATAATAAGCTATGGATTTATTTTAGGATATTTTTCTTATTTTTTTATAAAACTTAATTTTAGTTAGCTTGTAATTTGGATGGAAATTCTTATATAATGATCATATATTATTATTTGATGCATGATATCCTAAGGATTTAATATGGTTAATGTCATTCTCAAAAATTTAGGAAATAGCAATGTATAAGTTTTATTATAGCTAACATAGAAGTTAGGGTTTAAATTTAAATTGCTTACCCTAGGGTTTAGGGTTCTCAATATACTTATATTCTCTTATTGATGTGAATAAATATTAATGGCTAAACACAATGTCTTTATGTTTGTGATTTTTAATAATATCATCAGTTAAAGTGGGATAGTGGGATTGTTTTTCTAGGCTAACTTATGAGAAAGGATTGATAAAGATAGTTCTTAAACACCTATGATAATGATGGTTGAAAATGACAAAGATGTGCTTAAGTGAGTTGATGTAGGAAAATATTCCTATTAGCCATTGTGGACATAAGATGATAAATCAATCATTTGCAATGGATATTAGGTTTGGTTATGGAATAAGGTTTTAGTGTTTACCAAGTATTTCTATATTCCATAATTTCACAATCCTGGAATTATAATTGAGGAATTCCTTTCCTAATATACTACTTCTTCTTCCTATCCATCATCATGTGTTAACATGATGAGCTTTACCTCACAAGAATATTCTTATCCACCTTTTATTCTTCTAACTCTTGTAATTCCAATGAGCTTGATTCTAAAGTATTTCCTAATCTTTTCATATCTATACTTGGGTATATCAACTATTCTACTGCTGATAACCTCCAATCCAACAAATACCTCAAACTACATTAATACTCTTCCTTAATCATCCTTCACTAGTACTACTCCAGTAGATGTATATATCAAATTCTACTCTCTTCAAGTGTTTAGTATTTCCCAAGAGGAAAATACTACTTCTATAATCCAATGTTACTCTAGCATCATCTTAGTCATACTATCTTGTCTCTACTTAACTCCAGTAACTACTACTCCAACCTCACATTGTATTAATGTGACTTGTCATGGCTAACCTAGGATAACATATCTATACTAGGTTTTTAATCATGTTTTATCCACCAATGCCACTTATACATGTTATAAATTCAATCTTGGTGAATAAGGCATGGTCATTATAATCCTTTGTGGTTTAGATTTTTAGTTGGCTAATCAAGGCTTCATCAATACAACATTACAGTTGTATTGAAATTATCTTCTTAGTATCTCTATTGGATTAAGGAATTCTATTCATGGACTATGCTTACTTAATCCAATAGGATTACTCCTTGGTATCTATCTTCAGGATTCATCCTTAATCTTCTTTGTTACCATATTGATTTGATTTCCTTCAATCACTCCCATCCTATAGATGATATCTAATACTAACATTACCATCTACCTCTTCTTACTTCATTCTCTAAGGACTTAGAGTGATTTTTATAATAAAGGCAAGAGTTGCTAGGTCAAGAATTGATAGTTTAAGAATTTTTGAATCAATAGTTTATTACTCAACATTGATGAACAACAGATATTAAGATAAGGTTCATTAGAGATGTTAAAGTTTGATATGGAAAGAAAGATATATGGTGAATGATCTTGTCTTGGTGTCCTCACTTAATCTCACTAAAGAGTTAAGGTTAGGTATTACCATGGTACTCATGGTATAGACAGATGAGATTAAGATATAGTTGTTACATTCTTATTATTTGTGTTACATCCTTAACTTGGTACTCTTGATTGATTATAATGGATACTATGATATGATCACCTAAGGATCAAATATAGTTCATTAAGTAATGTATTAAGGTTTAAACTTTATTACATTTGATCTACCCTTAGATCAAATCATGTTTACTCAAAATAAGGTTTGATCAAAGGTCATATTGAAACTTATCACACTCAACTTGATGATCTACTTCAATTCCATCAAGTTGAGAGAAGCTTCAATCCTTTTGACAAGTTTTTATTTAAAAGCGTGAAAATTCTTTGGATTTTCTATGCATGAATGCAATGCACACATCTGGGTTCAGCTTATTTCTAATCTCTAATGTTGGGATGTTACGATACAAAACTTCACACAATCTTCATTAGCAACATTAGTTTATTCAAAACATATTAGACCATGGGCAAAGCTTTGGAACAGCAAGGCTTTTCACTAAAAACACAAGCTACTATAGTAACTCCTTCGAATAAACTCAATTTACCTGAAGAGAGCTCAAAAAGGAATCAATAAGAAGCAAATGCAAATAAAGGCAGAAATCTGTGAAAACAGACCAGCAGGTAGAAACGAATTTTTTCGGACATCTTCTGTTGCTCAAATTAAAAAGTGTTGAGCCAACGAAAGTTAGCCAACATAGTGTGGGATTTATTCATAAATTGTGAGATCAATACAAGTTACAGAGCCTCCTCACGATTTTTTTTTGGTGGAGGACAGAAATCTGTTTCGGGACAGCAACTCCCCAAATCTTAGTTCCCTCTCATTAGAGGTTATTCTTGGCACAAGAAGCAAACAAAAAGGATAAGGAGAGGTCATTACAGTAGTAATAACTTCCAAGACTCAAGGAAACTCTTGGTTTATCTCCCAACAAGTACTTTTCTTTAACTCCTTTAAGTTAGGCACAAGAAGCAAGAAGAATCAAGTATTTTCAAATGAGGAAGCATTAACATCAAATCTTGCTTTCAAAGGAGGAGCAAAAAGCAAATTCTATCTCCTCATAGGGAAGTGTTAAATACCTTTCTTGAATGGAAAATCATATTTGATGGTGCCTTCTTTCATATCAATGATGGCACCAACTGTTCTAAGAAAAGGTCTTTCCAAAGTAATAGGACAAGAAGCATTGTATTCAACATCCAAAACATAGAAATCAACAGGGACATGAGCATTGTTCACCATAATGATAACATCATTAACACTCCCTACGAGGTTCTTCTTAGAATTATCATTGAGTGGGACATTCAAATAACAATCTTCTAATCGTGGTAAATCAAGCATTTCATAAATCTTCCTAGGCATAATAGAGACACTAGAACCAAGATCACATGAAGCTTTGAGATCAAAGTCATTCACTTGCATATTAATAATGGGTTCCCAACTATCTTCTACTTTCCTAGGAATAGAAGCTTTGTGTTTTAGCTTCTCTTCCTTAATCTTAACAAGAGCATCTGTAATGTGTTTGGTAAAGGAAACATGCATATCACTAGCATCGGGACTTCTAGCAAGATTTTGTAGGAACATAATTACTTCAGAAATATTGCAACCATCAATATCAAAATCAAACTTAGCATCACTAGTAGTAGGATCAATAGGCTTAGGCATAGTAGTTGGAGGAATAGGGGCTACTTGTGGTTTAGTGGTCATAGTGCACACACTATTGTTTCTATCAATTTCAGCTTCCCTTTCCCACCTAGCATGAAGTTGAGCTAACAGCCTAACATTTTCATCAATAGTAACTTGTATGGCATGATCAGTAGGAAAGGTGTTTTCCATAGTTTCAGGTTTAGCAGCCATTTTATTAACCAAGGAAGTTTGAGCTTCAGACAAAGAGGATATATTTTTCTCAACAGTTAAAAGCTTTTCCTCTATAGTCTTATTGAAAGTGGTTTGTTTACTAATAAAGTCCTTGAGCATTACTTCAAGTTCAGAGGGGGCACTTCTAGCATTATTGTAAGAGCTTCCATAGGAATTGCCATTATTAGGAGGATAAGGCCTATAATTGTTGTTGCTACCAAAATTATTCCTATAGGCATTGTTGTTGAAATTGTTGTTTCTAATGAAGTTCACATCAACTTTCTCTTCTTGAGCAAACAAAGAGGCTAAGGGAACACTATTAGGATCTAGAGGAGCTTTCCCATTAACAAGCAGAGCCATAATAACATCAGTCTTTTCACTCAAAGAGGAAGTTTCCTCAATAGAATTTACCTTATTACCATGTGGAGCTCTCTCAACATGCCATTCAGAGTAGTTAACCATCATATTATCAAGGAGTCTTGTTGCAGCACCCAAGGTGATTCCCATAAACGTACCTCCAGCAGCAGAATCCAACAAGTTTCTCGAGGAGAAGTTCAAACCTGCATAAAAAGTTTGGATAATCATCCAAGCAGTGAGTCCATGAGTAGGGCAATTTTTAACCAAAGATTTCATTCTTTCCCAAGAAGTAGCAACATGTTCACTATCAAGTTGTTTAAATTTCATAATTTCACTTCTTATAGCAATAATCTTAGCAGGAGGATAGTACTTTCCAATAAAAGCATCTTTGCACTTAGTCCAAGAATCAATACTATTTTTAGGCAAAGATAGCAACCATTCTTTAGCTTTTCCCCTCAAAGAGAAAGGAAAAAGCCTGAGCTTAATAATATCTCCATCTACATCCTTAAACTTTTGCATCTCACAAAGTTCAACAAAGCTATTAAGATGGGAAGCAAGATCATCAGAACCAACACCAAAAAATTGCTCTCTCATCACAAGATTCAACAAAGCAGGCTTAATTTCATAAAAGTCAACATCAGGAGCAGGTGGAGCAATAGGTGTTCTTAGGAAATCATTGTTGTTGGTGCTAGTGAAGTCACACGACTTAGTGTTCTCAGCAGGGTTCATTTTGGCAAAGGCGGGCAAGCCAAAAATAACAGCAGCAGCAGCTAGGGTAGGAACTAATTTTTTTGTGTTTTTGAATAAGGCAAGCAAACCAAGCTATACTAATTTTTTTTGGGTTTTTTGAAAAGAGGCAAAAAAAACAAAGCAAACTAAAAACAAAGTAAAGAGAAAGGAAGTGAAGGACTCCCCTAGTGAAGACGTCCTTAGCCTCCCCGGAAACGGCGCCAGAAATCTTTGATGCGTGAACCAAGTGTTGATATGGAGCACTTCGTTGGAACCCCAAGAGCAAGGTGTGATGGAGCACAACAGCAAGTTTCCCTCAGTAGAGACCGAGGTTATCGAACCAGAAGGAGGAAGGAAACATCACACAGGTGTTGCTGGCAACATGGAGACCTGCACAACACAAACTTAAGACTTTGCCCCAATGAATGAGTGAGGTTGTCAAGCTCACCGGTCTGCTGTAACAAAGGATTAAACGTATGGTGTGGAAGGTAATGGTTTGCAGCAAGTAAACAAGTAACAGTGGAAGATGTATCAATGGTAAAGATTGGACCGGGGCCCATAGTTCACTGGAGGTGCTCTCCTTAAATAAACAACATGGCATGAAGGGTAAACAAATTACAACGGAGCAATTGAAAGGAACTGAGCAAGGCATAACAATGAAATTACTAGCTAGAAAGATCCTATGAGGTTTATTGGGCAATACAAAATTATACATAGACCGTAATCCAACTACATCTATGACTAGAAGTCCACCTTCAGGTTATCATCCGAACCCCCTCCAGTATTAAGTTTCAAGCAATAGACAACTGTTTTAAGCAAAGTGTGTAAGGTAAACAATCCACATGTTCCATGAACAAGGGACCATTGTTTCCTCCCTAGTAGCAACAACACATCTACAACCGAAGAGATTATTGTCACTTCCCTTGGAAACTAAAGGCATGAACCCACTATCGAGCATAAATACCCCCTCTTGGAGTCAGTAGCAACTACTTGGCCAAGATAGCTACTAACAACAGAGAGCATGCAAGATCACAAACAACACAAACATGATAGAATCATAAAGACAAAACCATTAACCAAACCAACATAATAATCTCAATATCCATCGGATCCCCGCAAACACAACATGCATTATTACAAATAGATTAGATCTTGATCATGAACGGAGCTCACAAGATCTATACATGAAAGCACAAAGGAGGAGATACAACCATCTAGCTACTACATGGACCCATAGTCTAAGGTGGAACTACTCACGAATCATACCGGAGATAAGGCCTCCGAGATGATCTCCCCTCCGTCAGGGTGCCAGGAAGAACTTCAGATCCCCCGATCTAGGGACGATGGTGGCGGCGGCTATAGACAGTTTCGTGGATTTCTTATTGGGTCCCGAGAGTTTCTGTATCAGGGGCTTCTTATAGGCGAAGGGGGGGAGTCCGGGAGGCGACCAGGGTCGCCAAACCCTACCCAGGCGCGGGTCCACCTGACCCGCGCCTGGGGTGGGTCTGGCCCCCTGGCCAGCCCCTCCGGCTCTCCTCTGGACTTCTTGTTCCCCACGGAAAGTTATTGACTTTGGCGTTCGTCCTGTCCAATTCCGAGAATATTTCTTTACTAAGTTTTCTAAAACTAAAAACAACAGAAAACAGGCATCTGGCACTGTTGCAACTTGTTAATAGGTTAGTACCAGAAAACATGTAAAAATCACCTCAAAGTGTGGACAAGTAAAGCAAAGTAGATACTAAACAAGAATGGAGCTTTAAAAATTATAGATACGTTTGCAACGTATCATTGTTCAGCTGTTTCTTTTGCTAGTAACGAGCAGGACCTTGGACAATTGCAAACCTATCTTGAAGAACACCAAAAGCTCTCTCATTGTCTTTGCATGATTCTTCTTGACAAGTGGCAAAATGAGCTTGTTAGGGGTTTTGGGGTTTACTTATTGTTTTCATAAATGTTGCCCATTATGGATAAATGCCACCTGTGAGATAATACCCCATGGTGTACTCAAGGCCATTGATCTTGTATTTGCAGGCCGGATGTTCTCCATTTGCTAGCTTCGAAAACAAATGAGATCTCTACAAAATGTTGATGTCATTCAGAGAACCCAGTAGACCAAAGAAGTAATGCCATATCCACAAGTCCCGTGAGGACACAACTTTGAGCACGATTGTTGCATCTCGATGATGTCCAATGTACTGCCCATGCCATGCTTTTGGATAGTTCTTTCACCTCCAATGCATGCATTCGAGGCTTCTGAGCATCCCGACCACCCCCTTTACTCATTCTTTTCCATGAGACTCCTTGTGTCCTCCTTGTTTGGTGCTCGCAGGTACGTTGGACCAAAGACTTTGATCAAGGTCTTGGAGAATTTACGCATGCATGTCATGGTCGTATCTTCACCAATTCGAAGATATTCGTTAGTGTAGTCAGCTGACACTCCATAGGCAATCACCCTCATTGTAGCATAGATCTTCTTGTACGAACTGAAACCAAGCAACCCATCACAATTTCTATGTTGCGTGAAGTACTGGTGGTTGGCCTTGCAAACTTTCACAATCTTCTCGAACAAGGGCTGATAGGGCAAAGGTGTACGATCTTTCGATGAGATGGTGATAGTCTATTTGGTGGAGTTTGGGCTTGACGATCCGCCTACACGTGCGAGCACGAGTGCCAATGCAATCGCTAGCCCAATCTCCTGGAGGTTATCGATCCTGCAGAAACACGATTAGCCTGACCAGAGAGGGTCTTAATTCCTACCTGAAATTAAGAACAAGTAAGAACTAATATTGCAATCAAGATATTGCGGAGTAAGATGAAAGCTTTATTGAAAAGGTGGGATCCTGAATAGGTGTGAAGTAAAGATGCCTCTGTGACACTCGAGCCTTGGCATAGTTGTGACGATGGCTAACTTTTAGTCTAAACAAAATCCGAGTCTAAAGTGACGGCTATATGGGGTATTTAAGGAGGAAAATGTGGGATTTCGGCCATCCATAGAGGTGGTGGCCGAAACCAATCCTAAAAGTCCTTTTCTCCTCAAATACAGACTCTAAAAAGTGGCTATTTTAATTCCTGAAAAAATTACAAGGGCCTGACCCAAAATATAGGTGTCGTAGCACCGAATTAATCTATGGACAAATTTATGAAGTAATATCCTTGAATATTTTGTCCAAGCCTTCTATCTTCATTATGCTGGCTTCAAACTTCTGAAATAGCCACTCGTGGTGTCCTCTTCAATCCTCACATGCTGCCGCCATCTCCATGCATGATCATGCTCCAATACTTGTCCCTCTCCCCCATGCTTGGTCCATCATTCCTAAGAGTAACAAATACATCTGATTTAGGCAGAATCAAATTCTCATGTATATGAGGAATAGTTTCAAGAAATGGAAGTCCCTGATAGTTAAGTTGCTTGGCCATTGATCTCTTATTAGCAATCAAATGCGCTCTATGGAGCTTTTTGTTAACGATAGTACTAGTTACTAGCTAATTGATTGTATAGTAGCAATCGAATGCGCTCTATGGGAGTATGAGATGGTTGGCTGATAATTATTGCATGCTCTGATTAATGGGTCCCACATACTGAGTCTAACTGGTGGATCCATTTGGTTTCGACTCGACTCCATTTTTTCATATACGGTGCACATAGCTTATCATCATATTGGTTCATGCAAGATAGGTGATAGATGGGAAATCTTTTTTCCATTCCTCATAGGAAATTATCTATGTTGATTAGCGAGAGTCATCAGCGGACGACGCAAAAAAGGGTATGTCACTCAATCAACAAAAGAAATGGAGCTTGTGTGCACATGCATGCAACTCAGTAACTAGACTGTGATAAGATCAATGAATATACAGAGAGCACGAGTAATATGATCAACCCAATAAAATCCACTTAATACACGATGCATGCAACTCAGTGACCCACTACTATCATGCAGGTAATCACGATGCATGCTAGTTACATAGTACGTTTGGTTTTGAGCTCCATACATTCACTCTTTTTTTGTTGATTGAGATGCATACATTTATTCCTGAAAATGGAGTAACCAACTAGTACTATCATTGCATGTAATCACGATGTGCTGACATAATAGCAATAACATGCGTTGGTATTTTTTGAGCTTCATGCATTCACTCTTGAAAATGGAGTACACGAAAACTTTGAACTCGTGGAGTGGCAAAATAACCTGGCCCCCATCTAGCCCGATTAATGGTGTTCTACTACTACATTGTGGCCTACACATCTACCCCTATAGTCTACTCTAGGACACCCAATGATTGCTTGCATAGAAGTCCGCGCCAGAGCCTTCGCAGGGAAGGTATCGGCTCTGGCCCATTGATTTTAGATGGATGGACAAGATTACTAGACGACCAAAATCACGTGGTCCCCATTGCCTCGCGCTCCTCTATTTCAAACACTGCAAAATTTCTTGCGCCCCTTCATTTCAAACACTGTGAAATTCCTCGCGCCCCTCCGTTTCAAACAAATAATACTAATTAATAGTATTTCCCTCTCGGGTCGGTACTACAGTAATATCAATATATTTAAAAATGATTCTTCCCCACACACACAAAGAAAAATCCTCATAAAAACCTTAGCCCCGCTCACACTCTCTTGCCTCTTCGATCACTGGCGCCAGCGGCAGAACCTCCCGCAATACTTCTCATGCTGGCTTTTCCCGCCGGAACTCGACACCATGCACTCCTCACCCACTAGTATGACGGAGCCACATCAGCTGCGGTCTCATCCAACGCACCATTGCCACTTCACCAACGTCCAGTGCACCCGATCCAAGTCACTGCACCTGGATTCTTTCCCCACTTTCCCGTGCATGGAACCGAATCCGTCAATGACTGCCCAAGAGATACTTACGTGCCGCCGGCATCCACCCCAACCGTACCATCACGGAGCAGCTGTGAAGTGCACCGATTCTGCATCAGCGACACTCTCATCCACTGCACTCAAGCCGGCATCGACCACCTAAGATCTGCTTCCCCGACGCAAACAGCCACTACAACCGCAGCACCCTCAGTGATATGGACATCACCCAAGCGGGTACGGATGATGGTTAGACCATGGTAACAAAATCTACTAACTCTTTTTTTTGTTAGCAGTATAGCAGGTTCAAGCCTGTCGTAGTGAACTGGGAGAGCCTAGATTTCAGACTCCTGATTTTTAGCTATGTCTAAGTCGCTGACGTCGTCCTACTATTTTGTGCTAATTCTTAGTTGCACCTAGTTGCAACTAATAAAATTTGTACCAATTCTTAGTTGCAATCTAGTTACAATTCATTAAATTCCCAGTTACAACCTAGTTGCAACTCATGTGTAACTGGTATATTGCACGAATCACGAGGTATATTCAATGATAAGAGAGGCGACTGAGACATAACTAAAATCATCCATCTGATTTCTAGCAAAACCGATTTTTCTAATCGTGCTACACACCAAGTCAGTGCGCACTCATGTTATTTTTTGCTACATAAAGGTCACTAGACATGTTGGTTGCATTCGCTCCTCTAATTTTTTAAAGTCATGCACATGTTCTTAGCTACTCCGTACAACAGTAATGCCTGCTATTGTTTAGTTCTTGCAAAATATAAAGTTAGTGGAAAACATTAATATGGATTCCATGCTCCACTGTTACTAAATTTATCTGGTTAGTCCCGAGATATGTTCCTGCTATTATTTTCTCCCTGGCATCATTTTGCTAACATGTAGTACGCGTTCAAATTATTTGTACTAATTCAATTATAATTTTGTTGTTGCCATCTGGTTCTTCAAAAGCTGCAACATTGACTATTTTGTGTGTCTTTCCTTAGAGCTCCAAAAGGGAGACCTGAACATGTTGCTTTGCACAGCCTGTTCTACAGGGTTCACAAGCGATGCCATTGTTTCCTTATCTGGTGCTAGTTCGTCCTAAGTAATGACATAAGTACCCTCTACCATATATTTAGTTCATTCGTGGTTTGCCTTCCTGCTCTACAAGTTCTTGTATGATATCGTTATAATTTCTGTCTGGTTCATTCTTAGCTACGACAGTAACTGCATGCCATTGTGTAGCTCACTGCAAATTCCGAGTCATCCAATGTCTCTTGCATTTTAGGATACACAACTGCTTCCATATATATTTGTTGAAATGACCTGGCTAGTTTATATTTGCTGAAATTCTAAGAAACACTGTTTGATTGCTCAATTCATTTGTTGGCACACTTCTGTAATGCTTGCTTGTCCTGATATGTAGGTTCACAATTGATGCTATTATATTTCGTATCTAATGGTTCATCATAAGAAACAACATAACTATCATCTACTGTATATATAGTTCATTCGTGGTTTCCATTTCTGCTCTACAAGTTATGGTATGATCTTGTTACAATTCATTTGTGGTTTACATTCGCGCTTCTGTGTTTCGAACTTGGCAACATTGCTAGATATATAGTTCATTCCTAGTTTGCATTCTTGCTCTACAAGTTCTATTATGATGCCTTTATAATTTCTATATGGTTCATAGATATGACAATAACCGCATGCCCATTGTGTAGCTCACCGCAAATTCTAGGTCACCCAACGTCTCTTGCATTTCAGGATAAACAACTTCTTCTATATATATTTGTTGAAATGACCTGGCCAGTTTATATTTGCTAAAATTCTAAGAAACACTTTGATTGATTACTCATTTCATTGTAGGCACACTTGTATAATGCTTGCTTTTCCTCTTCTACAAGTTCACAAGAGACGCCATTATATTTTTAATCTGGTGCTGGTTCATCCTAAGGAACAACATAACTATCCTATATTGTGTAGTTCATTCATGGTTTGCGTTCCTACTCTACAAGTTCTGGCATATTTCCATTATAATTTTTGTCTCATTCATTCTTATCTACGAAAGTAACTGCATGTCCATTGTGTAGTTCACCACGAATTCTGAGTCAGTCACCCAACGTCTCTTGCATTCCACGATATACTACTGCTTTTATATTTTTTTAAAATGACTTGGCAAGTTTATATTTTATGAAATTCTAGGAAACACTCTGTTCGATTGCTCAATTAATTTGTAGGCACACTTATGTAATGCTTGCTTGTCCTGTTCCACAGGTTCACAAGCAATACCATTATATTTCATATCTAATGTTTCGTCCTATGCAGCGACCTAGCTATCCTCTATATATAGTTCATTCATGGTTTGCATTCTTGTTCTACAAATTCTCTTATGATGGCATTATAATTTCTATTCGGTTCCTAGCTACGACAATAACTGCATGCCCATTGTGTATCTCACCCCGAATTCAAGGTCACTCAATGTCTCTTGCATTTTAGGATAAACGACTGCTTCCATATATATTTGTTGAAATGACCTAGCCAGTTTATATTTGCTAAAATTCTAATAAACACTTTGATTAATTACTCATTTCATTATAGGCACACTTGTCTAATGATTTCTTGTCCTCTTCTACAAGTTCGCAAGAGACGCCTGATGAGTGCATATTTGCATCATGTTTTACATTATTATTTTGCATTCTAGATGTAGGATTTTGGTATTTTATGGCGTTTGCACGCACTTTTTATGTTTATTTTCGCCAGGATCAGATCAGATGATGGATCCAATGGATACAATTCTTGGAGCAGTTGTACTGGAGAGAAAAGGAGACAAAAACTACGTAAATCGCTTATTTGGGAAATATTAATAATACCAGAAGAAAACCCGAAGCGAGAAGCGGAGGCAGAGAGGTTAACGACCAACTATACGGGCGACCGCCCTATAGTTGCCGCCACCTCCGCCTCCTCAAATAGTTTCACCCCATGCAACTGGTTCGGAGAGACGACATACAAAACACCTACAAATTGCCAATACCTAACCTTCATAAGGCATCTGGAGGGGGAACTTGCCCTAGGGATCCATCTTCGCCCTACGCAGATCTGGGAGGCCAAGTCATCAATCTCCATCTTCATCAACCACTACATGTTCATCAACACCATCATCTCCATCCATCCCATCTAGATCTTGTTGTAATTCTTGCACTAGTTGTGGATTTATACAAGTACTATTCATCGATGATCGTTTCCATTACCATTACTATGATGATGTCTGCCTCCATGTATGAGTAGACCATTAGTTCTTGAGGAGATGGAGAAACCCTAGTATGAGATTGGAATAAGATAAAGTTTATTATCATATTCATCGCTATGACCATGTGTTAGATTGTCTACATCTTGATGTTGGGAGAAGTGACCTCTCCAATATTTGCCTCTTGTGGTGACTTGATGTAGGGAACTACTTGTTGGTAGACGGAGGAATGTTAGCACTTACAATGACTATAAAGTTGTTGGCTTCCCTTACGTATCAACTTGGGAATCGAGGAAACTCACAAAACACTATCCATGCCATGGGATACGTCCTACATGATTACATCCCTTAATAGCGCAGTAATTTAATTGATGTTGATTGCTATCTTCTATGGTTATGAGGATGATTTGAGTAGTGGTTGTTTCCTCTTTGTCCAAATACGGAGTTCCTCCCACACATACATAGTTAAGAATGTTCATGATAATAATCTTTACCTTAGCCCTTTATAATGCTAGTGATGTATCCGCCAATCCCTAAGAACGCTTTCTCCCGCTGAAGTTTCAAATCTCTTTTACATACGCGATACTTATTTTCTGTATTCAGTTTTATTTACTTTACGCATTGCTCTCTTATACCAAAAACCCCAAAGCACCTTTTTACACATTACTCGCATTTTATCTTGTCACTTAGAACTTTACTTAGCATTTCTAGTTTCAGTATTTATTTAAAGAATTCCTAGACTTCAAAATCCTGCTCCCCGTGGGATCGATATCTTTATTTCGAAACTAGCTACATCCAATCTGTCCACTTGCAGTCATCAAGCTATTTTCTGGCGATGTTGCCGGGGAGCTAAGCGTTGTAGGTCTTTTAGTTTTTGCTTATTTACTTTAGTTTTGTTTTGAGTTACAGGTTTCCACCAACATGATGGAGTTTGAGCATATGACTAGTGCTAACCCACTCAACCACTTTGGGAAGCCCTATGATATTTATAAAAGATACAACTCCAACAAGAAGGCAAGGGGTTTGAAATAAATCCTCTACTACTTGGTATTTTACACAAGAAGCAATTTACTAGAGATGAAGGAGATCCTGATCCATATGAGCATATTGCATGTTTTAAAGATATATGTGGCACGTTCCAACTAACGGAGTATACGGCCGATGAGGTAAGGGTTAAACTCTTTAGTCAAACTTTTACAAGTACAACTCTCTCAAGGTATAGATCTCTACCCTCATAAGCCACTACTACTCGGGATAATTTAGCTTGTGAATTCCTATCTAAATATTACCCATTATCAAAATCTTTTGGAATCAGGCGTCTTATAATGACTTGGAAGAATCGTCCCAATAAATAACTAGTAAGAGCTTATATAAGATTTAAAGATTTGCTTAGACAATGTCCTCATCATGATTTACGTGAATGATACTTATTGCATATCTTTTATGGAGGTTTAATTGAACCAAACAAAATTGAACTAGACTCTTGCATGAGAGGAGATTTTATGGATTTACCTATAACTAAAGCTTGGGCTTTACTTAATAGAATTTGCAATCATAGAGTTTCATGGAATTTTGGTCTAAGAAGTGAAGGAGGCACGGAAACAGATCATGAATATATTCACGATTATACTAAAAAAGGCCATGTTAATGAATTATCTAAAGAACTCTATTTATATTCAGATCTTATATTGCAAGTTGTTAAAGCTTTTACAGAACACATCGAAGTTCCAAAGGTGGGTCCGGTCAAGTTTGATCCACCACCTGAACCTGAAAATAAAAGAGAAGTTAAAGCAAATGTAGCCTCCCTAGAACCAATGTATGATATACCTTTTCCTAACACTGCACAAAAGCATATTTTGGAGTATGAATAGGTCAAGGTAGTACAAGAGGCGAAGGAAGAAGAAAGTGTGCCAACAATTGAAGAACATCTAGATGAAACCAAAGATGAAGAGGTAACCAAGGAAGCAATCATGGCTATGTATGCACATTGTAACATAACTGAACTTTATGAAGAGAATTCTATAATGGTTGAAGGTAAAATTAAGGTAAAATATGTGGGTAAGCCTATTCTTCCCTGCATATTTAAAGAAACCTCCCATTACGGTTTATGTGATCTTGGCACTGAAGTTAATGTTATATCTTATGATTTTTATCTATAAATAAAAGAAGAAATAGCACCGGCTACAATAGAAAATACTGATATGACAATCATGTTAGCCAATAAAAATCTTAGAATGCCAATGGGAGTAGTTGAAGATGCATTTTATCACAATTGATAATAAAAATCCCCTTATTGATTTTGTAGTTGTTGATATGCCAATTAACACTCTTTGCCCAATTATATTTGGAAGAAACTTTTTGAGTGATATAGGTGCCACAGTTGAATTCAAAAAGGAGGTTGTATCCCTTAAGCTTGGGAAAGCGGAAAAAGAATTCCACTTTTCCAAATTTAAAGACAAACCTATATTTATAAAAGAAGAAGAGAAAGAGAAAACTATTGAAGAAATGGCAGCTCTTTTCTTAAATAATCAAGAGTAAGAAATAAATGAAGATCCAAATTGTGAAGAAATAATTATGGAGGATAGAACTCTAGAGAATTAAAAAAATAATTAGTTTCATTTCCCAATGAAGAACCTCAAACGGATGAGGACTTTGAAGAGCCAGAAAAGAGAGGGGATGAAGAATTACCAACCCCAGAATCAAAAAATTTACCAGATAATCTTAAGTATAGATTCTTAGATGATACTAATAAATTCCCTGTTATTAGTAGTGGTAAACTTTGAGGGGAAGAAGAAGAAGAAGAACTCATGAAGGTACTAAAGGAGCACTACAAGGCCTTTCGGTACTCAATGGATGACTTGAAGGGTATCAGTCCCATGATAGCCTCCCATCGCATATTCGTGGAGGAAGGTGCTAAACTAGTTGTGGAATTTAATAGAAGGCTAAATCCTGAAATGAAAAAAAGTGGTAAGAAAAGAAATAGTATGCCTACTTGATGCAGATATAATTTAACCTGTAAAAGAAAGTGAATGGGTAAGTCATGTTCATTGTGTTCCTAAGAAAGGCGGCTTTACTGTTGTTCCTAATGAAAATAATGAATTGATACCTACTAGAACTGTTGTTGGGCATAGGATGTGCATAGATTTCAGGAAATTGAGTAAGGAGACTAGGAAAGATCATTATCCTTTACTGTTCATAGATCAAACTTTGGAGAGGTTAGCAAACCACACTCATTTTTGCTACTTGGACGGATACTCTGGTATTTCCCAAATAGATGTTCATCCTGAAGACCAACTTAAAACAACTTTCAGTAGTCCTTATGGTTTACATGCTTACCGACGTATGCCTTTTGGTCTATGTAATGATCTAGCTACTTTTCAAAGATGCATGAATGCTATATTTACAGATTTTATAGAACTAATAATGGAAGTATTTATGGATGATTTTTCTTTCTATGGAACTTCATTTACTAGTTTCTTGGATAATCTCAATAGAATCTTGCATCGTTGCGAAGCAACTAATCTTGTCTTGAACTGGGAGAAGTGCCATTTTATGGTCAAATAAGGCATAGTTCTTGGACATAAAGTATCAGGTAAGGGTATTGATGGCGATGCGTCAACGTGGAGCGCTTCATCGGGAAACCCCAAGAGCAAGGTATGATGCAGCACAGCAACATGTCTTCCCTCAGTAAGAAACCAAGGTTATAGAACCAGTAGGAGGAAGGAAACGTCTCAAAGGTGTTGCAAGCAACGTGGAAACCTGCACAACACAAACTCAAGACTTTGCCCCAACTAACAGTAAGGTTGTTAATCTCACCAGTTGCTATAACAAAGGATTAACTGTATGGTGTGCAAGGTGATGATGGTTTGCAGAAAGTAAACAGTAACAATGAAAGATGTATCAATGGTAAAGATTGGACCGGGGTCCATAGTTCACTAGAGGTGTTCTTCTTAGATAAACAAACATGGCATGCTGGGTAAACAAATTACAACAGGGCAATTGACAGGACTGAGCAAGGCATAACAATGCAATACTGGACATAATGATCCTGTGAGATTCGATTGGGCAATACAACAAGATACATAGACAGCCATCCAACTGCATCTATGACTAGAATTTCACCTTTGGGTTATCATCCGAACCCCCTCCAGTATTAAGTTGCAAGCAACAGACAACTGCTTTAAGAAAAGTTTGTAAGGTAAATAATCCACTTGTTCCATGAACAAGAGACTGTTGTTTTCTCCCTAGTGGCAAAAACACATCTACAACCTTAGAGATTTCTGTCACTTCCCTTGATTAAATAGAGGTATGAACCCACTATCGAGCATAAATACCCCCTCTTGGAGTCACTAGGAACTACTTGGCCAAGATAGCTACTAACAACGGAGAGCATGCAAGATCACAAACAACACAGACATGATAGAATCAATAAGACAAAACCATTAATCATTCTGATATAGTAATCTCAATATCTATTGGATCCCCGCAAACACAACATGGATGATTACAAATAGATGAGATCTTGATCATGAACGGAGCTCACAAGATCTAGACATGAAAGCACAAGGAGGAGATACAACCATCTAGCTACTACAGGGACCCGTAGTCCAAGTTAGAACTACTCACGCTTCATACCGGAGGCTGGCATGATGAAGAAGAAGGCCTCCAGGATGATCTCCCCTCTGGCAGGGTGCTGGGAAGAGCTTCAGATTCCCCCTAATCTAGGGACGATGGTGGCGGCGGCTATAGACGGTTTTGTGGAATATTGACCGGGTGTTTAGGGTTTAGGCATGAGAGGCTTCTTATAGGCGAAGAGGCGAGCCTGGGAGGCGGCCAGGGGCCCACATCCTGCCCAGGCGTGGCCCATGGTGGGCCCGTGCCTAGGGGGTGCAGCCACCCTGTGGCGCCCCTCCGTCTCTCCTCTGGACTCCATGTTCTCCTCGGTGAAATATTGACTTTGGCTTTTGTCCCGTCCAATTCCGAGAATATTTTCTTACTAGCTTTTCTGGAACCAAAACCAACAGAAAATAGGCAACTGGCACTATGGCAACTTGTTAATAGGTTAGTACCAGAAAACATATGAAAAGCACCTCAAAGTGTGGACAAAGCAAAGCAAAGTGGATACTGAACAAGAATGGAACATAAAAAATTATAGATACATTTCCGACGTATTAGGTATTGAAGTAGATAGGGCTAAAGTTGAAACAATAGAGAGAATGCCACAACCAAGGGATGTAAAAGTTATAAGAAGTTTTCTTGGTCATTTAGGTTTTTATAGAAGGTTCATTAGGAATTTCTGTGGAATTTATAAACCTTTGACTAATCTGTTGCAAAAGGGAGTAAGATTTAATTTCGATGATAAATGCCTAATTGCCTTTGATAAACTTAAATATTCTTTGTCTCATGCTCCCATCATTAAACCACCTATATGGGATATGACTTTTGATTTAATATGTGAGGCTAGTGATGATGATGTAGGAGTAACTTTGGGATAACACATAGGTCACAGATTTAATATTATACATCATGCTAGTATAACTCTCAATAGTGCTCAAAAGAATTATCCTAAGGAAGAAAGAGAACTCCTTGCTGTATTTTTATCTTTTGATAAATTTTGTTCTTATATTGTTGATGCAAAAGTAAGAGTTCAGAGGGATCTTGATTGTTTAAAAGAACTCCTCGAGAGGAAGTTATGTAATCCAAGGCTGATCCGTTGGATCCTTTTACTTCAAGAATTTGAGTTGCAGATTATGCAGAGACAGGAAGAAAAGATAGTAGATGCATCATCTATATTTACCCAGCAAGACGTCGATCTTATTGAGAGGAGCTTTAGTCCTGGCGATCTTTGTTTTCAAGAAATACTATATGAGCTAAGGTCAAAACCTCCCAAGAAGAGGAAGTCCTTGTTGTTAGAGGAGCTTGTCACTCCCGACTAAATAAAGAGTAAGTGGAAGCTAAGTTTTCAAACTCTAATAAGTGATTTGTTTTCACAGTTTCTACTATTAAATTTTTTGCCTTTGAATTTCTCTTGATTTTTCTAAAATATTTAAGGGGTTTCTGTAACTAAATGGCCGCAACTATACGGCCGGTGAAAAATCTCCCGTCGTATATTTGGTCGTTAAACGTTTTGTATCCCCTTTGCAAAATAATTTTCGGGTGTTGTAACTATACGAGCGCAACTATATGGCCAGAGAAAAATCTCCCGCCGTATAGTTGGTCGTTAAACATTCTGTACCCTCTTGCCATTTTGATTTTGGAGGTGCGGTATCTATACGGCCGCAACTATACGGACGGAGAAAGTTCTCCTGCCGTATAGTTGGTCGCTAAAGCTTCAGTACCCTCAACCCATTTTTCATATTCATAAAATAAAATAATAATAATAATAAGTTTTTGTCGGTTCTTAGTCGGTAATTTAACCAACCTCGGCTAGAAATATTTGGAAGTTCCTGCCCGAAACCAACTATATGACCGCAACTATATGGGCAGCGGCCGTATAGTTGGTTGTTACGGCATAGGACACCTCCAAATCCGCAATTTCTTTTTCTAGTCGGTTTGGATTGTTTTCTTGGACAAAAATTTGATGTTTCTCGTGAGTTTTACCAACCTCTGACCCCTCTTATATACTACCATATTGTGCCTCTCTCTAAACACAAATTACCAGGAACAAATCTACCTCTTGTTCATACAAGAGAACACACAACATAGAGCCATCAAAATCCAAGAGGCCAAGGGGAGGAGTTCCTATGGAGATCGGAAGCAACATCGAGCAAAGAAAGGAGATCAAGACTACCTCTTTCTATTTCTTTGACGAGGACAAAGAACGTCGGAAAAGGGAGTTGAAATCCCTTGAGTTGAAGATTTAAGAAATAAACAAGGAGACGTCGGGGACGCCATATTTGGTGGCTGCGTGTTTATCTTGATAAGCTTGATGAAGAAATCCAGAAAACAACTGAAGCAGGTTTTACCATGAGTCTCAAGGCGATACACACCCTCCAGAGCAACAATGAGATCATTAAGGAGCAAGTGAAAGGTATGGAGAAGAATAATCTTCTCTACAAGCTGTGCATTAAAGAGCTGGAGGCCATCAATCAATCCCTCCACCTCAGGCTAGCCCATGAGGAGAAGATACCACGTGCCATGGCACCCCAGTGACCCTCAAAAAGCATGGTATCAAATAATCTCAAGTGATTAATTGATCCCGTCTGGCTTGATTCCAAGCTTGGGGAGATCTTTAAGACCTTGTAATCTATCTTACAAGTTTTTATTTTTATTCTAGTTTTGCATTAGTTCGAGGTTATAAATAAAGTTTGCATCATTTGATTCTCTTCAGGAACAGTTGATCCCTATTATGAAATTCTGAGTCTATTATAATATTTGGATCATTATTGAGTTTGAGTTTGTCCTATTGGATATATGGATGACTTCAGTGTGATTTTACTAGCACTTGATGATAGCAATAGGAGTCTTCCACACCATCGGTATTAACGAAACATTTAAAAGATAATTTGATCAATATATTTTAGGTCAATGGTGTGATTTACAAAAAGGAGAAATGATCTAATTAATTGAGATGAAAAAGAAAACCGTGAATAAAGGAGAAATTATAAGTGCTATCAAATAGAGTGAGAATAAGTTGAGGTAGAATACTCAAGTTATAATGATGCTTCATATATATTTGGAATTTGGTAATTGAGATCGTTAAAATTTGAAATTCCTACATGAAGTGGATTATATGGCTAGCTCCTTTGCACATCACTTAAACAAAAGTGCAAATATATATATAGAAAGAGAAGAAAAAGAAAGGTGAAGAAAAAGAGCGAATGTGCAAAGAGCAAGTAGGCATATACCACAATATTGTGGTAAGACAAAGAGACGTTTGAGATTTTGAATCCCATGTGAATATAATCCTAAAAACACTTGGGACTACCTAACTAACTCATTCGGTTGAACCGGATACCTTTACATCATGTTGAGAATAATATTTTATGAACTATTAATTTCTAAGGTGTGGAAGCCTTCTAATATTATTCGAATGGTTCGAGTAAGGTACTATTCATGAACTCATTTATATGTATAACTGCCTCATTATTTTATCGACTCAGCTTCATGAATATGAGGATCACATCCATTAAGCTAAACTTGCTCGGGATGAGCAAGAGTCTAAGCTTGGGGAAGTTGATGAGCCATATTTGCATCATGTTTTACAATATTATTTTGCATTATAGATGTACGATTTTGGTATTTTATGGCGTTCACACGCACTTTTTATGTTTATTTTCTCTAGGATCAAATCAGATGATGGATCCAATGGATAAAATTCTTGGAGCAGTTGTACTAGAGAAATAAGGAGTCAAAAACTATGTAAATCGCATATTTGGGAAATATTAATAATACCAGAAGAAATCCCGAAGCGAGAAGTGGAGGAAGAGAGGTTAACAACAACCTATACGGGCGTCCGCCATATAGTTGCCGCCGCCTTCGCTTCCTCAAATAGTTTCACCCCGTGCAACTGGTTTGGAGAGATGACATACAGAACACCCAGAAATCGCTGATGTCTACGCAATTCTATTCTTGTAAACAATTTTTGGGCCTCCAAGTGCAGAGGTTTGTAGAACATCAGTAAGTTTCCCTTAAGTGGATTACCCAAGTTTTATCGAACTCAGGGAGGAAGTGGTCAAAGGTATCCCTCTCAAGCAACCCTGCAATCAAGATACAAGAAGTCTCTTGTGTCCCCAACACATCCAATACATTTGTCAGGTGTATAGGTGCACTAGTTCGGCGAAGAGATAGTGAAATACAAGTGATATGGATGATTATAAGACAACGGTGCCAGAAAATAGCCTGACAGTGAGGAAGATACTGGAAGCAAGAAAACATGTAACAGATCTAGTTGTGAACGGTGTTTCAATGTTTAGAAACAAGGCCTAGGGATCATACTTTCACTAGTGAACACTCTCTCATATAAATATCTTCTCTTAATGATACTACCCTTAACTAATCTCCGGTTGGACACTCTAATCCATGGTAGGGCTATAACAACATTCCTCAAAGTCCGCATTCCCCATCTATATAACCCCACACTGTCACCTTGAGCGCTAGATGGTTCCAACAAACACCACAATTTCATAGAGACAACCAACTCAAAATATACCTAATGAATATATATGTAACCTAGCTTAAGTGCCACACACGGCGTGCACACTGTCACTTTCACACACATGGGGAAAGTCATAGATCTATTAAAGCACGATGAGTATTTATGTAGACTCTAGCCTAAATGCCACCACGGTATCCACACTGTCACTTACACACATGTGGGGAGAGCAGAGATCTATTAAAGCACTTGAGTAGCGAGGTAGATCTACTTGATTACAAAGCTCATGACCACAACAAGATCATGCAAAGAGAGAGAGAGAGAGATGAACACATAGCTACCGATAGAGCCCTTAGCCTCGAGGAAGAACTACTCCCTCCTCATCATGGGAATCATCGATGGTGGTGGAGATCGATGGAGATAGCTCCGGGGGCACTTCCCCGTCCCGGCAGGGTGCCGAAACAGAGAATTTCTGTCCCCCGAATCCCCCCTTTGGTGGTGGCAGCACTATGGAACTTTTCATGGCTTTTTGGTCGATGATTTAGGGTTTCTAAGTCGGCGCTTATTATAGGCGAAGGAGGCAAGGTCGATGGAGGGCCAGGGGGCCCACACCCCCTGTGGGCGCCACCAGGGCTAGCCCGCGCCCACCTAGGGTGTGGCCACCCTGGTGTCCTCCTCCACCTATGCTTTATGGTTTCGTGTTGCTCCGGGAAAAATAGTGAATTTGGCTTTTGTCCCGTCCAATTCCGAGAATATTGATTTTCTGCCTTTTCTGGAACCAAAAACAGAAGAAAACATGCAATTGCCACTATGGCATCTTGTTAATAGGTTAGCACCAGAAAACATATAAAAATATCTCAAAGTGTAGACAAAACATAAGACAAAGTAGATACTAAACAAGCATGGAACATAAAAAATTATAGATACGTTTACGACATATCAAGCATCCCTAAGCTTAACTCCTGCTCATCCTCGAGTAGGTAAGTGATAAAAAGAATAATTTTTGAGGTGACATGGACCATCACAATCTTGATCAAACCATTTGCAAAGCATTGAAAGCTAGGATCAAAGTACTATAAACATGAGCATGAAAGATGGAGTTCTAATAGTAAGACAAAGTAACTATGCATGCAACATGAAAGGTTACAAACAAAGATTTAACATGCATTGAAAAACGTTTGTTTGTTTCATATATAGAAATCATAGCATAGTGGCATTCAGCTTGTCTCTCATGGAGTAGCAAATAGAAGCATTGGACACCTTCAAAGTTCATAAGAGTGACTAGATACAAATATCATAAGAGCAAGTAATATCTACAATATGCATCAATCAATAAGTTTTCGGACAATGCACACAGAACTAAGAATGGCAACTATGCTCTCTTAATTGGTGCCTAAGGTTAGAAGGTGGAGACTCAATATAATAGTAGAATAAAGGCCCTTCATAAAGGGAAGCAGGGATTTCAAGTCTCGAAAAGAGCTTCCAAAAATTATGGTACTTGTTAGCTTTCATCCCTCATTGCCCCTATCATAAGCATCTTGAAGTGATTAAGGTTAAAGTGAACAAATATGGAGTATATGCTTGACAAAGTATAAGTTGGCAATCTAATGTCCCTTGAATACAAGGGCCGCTCCTCATGCTACTCAAGTTTAGTTACTTGTAAGTTCTTGTCATAGTAAGTACATGTGTATCATAGAGAACCGCCAACGGGGTACCCCTTGCACATGATACAGGAGCTATCCCATAATCAAAATGAAAAGGCAAGAAGACAATGAGCATATCAGCAATCTTCTTATTTACCATGGGAAAATGATGCTTTTTTCTCTCTTTCCTCTTTTCTCATCTTTTTTCTTTTTCTCAATCTCGTTTTCTATCTCTTTTTTATAAGAAGAATGCTTCATAGATTGCTCACTATGGTGATGCTGGAAGTTTCCACCATGATTCGACATGGCTTAGGCTAGCGGCCCAGGCGTTTCTCTAACACATATACATAACTCCATGGACTTACAAGCTCCCCTTTCATTTCACACCGACGACATCCATAAACAAAAGAGCATGATATCAACTAAGTACAATGTACATGTGCAATGTTGAAAGCGTTCCCCATGACAGCATCGTTCTGCTAATTCCAACGTATAAGTGCAAGTATATACAACATAGATGACACAATGGTTCAAGTTTATTAGGGGCAAGAAAAATAAAGTGTGCCATCAAGTTTGTGAGAGCTTTAATCAATAAGTTTTCACATAACAAAGAGACTTTTTAATTGGAAGGTAGATGAAAACAAGAATATATTTGGAATGGTGTAACACACCATGCATAGGAATTTGTAGTGGACACTTTGGAATAACTTGGTTTCTTGGGAGTTGGATGCATGAGTAGAGCTTACTTATACAAGTGGAGGCTATCAAAAGACTGGGAGCGACCAACTAAGAGAGCAATAATGGTCATAATCATGCAAAACGACAAAACATTATTAACTAAAGCATAAAGTGGTATCACAAGTCAAAAACTAAATGATCATAGAGGCTAAGGTGACTGGTTCATAGTCACAACATGGTGTGAGCATGTGCCAAGTCAACCCAAATAAAGCATCAAATGAGAATACCATAATACTATGCTTTTGTATGCTAAAACAACGCATGATTCTTTCAAGGCATATTAAGCAATCTCAATTGTTTGGAACAAGTCATGCTACATCAATAATCACTAAGCATAAGGTCAAAACAACATCTAGCATGACATGGTAAAGTCTAATCCACATGCAAAACAAGCTCCCTTTTATACTACTCAAGCAAGAACTTTCTACTCTTTTCCAACACCAAAAAACTTATTTGAAACAACTCACAAGGATAATAATAAATAAAGATTAGTGAGCTTGTCTCACAAATCCACAAAGAAGAACAAAAAATTTCTAAGCTAAAATAACAAGAAAACTAAGGCTAAACACAGTGCTAGCAAAAGTGAACACTTACAGAACAATAAGAGTGAAAACTAGAGTGTTCTAGGCAATGAAAACGGAGTGTGTCTCTCTCCTAAAGAAGTGTGTTGTGATCAACCAACTTATTGCATCAAGCAAACCAAAACAAAACTAAAAACAAAAACAAAGATGCTCCAAGAACAAAGCAACATTGCATGAAACAATAAAAACGAAGTGTCTAGAAAGACCTGAGATTTTTATCGATGAAGAAGGGGATGCCTTGGGCATCCCCCAACTTTGACGCTTGTACCTCTTGAATATTTATTGGGGTGACACGGGGTGGCATCCCCAAGCTTGAGCTTTTGTCCATTATTCATATCATTACATCATTCTTTCCCTACACCTAAATTTTTTCCTTCATACAAAACTTCACACAATCTTCATTAACAACATTAGTGAATTCAAAAGATAATAGACCTTTGGGTTTAATTTTAAAACAGTAATTTTTTTAATAAAAACACAAGATACTGTAGCAATTCTCTCAAAAAGCTCAATTTCCCAAAAAGAACCCCAAAAGGAATCAATAAGAATCAAATGCAAATAATGGCAGAAATCTATCAAAACAGACCAGCAGGTAGAAACTGATTTTTTTGAAGACCTTATGTTGCTCAAATCAAAAAGTGTTGAACTAACAAAAGTTAGCTAACATACAGGGGGATTTATTAAGAAAATATCAGCTCAATCTAACTGACAGAGATTCCTTACGAATTTTTACGGCGGAGCACAAAAATATGTTTTGGGACAGCAACTCCCCAAATCTTACTTCCCTCTCCATAACATCCCAAAAATATTAAACTAGAATCATCAAACTCTAATCACCAAATTTAGGGTTAACAAAAACTTTTCAAATTAAAAATATGAAAGCATTCATATGAGTGTGCATTAAAATTTGGATTCTTTTGATGTGTTTCTTTGCTTGTAAAATGATTCTTAGGTGAAATAAACATCATCTAAACAATCCCCAAACTTTTCCCAAAGACAAACAAATTAACTGAATGGTCACTTTGGCCAATTTAACTCCCATGCCTACTTTGGCTATCTCTAACTTTCAGAACTTAACAGAAACATTTATGGATCTTTGCACCCCTTGATAGTACTCATAACAAGGTACCAAGGCCCACTTTGTGATCATCCAAAAACATTTAAATGCATAGTTTAAATGATAGTTTAAAATTGAATCTATTTCATATGGGAAGATTCGACTATTTCAAAAACCACTCAAACAAGCTCAATTTTCAAAACCCAAGCATCCACAGTATCACCAGCACATGCCTAGCACACCCACCAAAAATAATTTCAAAATTGAAAACTTGAATTCATGCGGCCATTTCATCAAACAGCTTGCAGATACAAATCAAACAAAATCAAAACACTATGTTGAGCAGTGTTTTGGGCCTAACTGGTTCCCTCTCTAGCTCACAGCAACCTCAGTAGATCATCTAGCAAACTTAACTAAGCTCTAGCCCCACTGTAAACTCGCCAATGTAATCAATGGTGAACAGCCCGAGAGCACCCATGTCACCCCAGTGTGGACATCAAGCTAGGAGAAGAACTAGCGGTGCCAACCTTTTCTGGGAGGTAGCCCATGCTTCACCGCCCCCTCTCGACCAGCCTTGCCTCGCAGACACCAACCAGAACCGCCAGGAACACCGCGCCCGTGCCGCTGTCGACCATGCCGACGCGCACCGCAGAGGACGCACCGTTCCCACACAACCTGACCACCTCGAGCCCTCGCCGCCCGCCAGCATGCACCCCACCGTCCCAGGAGACCGCTAGACATGCCCATTTCACCGCCCGTACCCCGTAGCCACCGCTCGCCGCAGAGTTCGCCGCCTCTGCCTCACAGAGCATCGCGCGTTCCCGACCGTTTGCCACCGCCCCTACAAGCGCATTCAAACCTTAGAGAATCGCCAGGAGACCACCGATCGATCGCCACCCTCGGTCATGCCTCTAGCAACCCGTAGCCATGTCACCACCGTCGCATGCCCATCCCTCTCGGTCTCTCCGTCGAACCTATAAAAGGAGGCCACCCCCAGCCGATTGAAGCACACCATTTCACTCCCCTCACCTCACTGATCGTTCCAACCCGTAGCCGGAGCAAGGCGAGCAGCGCATCACCGGAATTGCGCCGGAGCAGGCCACCTCTGGAGAAGAAGGGCGTCATCGATTTCATCCACCCCAGGATCTGCCGCGACCACCCCTGAGTTCGCCGTCGTCGACTTCGTCGTTCGCCCGCATCACCGACCTTCGCCTGAGCCCCGGTGAGCCCCCGATGACCCCCACTGAACCGCTAGGGTTCGAGATCGCCGGTGACTAGTTCATCGTCGACGACGACCCTCAGCCGTCGATCTTCATTCTAATCCAACGCACCACATCGCCCTGTACCGCTTCGCGTGTTAAGAGTCGCTGACCAGTAGACCCGCCCTGTCAGTTGCGCCCCGCGTCGCGGAGTGACACTGGGCCGGCCCGTTAACCTTCCCCGCGCAGCCCACTAGTTTGAATTTAGATTTTTCTATTTAGATTCAAACTTAGTTTTGTACTTAGTTTCAAAAATCAACCCAGCTCGGTTCAGTGAACCAAATGGAATGAAACCAATTTTGTTAGAAAGATATTGATATGCTTAATCCAAGCCCATTGGATTCAAATCATTTGAATCTATAGATCAACCTTGATAAAAATAACAAGGCATAAGCTTTTCTGTATTCAAATATTTTCCAAATTTAAACCACAATAGCTTTTGAGTTGATTCCAACTCTCAAAAATCACATTTCATCATACCTTTCAGAATATATAAAAACATATGGGTTTACTTACAGAAATAATGTGCAAGTAATAAAAGAATGCCACATAGACATTTCTAGTCACTTTATTTAATTGAAATAAAAGGTTAAACCTTATTAAATTGTGACACCACTTTAAATCACATTCCCATGTACTGAAATATGTGGTGATGACATGTGTCAACATGATCCCATGTTTGGTTTGGAGAATATTAAATCTTAAGTAGTTTTTCAATGAGTAGAAATTACTTTTCTAAAAATAAATAAATAATGCAAGTGCTTTAATTTTGAATGTTAGTGATGATGCTAGATCATCTATAGAACCCTTGTGTGTGATGATTGAAAGTAGTTAATTGTTGTTTGGTGATTGTGTACCTCGTATTTATTCATAGACGCTAGTACCGACAAAGGATACGAGGAGGAAGAAGGATACTACGAAGAAGAAGCCGAGGAGAACTTCAACCACTGCTCTGACCAAGGCAAGCTAATAATTGCAAGATACTCTACTTTAGCAACCCAATACTTGCAAGCTATTAAATTAGCAAGCTTATACTGATACCTATGCAAGCCTAATACTACTAGTTGAATGTGCAAGCTAACACTTGCAATTATGAAAGTTATATAACCTATGCAATGCACTAAGCATGCTTGGTTAGACACATTTGAGGATACCAAATCCTAGTTTTACTTGCAAGCTTTATACCTTATTTCTTTATCAAAGCTCTTACTTAGAGTTTACTTGAGTAAATTTGTAGATACTAGAAAGATAATTGAAGGTTGCATAAAGAGCATAAAATTTGGCCTAAGCTAGATAATCTTGATGTCATCCTAAGGCATGAGATTGAACTTAGTTAAACTACACTAGTTTACCACCCCTCATTAGTACTCACTCCCATTTTTAGATGCTAGTGCTAAGCATAAAACTTGATAAACTTTAGATGGGAATACTTGGTGAAAATGGTTATGAAAACCTTGGAATGATGGATCATTCTATTGAGATGTTTTGACATGTGTTTCCGAACACCAGATGATTTTGGTGATGAAAATGTTGAGGCATGAGCCTTAGCCCTTTATAAAACTGATGGTTGTCTGGATGCGATACCATTCCAATGTTACCGTACAACCACAATACCCGAGAATTGGGTAGGGCTTGACTGGAAACTTATATACCTTAGTATTGGTTCCCTCATGGCCAAGGTCTGAGTTGAGGCTACCTTGTGAAGATTGTCCACCTATGCAGTACCCAAGATGACAGCTAGTCATGGTTGGGAGGCCAAACTCACAGGAGAGGTGCTTATACTAGGGCGTCTAATTGAAAGGTTAGGACTGATTATCTACATACTGAGTATGGTGAATTCAGGATTTGTTCCTGACGGATGTATCGAATGTTGTGGTGAAAGTGTACAATCTCTGCAGAGTGTCAAACTATTCGAATAGCCGCGTTCGTGGTTATGGACAGTTGGAGTGGCCATACTGTTCCCCCGTCAGATGTTTTCAAAATGACTTATGAAATGGATTGAGATTTTAACTTGACCACAACAGAGTTGTGATATGAAATTCAAGTTCCCACTTAGGTGTTCTAAAATTTCAACTAGCTTTTCTTGCTTCTGAACTTAGTAGAGGTAAATCGGGATTTTTGCAAAACAACCCTAGAGCTTAGTGTCCTACTACAAAACACCCTTCACTTGTTAGTATTAGTTTGCGAGTACTTAAAGAGTACTCATGGATTTGTCCCTGGCTATTCCCGTGGCCAGACTATGAAGAGGAGTACCAGGATGATGGACCCCAGGAAGGTTACGACAACTAGGATCATCTCCCATCGTAAGCATTACCTGTGACCCCGAGGATGGAGCTTCGCCTACGCTACCTTTATTATTACGTTATTCCGTTGCTTGAGTTGTATTAAGAACTGGATCATGAGATCCTTATTTGTGTAAGACCTTATGTATGGTTTGTAATGGATGATGTACTGTGGTATCCAATTCTGTTATGTCTCGCTAAAATGGTAATCCTGGGATTGCGATGTATGGCATAACAGGCATCTGGGATTAAAAATATGGGTGTTGATAAGTTGGTATCAGAGCCATCCTGACCATAGAAGACCCTAGTTAGACTGGACGTTTGAATCAAAAACTTAATTTCAAAACCAAAGGAAGCAAATATTTACAAAAAATTATTTCCATTCTTATCACCTTGATTCTTTCATAAAAATTCATGTTCCTAAAAAATTCTTACAAAATACATAAAATTTGACACACTCGATCACTCTACTAACTTACTCATCCTATATTATTATAGATGGACGTGAAGTACAGCAAGTTTTATCAGTTGGGGAATGGAGGAGACCTTATCTTTGAGCGGGATTTGGACCAGCTTTCGGAACTTCTGGAGCGTCCGCACCCCGAGTTCTTCGGAGCTCAGCTCAATGATCAAGGAGGAGAAGATCTGCAGTGGCTAATTGTTGCAAGTCTCCGAGGAAAGATTGAACCTCCCACTACCGAGGGAATTCAATTCACCTTAAGAGAGAACAACTGGCTCGATGGACTTGCCAGGGCCATGCAGGAAGCTCTTGCCCGTCTGTGTGGGCAGAGTATCAACCAGATCAAGGGTACCCGCTTTGAGTTTTGTCCAAGGCGTGATGCTAATGGACAGCCACTGGAAGCCCTATATCACCACGAGCTGAAGACCCAATTGGACCACCTTAGCTTCATGATGTACGATCGTCAGCAGGAATTGGACAATTGCCGTGACTACTCCAACCACAAGTCCGCCATCATCAAAACAAAGGATCAGACCATTGCCATGCTAGCAAAGGATCGCAAGTCTCGCTGCCGTCAGCTCGACAAGAAGTAGCGCATCATTGCCCGTCTTCGCCACCATATCTCGAATTTGGAGGAGACCATCCACAAGAGAGACATGCAGTTGGAGGAAAGGGAGAATGCCGGAGAAGATCTTCGTGGAGACCCCTACTCCTATCTCAGCGATGATGATGATTTTATGGAGGATCAGGCTATGGATTTCTTCACCGATGAGGATGATTACGCCTTCATCAATGACGATGAGGATGATGAGGATGACGACTACACCGACTCCAAGGAGTAGTAGCACTTGAGCACTAGCGTAGTGAGTTGTATTCAGTCCCACTGTATCGTAGTTTCCAGAATGGTTCTTAAAACGATCTGTTTACCTTTGTTGTGGTGTGTGTTTGTATCGTGTGCTATGAATGAATGAATGAAAAGCAAGTTGCTAGAAAATCTGAGTCAAACTTTAAAAACTTTTCAAAGTCCCGGAACCTTAGAAATTTCCCTCTTTTCTCATGATCTATCTCAATCTTCAGATGCCACGCGGAGGAAGTGGTTCATCCCTGGACCCGATATTGCAGATCCTGCAAATGTTGGTTTCTGACCGCGAAGCTGAAAGAGCCGAACGTCAAGCCAACTTAGCCACCCTTCAACAGATAGCTCAGCTAGCCCACAACAATCAAGGCCACGGAAATCAGGACAACCATAGATCTAAGCTCAAGAATTTCCAGAATACAAACCCACATGTTTTCACTAAGTCAGAAGAGCCCCTAGATGCAGACGATTGGTTGCAAACCATGGAAAATAACCTAGAAGTCGCCGGAGTGGAAGCCAACGAGAAAGTTCTGTTTTCCACCCACTATCTAGCCGGAGATGCCAGAGCATGGTGGAACAGTGTTTGTGCAATGACTGGAGGACAGATGATGACCTGGGAGGAATTCATGGTCAAGTTCAGAAGAACCCATGTGCCACCGGGTTTGATCAAGAGAATGAGAGATGAGTTCAGAGAACTGAAGCAAGGAAGGATGACCGTAGTGGAATACCGTGACAAATTCTTGTCATGAGCTAGGTATGCCCCGGATGAGATCGACACCGAAGCCAAGAAGAAAGAAAGATTCTTGAATGGTCTACACGATGAGATGCAGACGGTGCTAGTCAATATCCCCTTTGCCGATATTGAAGCCCTAGTCGAATCTGCCATCCAGATGGAAGGAAAGATCAACCAAGCCAATGAAAACCGCAAGCGTCGCATGATGCATCAGTCAGGAACCCATCAGACCCCAAGGTATCACCCTAACCCATCTCCGGGATTTGCCCCGAGAACCAACAGACCCCCGATAAACCGTTCGACCTATCCCAACCGTGGAAACCCAAGGCCCGGAGGAAATCACAACAACCCCCGGCAACTCTAACAATTTCAACCGTGCCCCACCCAAGTTCAACAACAACAATGCTACCGCCAACACCAACACTGCCCCGAGGACTGGAAGCAATGTTGTGCCTGTTGCAGCAAAGGACAAGTCGCAAGTGAATTTTTATGACTGTGGAAATAAGGGTCACTACTCCAACGAGTGCCCCGACAAGAAGAATGCCGCAGCCCCCAATGCAAATGCCCCAGCTCAGCAGCAGCGTCGTGTTCAGCCCGGAAGAAGATTTGCCCCAGGGAATTCACTCAACCGCAATGGCCGTCTTTTTCTCATGCATGCTGAAGAAGCTCAGGAAGCGCCAGACGTCGTGCTGGGTATGTTTTATGTTAATTCAGTACTTGCAAGAGTGTTGTTTGATTCGGGTGCATTGCATTCATTTGTCACCGAAGACTTTTCCTGCACTAGTAAGATTCAACCAACAAAACTGAAGCATGTTATGATTGTTCAAATCCCCGGTTCAACCACCAAATCTAGGCAAATTTGCAAAGCCGTCCCTATTCGAATCCATGGCATAGATTTTTATGCTAATCTGATAGTACTCGGAACTAAAGGTTTGGAAGTAGTACTAGGAATGGATTGGATGTCGAAACATAAAGGATTAATTGACTGTGCCAAGAAAGCCATAACCATGACCAGTACAGCCGGAATATCAGTCGAGCATATATCTGAAACCTTACCTCGTCAATTCAAGTGCAACAAGAGTATAGCCCAACCTACCATTGACCAAGTCCGGATAGTCTGCGAATACCCCGATGTATTTCCAGATGTTTTGCCCGGTATGCCCCCAGATCGGGATATCGAGTTTATCATTGAACTAATCCCCGGAACAGGACCCATAGCTCAGAGACCATATAGTATGAACCGGTCTGAACTAGCAGAACTGAAGAAGCAACTGGATTCCATGTTGGAAATTGGATTGATTCAACCAAGTGCGTCACCATGGAGATCACCTGTCTTATTTGTGGACAAGAAAGATGGAGGTAACTGTTTGTGTACGGATTATCGGAAGTTGAATGATGTCACTATCAAGAACAAGTACCCATTGCCCAAAATAGAAGATTTGTTTGATCAGTTGACCGGTGCCAATGTGTTTTCTAAGATTGATCTTAGAACAGGCTATCATCAACTCAAGATTCATGCAGAGGATATTCCAAAGACTGCCTTTACCACCAGATATGGATTATAGGAGTATACTTTCATGTCTTTTCGATTAACCAATGCCCTCGCTTATTTCATGAATCTCATGAATAAGATTTTTATGGACTTCCTGGATAATTTTGTCGTTGTTTTCATCGATGACATACTGATTTATTCCAAATTAGAAGAAGAACATGAGCTACACCTAAGGACCATTCTTGGAACCCTTAGAGAGCATCAGTTGTATGCCAAGTTTAGCAAATGTGAATTTTGGTTACAGGAGGTAGGATTCCTCGGCCACATTGTATCAACTGGAGGAATTGCCGTTGACCCTACAAAGATGAAAGATGTCGAAGATTGGCAAGCCCCAGCCACTCAAACCCAAGTTCGTGCATTTCTCGGATTGGCGGGATATTACTGCAAGTTCGTAGAAGGATTCTCGAGTATCGCCAGACCCATGACCCAATTGTTGAAGAAGGACAAGAAGTTTGAATGGACCGACAAATGTGAAGCGAGTTTTCAAGAACTCAAGAGGAGATTGATTTCAGCCCCAATCTTAATCATGCCTAATATCACGAAGCCCTTCGACGTGTATTGTGACGCATCCAAGATCGGTCTCGGATGTGTGCTAATGCAAGAAGGCAAAGTTATATCTTATCTATCTCGACAACTGAAACAACATGAGCAAAATTACCCAACCCATGACCTCGAACTCGCAGCCATAGTTCTAGCCCTGAAGACATGGAGGCACTACCTGATGGGAAACCGTTGTGAGATCTATTCGGATCACAAGAATATGAAGTATATATTCACTCAGAAGGATCTGAATATGAGGCAGAGAAGATGGATTGAGCTAATCAAGGATTACGATCTGGACATTCAGTATCACCCCGGTAAAGCCAACGTGGTAGCGGATGCCCTTAGCAGATTGCCGTGCCGCTTGAACTCCATGATTTTGAAGGAGCAACCAAGCTTGCACAAAGAGATGGAAGATTTTCGAATAGAATTAGCAAGTGAAGGATTTTTGGCTAGCATAGAACTTCAACCCACTTTGTTCGGCCAGATCAAAGAGGCGCAGAAGGGAAATGCTAGTATCGACGGAATCAAGCGTCATATCGGTACATGCAAAGTACCCAGATTTACCGAAGACGAAGAAGGAGTTCTGTGGTACAAAGGACGCCTTTGTGTACCCGCAGATTCTGAGTTGAAAGAAGTTATTCTGAAGGAAGCTCATGATACTCTTTATTCTATCCACCCCGGAGGAACGAAGATGTATCAAGATTTGAAAGAGCAATTTTGGTGGCATAAGATGAAGAGAGAAATCGGAAGTTATATCGCCAAGTGTGATATATGTCAGCAAGTCAAGGTAGGGCATCAAAGACCCGCTGGATTGTTGCAACCATTGCAGATTCCGGAATGGAAATGGGATTCCGTTGGAATGGACTTTATCACCGGATTGCCTACTTCTAGTAGGGGAAATGACTCTATCTGGGTCATAGTGGACAGATTGTCCAAAGTCGCCCATTTCTTACCTGTCAAGACCACATATCAGAGTTCGAAGCTAGCGGAGTTATACATCGTTAGAATTGTCAGTTTGCATGGAGTCCCTAAGAACATCGTATCGGATCGAGGAACTCTGTTTACCTCGAGATTATGGAAGAAACTCCAAGAAGGTTTAGGAACCCGACTAGATTTCAGCACCGCTTATCACCCTCAGACCGATGGACAAATGGAGCGAGTAAATCAAATACTCGAAGATATGCTAAGAGCGTGTGTGTTAGAATATGGATCTAAGTGGGAACACTGTCTGCCATTTGCAGAATTTTCATACAACAACAATTATCAAGCTAGTTTGCAAATGGCCCCATTTGAGTTCATGTATGGAAGGAAGTGTCGCACCCCTTTGAAATGGTCGGAAGTAGGAGAGAGTCAGATTTTCAGACCCGACATCCTACGAGAAGCAGAAGAGAAGGTTCACAAGATTCATGAGCACCTCAAGACAGCCCAGTCCAGGCAAAAGAGTTACGCCGGCAAGAGACGTAGAGACCTCTCCTTCAACCTAGGAGATTTTGTGTATCTGAAAGTGTCGCCATTGAAGGGAATGCAGCGTTTCCAACTCAAAGGAAAGTTAGCCCCCAAATATATCGTCCCCTTCAAGATTCTGAACCATCGAGGAGAAGTGTCGTATCAATTGGAACTACCCGAAGAGATGTCAGCCGTGCACAGTGTGTTCCATACTCATTACTTCGCAAGTGCCTCGAAGTTCCAGAGAAGACTGAAGTGTTCAAGAATATTGATCACCGGACCATAGAGATCAACGATGACCTGACCTATCTCGAAGTACCCATCCGTATTTTGGAAGAAGCTTTCGGAACTACCAGAACCCGAAGCATCAAGTTTCTCAAGATTCAGTGGAGCAACCACACAGAAGAGGAAGCTACCTGGGAGCGCGAAGATCACATCAGGACGGAGTTTCCCGATCTCTTCAAATCCTAGGTAATCTTTTTCGTCCTTTTTCAAATCTCGGGATGATATTTTGTTTAAGGGGGGAAGGTTTTTAACATCCCAAAAATATTAAACTAGAATCATCAACCTCTAATCACCAAATTTAGGGTTAACAAAAACTTTTCAAATTAAAAATATGAAAGCATTCATATGAGTGTGCATTAAAATTTGGATTCTTTTGCATTGCCATGATTATGTGTTTCTTTGCTTGTAAAATGATTCTTAGGTGAAATAAACATCATCTAAACAATCCCCAAACTTTTCCCAAAGACAAACAAATCAAAACAAACAAATTAAGTGAATGGTCACTTTGGCCAATTTAACTCCCATGCCTACTTTGGCTATCTCTAACTTTCAGAACTTAACAGAAACATGTATGGATCTTTGCACCCCTTGATAGTACTCATAACAAGGTACCAATGCCCACTTTGTGATCATCCAAAAACATTTAAATGCATAGTTTAAATGATAGTTTAAAATCGAATCTATTTCATATGGGAAGATCCCACTATTTCAAAAACCACTCAAACAAGCTCAATTTTCAAAACCCAAGCATCCACAATATCACCAGCACATGCCTAGCACACCCACCAAAAATAATTTCAAAATTCTAAACTTGAATTCATGCGGCCATTTCATCAAACAGCTTGCAGATACAAATCAAACAAAATCAAAAAACTATGTTAAGCAGTGTTTTGGACCTAACTGGTTCCCTCTCTAGCTCACGGCAACCTCAGTAGATCATCTAGCAAACTTAACTAAGCTCTAGCCCCACTGTAAACTTGCCAATTTCATCAATGGTGAACAGCCCGAGAGCACCCATGTCACCCCAGTGTGGACAGCAAGCTAGGAGAAGAACTAGCCGTGCCAACCTTGTCTGGGAGGTAGACCATGCTTCACCGCCCCCTCTCGACCAGCCCTGCCTCGCAGACAGCAACCAGAAGCGCCAGGAACGCCGCGCCCGCGCCGCTGTCGACCATGCTGACGCGCACCGCAGAGCACGCGCCGTTCCCACGCAACCCGACCACCTCGAGCCCTTGCCGCCCGCACCGTCCTAGGAGACCGCCAGACATGCCCATTTCACCGCCCGTACCCCGTAGCCACCGCTCGATGCAGAGTTCGCCGCCTCTTCCTCGCAGAGCATCGCGCGTTCCCGACCATTTGCCACCGCCCCTACAAGCGCATTCAAACCTTAGAGCATCGCCAGGAGACCACCGATCGATAGAGCCCCTCGGCCATGCCTCTAGCAACCCGTAGCCATGTCTCCACCGTCGCCTGCCCATCCCTCTCGGTCTCGCCGTCGAGCCTATAAAAGGAGGCCACCCCCAGCCGATTAAAGCACACCATTTCACTCTCTCACCTCACTGATCGTTCTAACCCGTAGCCGGAGCAACGCGAGCAGCGCATCGCCAGAATTGTGCCGGAGCAGGCCGCCTTTGGAAAAGAAGGGCGCCATCGATTCAATCCAGGAGCTGCTGCGACCACCCCTGAGTTCGCCGTCGTCGACTTCATCGTTCGCCCGCATCGCCGACCTTCTCCTGAGCCCGGTGAGCCCCCGACGACCCCCACTGAACCGCTAGGGTTTGAGCTCGCCGGTGACAAGTTCATCGTCGACGACGACCCTCAGCCGTCGATCTTCATTCTAATCCAACGCACCACATTGCCCCGTACTGCTTCGCGTGTTAAGAGTCGCTGACCAGTAGACCTGCCCTGTCAGTTGCACCCCGCGTCGCGGAGTGACACTGGGCCGGCCCGTTAACCTTTCCCGCGCAGCCCACTCGTTTGAATTTAGATTTTTCTATTTAGATTCAAACTCAGTTTTGTACCTAGTTTCAAAAATCAACCCAGCTCGGTTCAGTGAACCAAATGGAATGAAACCAATTTTGTTAGAAAGATATTGATATGCTTAATCCAAGCCCGTTGGATTCAAATCATTTGAATCTATAGATCAACCTTGGTAAAAATAACAAGGCAGAAGCTTTTCTGTATTCAAACATTTTCCAAATTTAAACCACAATAGCTTTTGAGTTGATTCCAACTCTCAAAAATCACATTTGATCATACCTTTCAGAATATATAAAAACATATGGGTTTACTTACAGAAATAATGTGCAAGTAATAAAAGAATGCCACATAGACATTTCTAGTCACTTTATTTAATTGAAATAAAAGGTTAAACCTTATTAAATTGTGACACCACTTTAAATCACATTCCCATGTACTGAAATATGTGGTGATGACATGTGTCAACATGATCCCATGTTTGGTTTGGAGAATATTAAATCTTAAGTAGTTTTTCAATGAGTAGAAATTACTTTTCTAAAAATAAATAAATAATGCAATTGCTTTAATCTTGAATGTTAGTGATGATGCTAGATCATCTATAGAACCCTTGTGTGTGATGATTGAAAGTAGTTAATTGTTGTTTGGTGATTGTGTACCTCGTATTTATTCATAGACGCTAGTACCGACAAAGGATACGAGGAGGAAGAAGGATACTACAAAGAAGAAGCCGAGGAGAACTTCAACCACTGCTCTGACCAAGGCAAGCTAAAACTTGCAAGATACTCTACTTTAGCAACCCAATACTTGCAAGCTATTAAATTAGCAAGCTTATACTGATACCTGTGCAAGCCTAATACTACTAGTTGAATGTGCAAGCTAACACTTGCAATTATGAAAGTTATATAACCTATGCAATGCACTAAGCATGCTTGGTTAGACACATTTGAGGATACCAAATCCTAGTTTTACTTGCAAGCTTTATACCTTTGTCGTGGGAATGACCACGGCAGATGCTGCAATCGGCAGCGAGTAGTAGAACGAGGGGCAAGGGCGGCCAGCCATCTGCGGTGCGAGATGAGGGCAAAGACACAGGGATTTACCCAGGTTCGGCCCCCCGGAGGGTAAAGACCTACTCCTGCTAGATTGTATTATGGAGGTGATTACAATGGGCGAACTCGGCGACTAGGCGGCGAGTTGCTTGGGTGTATGAGGGAACGTGTCTCTACTCACCCCTTAGGGAGGTTTATATAGGCTTACCTCCCCTAGGGTTTACATATCTCAACCGATTCGGTTACACCTTTGACAATCGTTTAACCTAGACCGACTGGGCCTATCTACTCGCCTGGGCCTTCAACTTCCAGTCGCCTGGTACCTTGCTGGGCTTTGATCCACTCGCCGTTCTGCAGGCCCACTCGCCAGCCCTTGGGCCAGTCGGAAACGTCCCGCTGAGCATACCCCAGTAGGCGTATCCCCATCAGTAGTCCCCGAGGCCGTCGTTGATTAGGCGTGGGTGGCTACTGGCAGTCGGAGTATACGGCTTCAAGTTGGCATCCAGTCGAATCGTCGGCGGGCTCCTGCATGAAGGAATAAATCCGGCGAACCGAGTTGCATCTTGGGCGAGTCGAGCCAACGGGTCGCGGTCTCGGCGAGTGACTTAGCGAGCCGAGTGACAGGAGGCGGACCGTCGGGCGTGGTCAAACTAGCCGTTAAGGTAACTTAACGGTAACTTTTGGCGTAATCATTGCGCGGTAACGGCCCCCTAATTTGGCGGGCAACTCCCGCTATATAAGAGGAATGGTAGGCTATCGCAAAACCAACCGCCCTCCGTTTCTTCCGAGCGCATACATCTTCCTTCCTTCGATTCCGCGATCCAATCGGCCCGCAATCCTCCGACCTCCAAACAAATCCTCAGCCATGGCCCTCTCCACTGAACCTTGGGGTAGATCCAAGTGCACCAGGGCGCAGCTGGCCTCCTTCGAGGAGGCCGGAATCCTGCGGGCCGGCTGCTGGCGCATCCCCGCAGCCGGAGAAACGACCCCAAACCCGCGAGAGAGAGAATTTATCTGTTTCACCAGTCACCTCGAGCGGGGATTAGGGTTTCCCACATCCTTGTTCTTCCGGCGCTTCTGCGCCTACTACGGGATCCAACCCTCAGATTTGGGTCCCCATAGCATCGAACAGCTCGCCATCTTCGTGGCGTTCTGCGAGTGCTACTTGGGCTGCCGGCCCTACTTTCCCTTGTGGCAAGATCTGTTCCACGGACGGATCAGCCGCGAGGAGGCGGGCGGCCCAATGCTAGCCGCGGGCGGCTTAACCTTCCAGCTCAAATCCAAAGCTTCCTTCTTCGACCTGATGCTGCCGGCCAAAGCAGCGAGCGACTGGAAAAAGTCATGGTTCTACGTGACCGAGGCGACTCCGGAGGACGAGGCGGCGATCCCGCGGTACTCGGCCAGCCGTTCCGAGCCACGCCATCTCCAGGTCGGCAAGCTCCCCGACGACTAGCGGATGGTCGTCGATGAGATGCTCCAGACCATCCGTGGTTTGAAGAAGAAGGGGCTCCAGACGGTGAACTTGTACAACTGTTGGCTTGGGCGGCGGCTCGTTCCGCTCGCCCAGCGCGAGCATTACATGTACCAGTACACGGGCCGAGGAGACCCGACGAAGGCCTGCCTCGCCGAGTGGAAGCTGGAGGACTACCTCTCGGCGCTGAAGAAGATCACCCAGGCGGCATACACGGATGCACAGGCCGGGGTCCCTCCCTACACCGCGAAGCGTCCGGCTCCGACGGTAATCCTTTTATCTTGTTCACAGTCGCAGCATGTGCAGTCGCGGTAATTCTAACTTTGTTTCGTGTTTAACGCAGCTGTTCCAAGTGGTGGAAGGGTGGCTACCACCCGCCGATGACGAGAGCCTCGGGCCATCCGCCCAGGACACGAGCGAGTCGCCACCCGCCAAGGGTAACGAGGACGACGAAGACGAGTCCGAAGAGGAGATTGCCCCACTGGTCCGAAAGACCCGCGGGCAACGTCAGCGCGAGATCAAAGCGAGCAGGAGCCTCGAACGTCATGACGATGACGAGGAACTCCCAGAAACCACCTCGCGCCGTCAGGCCACTCCCGCAAAGAAGAAGAAGAAGGAGAAGGAAGCGAGGGCCCCCCTAAGGAGGAAGACGAAGCCGCCGAAGATGGCCTCACCGCCGCATTCACCGAGCAGCTCCGATGCTCATAGCTCGTCCGGTGACGGCGCGGCCCCGGTGACAACCGCGCTTGATGCGCCATCCACGGAGGCGCCGTTGGCTTCAATGCCCCCGCCCTTTGCACCGGTCTCCGGGCTAGGGAAGGCTCCGGCTATGGCGACTTCGCCTCGCAAAGAGGTCCCGAGGGTGGCGGTCTCGCCTCGCAAGGAGGCTCCGGCCGCAGCAGCTCCACTTCGCGAGGAGGCCTCCGCCGAAGGCGTTCCGGAGGCGCCAACCGCTACCTCAACGTCAAGGAGGCCGTCCGTATCCTGGGCCCCTGACGTTCTGGAGCTGGGGCTCAGGCGCCGATTAGGCCCTGAGCTGGAGAAACCGGCCAGCCTTCGTACAGGGCTGCGTTTCATTCCAGTCGCCAAGTGAGTGCACTTGGCCTTCTCTATTTTTTCTTTTATTACATCGATTGCCTCTTATTGATTCGACTCGACGTGCAGGACCGGAGTGAAAAAGATGGGCCACCCGACGGTGGCCAAGGTACCCTCCGCCGCTAGCGAGGAGGATCCTTCCCGTAAGAGGAAGGTGGACGAGGTCGCCGCCTCCACCGAGGGCAGCAAGAAGGCCAAGGGCGACGACATCGTCGCTGTCTCTGATGACGCGGCGACTGCGCCGACTGGACCCGCAATGGAAGCAACCGCGTCCACGAAGGAGGGCATTTCCTTGCCTAGGCCGGAGGAAGCGAGTTCCTTTGGGGCGGGTGCTTCGATTGCTACCTTCCCGCGCTTCATGACCAAGGCGGTCACGGCAAGCGGGGCTGCGCTTCCGAGCCTCACTCCAGGGACCGCCGATGCTGAATCCGACCAGCGTCGCGGGCACACGCCGGCGCTTCTCGCGTCTGTGGACGTAGTACAGCTTCATGGCATGCTTGGTGCGGCCATCCAGGTACCTCCAGTCCCCGAGGATCAGGTCGGTGCTTAGCAGCGGCTTGGTCCTTATAATTTCTCGTTTTGTACTTTCGAATCCAGTCCCCGAGTGCATATGCGCTAAATTTTAGCGGGTATGCACTGAGGAATTTTCGTGGTCGCCACTTCCCGAGTGCGCACTCGCTAAATTTTAGCGGGTGGGCACTGAGTAATTTTCTTGGTTGTCAGTCCCCGAGTGCGCACTCGCTAAATTTTAGCGGGTGGGCACTTAGTAGTTTTCATGTGTACTGACTTTGAAGGTGTACAGGGTCTGCAGCTGGAGTCGGCAGAGCGATTGGCTGCGAAGCAGCGTGCTGAGAAGGAGCTGGCCATTCTCCAAGACGCAAACAAGGAACTTCAGGCTGCTGCTGCGCAGGCGGAGGTAGCTCGCCAGGAGCTTATTCCTGCTGGTGAGCTGGTGGTGGTGCGGTCCGCGCTAAGTGCTGCTGAGCAGAGGGTCGCCGACCTCGAGCGCGAGTTGCGGGAGGCGAAAGAAGAAGCAAATTCGGCGAATGGGCGAGCTAAGGCCGCCGTTGCGGCCGCGGAAGAAGACCGCAAGGTGTCGGAAGCCCTCATTATTGGGCTTCACGACGATCATACGTCGCTTCAAAGCTTCATCACGGGACTCGCCCGCCCGTTACTTGGTGAGTGCTTCTTCCCTGTCTTTCAATTGTATTGTTTGTGGTTTCTGTGGTACTCATAACTGTCTCCTGCTAGCAGGTCGTGTACTTGGTAGCCACGAAGAAGCGAGCTCTCTTGGCGCGAAGGAGTGCGTAAGCATGCTCGTCGACTCGGTGACGCTGTCGGCGACGTGCATCCGCGCCTACCTTCAAGAGATGTCGCCCACGGAGGTTATTCCCAGTGACCTCGTTGAGGTGTGGGAGTACTTGGAGAAGGCGCCCGCGGTCGTAGAGTTCATGACGCGGTCGGCGTTTCGGCGCGGAGCGTCGACAGCGCTAAGCCTTGGGCTCGCCCACTTCCCCGAGGACTTCGACCTCGACGATGTGACGAGTGGGTACCCTTCGTCGACTGGCGCGGTGGATCTATCCGAAGTTCTGAAGTTGCAGGAACGTGCCGCCGCGTACTCGGAACGCGTCTGGGCGATGGGCGACCTTCTCCCCTACCAGGAAACGGTCGTCGCGCCAAACGACCCCGAGCCGCCGCATCGTGACTTCAAGGTTGAACAACCTTTTCGCGCGGCGATGGCGGGTGAGCTGACGACGTACCCGTCGAACCCGTACACCGCGTTCATCCGGAAGCGCCGGGATTCTGGTGCGTCGTCGTCAAAGCCTGCAGAGTAGTGTAGTGTTTCTAGACAAGTTAGCAGCAGTTCTGCCGAACAGGCATAATTTGTAATGTAAGACAATGCGATGTGCGATTGAATTGGATGTTGTGTCTATTTTGCTAATAGTTTTCGTGTTTTGGATTGATTTTGGATGAGTCCCCGAGCGCGTCCGCCCTTCTGTGGGGTTCACCTTGTATATGATGTTTGTTGTTATCGTGTGTTTTGTTGGTTTAGTCGACTCGCCCGAGCTCATAGAGCCAGTCGCAAGGCGACTCCCTTGAGCGCTCTGTACTTTACCGTTTTCCCGGACGCGAACGGGGTCGGGTGGCCGAGTCCCCGAGCGTGGTACTTGGTATTTCGAGGCGCGACTCGAGGGTGGTTGAGGACTGAGCGCGTTAGTATGGGCGCGTCACTCCTGCCTGGCCCGGGGGGTCAGTCGCGTGGCGAGTCCTGGGCATGCTCTCTTACTTGACGTTTTCCCTGACCGATCGCGACGAACTGGTATTCAGTCCCTGAGCGTGGTACTTAGTCGTTCGAGTCGCTACGCCGAGGATGCGGAGGACCAAGGCCGCTGTAAGAAGCGAGGGCAGTTGTCTTGGTTTGTAAAACCAGTCGAGCTAGGCGACTCCAATGGGGCTCCGGATTGGCGTTTTTCGTGGACGACGCAAGACCTGAGATGACTCAGTGCTCTTACAACGCACTACTTGGCCGTGCCGGTCGCTGTACCAAAGGTTGACTTCTGCATGTTAGCATGACGCTGTTATTACGAGTGCGAGTGGCACAAGGCATGGAGAGTAGACGCAATTTTGCGGTAACTGTTTCTTTTATTTCATAGCGACTGGAGAGTACATATGTGGGGTTCTAGGAGTAGAACTTCCGGAGGAGATTTACATTCCATGGCCGCTTGACATCGAGTTCGCCGTCTCCGCGGACGTCGACGAGGTAGTAGGCGTCGTTGCCGAGTACGCGCCCGATAGCGAACGGGCCTTCCCACGGAGGGGAGAGCTTGTGCATGCCCTTCTTGTCCTGGATGAGGCGTAACACCAAGTCGCCTTCCTGGAAGGTGCGGGTTTTTACCCGTCGGCTGTGGTAGCGGCGGAGCCCTTGCTGATAAATGGCAGTGCGCGATCGGGCGAGGTCGCGTGCTTCGTCGAGTTGGTCGAGCCCATCTTGGCGGGCCAGCTCGTTTGCGGCCTCCGTATAGTGGACGACCCGCGGCGAGTCGTGTTCTAGGTCGGTGGGCATGACCGCTTCGGCGCCGTAGACCATGAAGAAGGGGGTGAATCCCGTCGACCTGTTGACCGAGGTGCGGATTCCCCAGATCACGGAGGGTAGCTCTTCGACCCAGCATCCAGCGGTGCGCTCAAGTGGTACTTGGAGTCGCGGCTTCAGACCGTGGAGGATGCTTTGGTTGGCTCGTTCCGCCTGACCGTTGGATTCCGGATGTGCGACTGACGCGAGGTCGAGCCGGATGTGGTGCTCCTCGCAGAACTCGGCCATTGCTCCCTTGGCAAAGTTTGTGCCATTGTCCGTGATGATGCTGTTGGGGAACCCGTAGCGGTATATGAGCTCGCGTAGGAACTTGGTGGCGGTCTTCCCGTCGCATTTCCGGACTGGCTTGGCCTCAACCCACTTCGTGAATTTGTCGACGGCGACTAGCAGGTGGGTGTAACCGGAGGGGGCCTTCTTGAAAGGGCCTACCATGTCCATGCCCCACACGGCGAATGGCCAGGTGATGGGGATTGTCTTGAGCGCCGAACTTGGTACGTGCGTCTGGTTGGCGTATTTCTGGCACCCAGCGCATCGCTGGACGATATCGACAGCGTCGGCGTGTGCGGTAGGCCAGTAGAAGCCGTGTCGCATAGCCTTGGCGACCAGGGAGCGCGCGGCGGCGTGGTGGCCGCAGTCGCCTGAGTGGATGTCGTGTAGGATTTTGCGTCCTTCAGCCGGTTGGACGCAACGTTGGAACACGCCGGTGACGCTGCGCTTATGTAGCTCGCCGTCGATGATGGTGTAGGACTTGCATCGGCGAACAATCATTCGAGCGCTTGTCTCGTCTGCGGGCAGGGCTCCGGTTTCCAGGTAGGCGATGTAGGGCTTGGTCCAGTCGTCTGGCTCGGTGATGAGTGCGACCAAGGCTGCCTCTGGTTGGAGAGGGACTCCAATGTCGATCTCCCTCGGGGGAGAGACTGATGGTTTGGAGATTGTGTCGAGGAACACGCCGGCGGGTGGTGCGAGTCGAGCCGACCCGATGCGAGAGAGGGCGTCGGCCTCCTCGTTTTTCCGCCTGTCGATCCACTCGACGGAGTAGCCGGTGAAGTGGCCTCCCAACTTGTCCACCTCTTGGCGATACGCCGCCATGGTAGGGGAGACGGCGTCGCAGGTGCCGGCGACTTGTCCCGCAACGAGGTCGGAGTCTCCATAGCATCGAAGGCGATTGACGCTCATCTCCTTTGCGGCTCGCATGCCGTGTAGTAGGGCCTCGTATTCAGCCATGTTGTTGGTGCAGGGCGTGAATTCGAGGCGGAGGATGTAGCGGAGCTTGTCACCCTTTGGTGAAGTCAACACTATCCCCGCGCCTGCACCGTCCGCATTTTTGGACCCGTCGAAGTGCAGGTTCCAGTAATGGAGGTACGGCGGCTTTTCTGGTTGCTGGGCCTCCTCCCAGTCGGCGATGAAGTCTGCCAGTGCCTGGGATTTAATCGCCCTTCGTGGCTCGTATTTAATGTTGTGGACGCCGATCTCGACGGCCCACTTGGCGACCCGCCCGGTCGCCTCGCGATTGCGGATGATGTCTTGTAGTGGTGCTGAGGAGACGACCGTGATCGGGTGCTCCTGAAAGTAGTGCGGCAGGCGCCGCTGAGCCCGGAAGACCGCGTATACTAGCTTCTGGTACTGCGGGTATCGCTGGCGCGACTCGGTGAGGACCTCGCTGGTGTAGTACACCGGCCGCTGGACCGGGCGCTCCTTTCCTTCCTCTGGTCGCTCGACAACCATTACGGCACTGACGACGCGCTCGGACGCCGCAACGTAAACCAGCATGGGTTCTTTGTCGGCGGGTGCGGCGAGTAGTGGTGCGGCGAGTAGCACCTTCTTAAGGTCACGGAGCGCGTCGTCCGCCTCCTTGTCCCACTGGAAGGTGGGATTCTTGCGCATCAGGCGGTATAGGGGCATCGCCTTTTCGCCCAGGCGGGGGATGAAGCGACTGAGGGCCGCTACACGCCCGGCCAGCCTCTGGACGTCGCGCAGGCACTCGGGTTTGCCGAGACGGGCGATCGTGTCGATCTTCGTTGGGTTTGCCTCGATCCCTCGTTTGGAGACGACGTACCCCAGTAGTTGCCCGGCGGGTACACCGAAGGTGCACTTGCCTGGGTTAAGCTTTATCTTGTACCTCCGCAGGTTGGCGAAGGTCTCCGCTAGGTCGGCGAGTAGGTCTCCTTGGCGAGCGGACTTCACGACCACGTCGTCGATGTAGACTTGGATGTTGCGGCCAATTTGGCTCGCGAGGCATTCTTGCATGCACCACTGGTAGGTCGCCCCGGCGTTCTTGAGGCCGAAGGTCATGGCGGTGTAGCAGAATGCTCCGAATGGCGTGATGAACGCCGTCTTTTCCTCGTCCTCGACGGCCATTTTGATCTGATTGTACCCGGAGTAGGCGTCGAGGAAACATAGCGACTCTGAGCCCGCGGTTGAATCGATTATCTGATCGATCCGCGGGAGGACGAACTGCTCCTTTGGGCAGGCGCTGTTCAGGTTTGTGTAGTCGATACACATTCTCCAGGTCCCGTTTTTCTTCTCGACCAGGACTGGGTTTGCCAGCCACTTGGAGTATTTGATTGGCCGGATGAAGCCGGCAGCGAGCAGGCGCTGCACTTCCTCGGCGATTGCTCGACGGCGCTCTTCATGGAAGGGCCGTAGCGACTGCTTGACTGGTCGCACTTTGGGGTCGGCGTTTAGTTTGTGCTCAGCGAGCTCCCTAGGGACACCAGGCATGTCGGAGGGTTTCCATGCGAAGACGTCCCTATTCTCACGAAGGAACTCGATGAGCGCGCCTTCCTATGCTGGGCTCAAGCCTGTCCCGATCGTCACCGTCTGGCTGGGGTCGCCTGGGACCAGCTCGACGGTGCGAGTGTGCGTCGTGGCCTCAAAGGTTGAGGTGTTCGTGCCCTCGGAGTTGGGCTTCTTGAGTATTGTGGGGTCGTCATTGTTGACCCCGCTCGCGTATTTGGCGAGCTCGTCGGCGTGATTGGCTTCTGCCGCGATGACGGCGTCGGCGAGTTCGGCTCCTTTGGCCTCGCATTCGGCGGCCATGTCGGGGTCACCGTTGATGGTGATGACGCCGCACGGCCCGGGGAGCTTCATCGCGTTGTACGCGTAGTGGGGCGCCGCCATGAATTTGGCGAACGCCTGGCGCCCCAGGACGCAGTGATAAGGGCTGTCAAAGGGCACCAGCTCGAAGACGATCCGCTCGGTGCGGAAGTTTGCCGGAGTGCCGAACGTGACTGGCAGCGTGACTTTGCCGATCGGGTACGCCTTCCGACCGGGGACGATGCCGTGGAACGTAGTGTGGGTTGTCTCGATCACCGACTGTGGGAGCCGCATCCGCCTGAAGGTGTCGAGGTAGAGGATGTTGATGGAGCTACCGCCGTCCATCAGTGTCTTGGGGAGCCAGTAGTCGCCAACCTTGGGCTTGACCACCAGGGCGACTCGGCCTGGGTACTCGACGCGTGGCGAGTGGTCTTGCCGGCTCCAGGTGATGGGTTGTTCCGACCAGTTTAGGAACTGGGGGACGTCTGTTTGGGCCACCGCGTTGACGGCGACGGCGCGGGCGATGACTTTCTTCTCACGCTTCGTGTTGAAGCCCGTGAAGGTGTGGAGCGAGCCGGCTACGTTGCCGAATTTTCCGCCATTCGGCGGGTCGTTGTCGGTGTCCTCCCGCGCGTGCCGTGCCTTCTCGATTTCCCTGAGGGTGTGGCAGTCGGCGGTGGTGTGCGTTGCGGGCTTTCCTTCCCTGCTGTGGAACGCACATGGTTGGTTAAGGAGTGCCGTGGGATCAAACCTTGGCTTGTTCTTGTAATTGCCGCCGTCGCGCCGTTGCCCTCCGTCGCGGCGGTAGCTTTTGGGCTCGCGTTGCGCGTGGCCAGCGTTGGCGACGAAGTCGACTCGCCCGTCGTTGCGGCGCTTGCCTGTGAGGCGGGTGCCGCTGTAGCGTAGGTCGGTTCGGCGTCCGCCGTCGTTGCCGCCCACGCGTCGTTGCCCTCCTGACTCGTCGTCGATTTCTTGGTTGGGGTCCTCCTCGGCGTACCGTTTGGCGATCTCGAGGAGGTCGGGGATGTTGTCGAGTGTGCGGGCGTGTCGCTTGAGCTTGGCGACTAGAGGCTCGTAGCGGCACGAGGTCTTGAAGCAATGGATCGCGGTGTCCGGGTGGATGCCGACCGCGTTGTACCAGAGCTCTTGCCACCGTTGGACCCAGTTGCGGGTCGACTCGCGGGGTCCCTGGACGCATCGTTCCAGGTCCTCGATGGTGGTGGCGCGAGTGTAGGAGCACTCGAAGTGCCTGACGAAGGCGTCTCGCATTTCCTCCCAGGAGTCGATACTGTCCTGGGGAAGCGTGTTGATCCATTGCCTACACGTCCCCTCCATCATCAGTGGGAGGTAACGGGCGGCGAGTAGGTCAGTGTGACCCGCGATCCCCATTGCCATGAGGTATGTGTCGAGCCAGACTGCGGGGTCGTACGAGGAGTCGTACTTTTGTATCTCCTTTGGCGCCTTGAAGTTTGGCGGGTATTTTATGCCTCGGATCATTGGTCCGAAGCACTTGGGCCCTAGTCGACTGAGCGACCCCATAGGCTCGCCATCGCGGCGATTAGCTAGGGTGTGCCGCAAGTCGTCGGGCTGGCGTGCGCGCCAGTTTTGGTTGTTGATGATGTGAGTGCGGGCGTCGATGGGTTCTCCGTTAGCGGCGACGAAGTTGGTCGCCGGCCTGGGATCGTTGGTGGAGAGTGCCGCGTTCGCGGGTCGGCGCTGGAGCTGCAGTGGTTCTGGCGGTGGGCAATTGAGGGTGTTTGCCGCCGCTGGGCGGCCGCTGGAGGCCGCCCTGCTTCCTGAGGAGCGTGAGTACACTCACCCTTGCGAGTCGGCGCCCGCTTTTTGCTGCTCCACGGCCTTTGCGAGCAAGGCCCTGACATACTGGATTTGTAAGGCGCCGTCGCCGGTGGCCGTGATGCTATCGGCTGCTGCTCGGCCTGCCACGAGGTTGTCCATCGGGGTGGAGAACAGCGGGAGGCCGTTCGCGTCTCGCTCCCGTGAGGAGACGACTATCCGCGGCTGGTCCCTGGGAGGGGTGCGGTTGGGTGGTGGTGGGGCGCCCATCGCCGTTGATCCTGGCGGGGGCCGAGCGCTTCCTCCCGGTGGCGCGTTCTCGCAGATCGCGCGCTCGGCTATGCGAGCCGGGTCGTTCTCGTCGTCGAAGTTCAGGGCGCGCCCCTGAACGGTGGGGTTCAGGCGTGACCCGATCCGCTGCTGGTGGTAGCGTGACAGTTCCTGCGCTGTCACTTGCTCGAGGCGAAATTTTTCGCGCTCGGCCTGCTCTTTGCGTACTGCCTCCGCCAATTTCAGGCGGAGTTCCTCGACCTCCGTTGCCGTGGCGTTGGGAGGGATTGGGGTGGAGAAAGGATCCTCCGGCGGATCGGCGCCGGTGGCCATGTAGGTCGCGGCGTGGCGACCGGTTCCGTCGTGGAGGTCGGCGGAGTTTTCCGACCCGGAGTCGAAGTCGAAGATCCCGAGGATGGAGGGGTCCTCGAAATCTCCCGCGTTGGAGACCTGAGCGATGGAGCCTGCGGACGAGGCCGCGGTGATGGATCCGGCGAGTGACGCCGGGGTCGCCGAGTCGGCGTCGTCGGTGAGGGCCGCATCTTCTGCGGCCGCTGAGTTCTCGGCCACGTTGCTGTGGGCCGAGTTGTACTCGGAGGCGAGGCGGTGGATCGTGCGGACCTGGCTCTCGGAGAGCCGATCGCGTGGTGGCGACTCGCGGATGCGAGCCGAGTCCTCCGAGGTGATGACGTCGGTGAGGCCGACGAAGAGGCTGATCGTGCCGATCGGCAGGATCACGCTGTGCGTGACGGGTCGTGCCGCCGGGACGTAGCTGCTCGGCAAGATCTGGAGCATCTCGCCGATCGCTATCATGCGGCCGGTGGCGACCGTCTCGTTGATGGGCAGATTGGATCTCGCCGCAGAACACCGGCCAGACCGGCCAGGCCCCACGGTGGGCGCCACTGTCGTGGGAATGACCACGGCAGATGCTGCAATCGGCAGCGAGTAGTAGAACGAGGGGCAAGGGCGGCCAGCCATCTGCGGTGCGAGATGAGGGCAAAGACACAGGGATTTACCCAGGTTCGGCCCCCCGGAGGGTAAAGACCTACTCCTGCTAGATTGTATTATGGAGGTGATTACAATGGGCGAACTCGGCGACTAGGCGGCGAGTTGCTTGGGTGTATGAGGGAACGTGTCTCTACTCACCCCTTAGGGAGGTTTATATAGGCTTACCTCCCCTAGGGTTTACATATCTCAACCGATTCGGTTACACCTTTGACAATCGTTTAACCTAGACCGACTGGGCCTATCTACTCGCCTGGGCCTTCAACTTCCAGTCGCCTGGTACCTTGATGGGCTTTGATCCACTCGCCGTTCTGCAGGCCCACTCGCCAGCCCTTGGGCCAGTCGGAAACGTCCCGCTGAGCATACCCCAGTAGGCGTATCCCCATCAACCTTATTTCTTTATCAAAGCTCTTACTTAGAGTTTACTTGAGTAAATTTGTAAATACTAGAAAGATAATTGAAGGTTGCATAAAGAGCATAAAATTTGGCCTCAGCTAGATAATCTTGATGTCATCCTAAGGCATGAGATTGAACTTTGTTAAACTACACTAGTTTACCACCCCTCATTAGTACTCACTCCCATTTTTAGATGCTAGTGCTAAGCATAAAACTTGATCAACTTTAGATGGGAATGAAAACCTTGGAATGATGGATCATTCTATTGAGATGTTTTGACATGTGTTTCCGAACACTAGATGATTTTGGTGATGAAAATGTTGAGGCATGAGCCTTAGCTCTTTATAAAACTGATGGTTGTCTGGATGCGATACCATTCCAATGTTACCGTACAACAACAATACCCGAGAATTGGGTAGGGCTTGACTGGAAACTTATATACCTTAGTATTGGTTCCCTCATGGCCAAGGTCTGAGATGAGGCTACCTTGTGAAGATTGTCCACCTGTGCAGTACCCAAGATGACAGCTGGTCATGGTTGGGAGGCCAAACTCACAGGAGAGGTGCTTATACTAGGGCGTGTAATTGAAAGGTTAGGATTGATTATCCGCATACTGAGTATGGTGAATTCAGGATTTGTTCCTGACAGATGTATCGAATGTTGTGGTGAAAGTGTACAATCTCTGAAGAGTGTCAAACTATTCGAATATCCGCGTCCGTGGTTATGGATAGTTGGAGTGGCCATACTGTTCTCCCGTCAGATGTTTTCAAAATGACTTGTGAAATGGATTGAGATTTTGACTTGACCACAACAGAGTTGTGATTTGAAATTCAAGTTCCCACTTAGGTGTTATAAAATTTCAACTAGCTTTCATTGCTTCTGAACTTAGTAGAGGTAAATCTGGCTATTTGCAAAAAAAACCTAGAGCTTAGTGTCCTACTACAAAAACCCCCTTCACTTGTTAGTATTAGTTTGCGAGTACTTAAAGAGTACTCATGGCTTTGTCCCTGACTATTCCCGTGGCCAGACTATGAAGAGGAGTACCTGGATGATGGACCCTAGGAAGGTTACGACCACTAGGATCATCTCCCATCGTCAGCATTGCCTGTGACCCCGAAGATGGAGCTTCGCCTACGCTACCTTTATTATTACGTTATTCCGCTGCTTGAGTTGTATTAAGAACTGGATCATGAGATCCTTATTTGTGTAAGACCTTATGTATGGTTTGTAATGGATGATGTACTGTGGTATCCAATTCTGTTATGTCTCGCAAAAATGGTAATCCTAGGATTGCGATGTATGGCATAACAGGCATCTGGGATTAAAAATCCGGGTGTTGACACTCTCATTAGAGGTTATTCTCGGCACAAAAAGCAAACAAAAAAGATAAGGAGAGGTCATTAGTTACGTAATAACTTTCAAGACTCAAGAAAACTATTGGGTTATCTCCCAAGAAGTACTTTTCTTTAACACCTTTAAGTTAGGCTTTATAGTTTGAGAAGATGCTCACATAAGAAATATGAATTGAAGTAAAAGAGAGCATCAAGATGCAAATTAAAAACACATTTAAGTCTAACCTACTTCCTATGCATAGGAATATTGTAAGAAAATAAATCAAATAAGCACAAAGCAACAAGCATAGGAAAGCAAAACAAGTGCAACTTCAAGATTTTCAACATAAAGAGGGGAAACTTAATATTATTGAGATGCATAAAACCATGTTTCCCTCTCTCATAATAACTTTCAGTAGCATCATGAATAAAATTAACAATATAACTATCACATAAAACATTTTTATCATGATCCACATGCATATAATAATTATTACTCTCCACATAAGCATAGACATTCTTATTAATTGTAGTGGGAGCAAATTCAACAAAATAGCTATCATTACTATTCTCATCACCATAATAATCAAATATAGGAGGTTTCTCCCCAATAGTAGGTGGAATAAAAATATCATATTCATCTTTGTAATCATCATAAATTGGAGGTATAGTATCACCATAAGCAATAGAATAGCTATCTTCCCAAGTGTGTTCATTTGTAAACATATCATCATTGGAAGGAACATGGATAGCAATAATATAACAACAAATATTAATATCATCATTTTCAGAATTGGTACCAAAGAGATTTTCAATATCAAAAGTGGTGTGCTTTTCCCAATCATGATCACTACTATAGGTAACAGGCATAGGAACATCATCTAGTTCAGACTCATCAGCAAAAACTATGATAGGAGCAACATCCTTAGAGGAAGATACCATTTCCTCTCTCCTTTTACTCCTCGTCTTCTTATTCTCCTCTTTAGGAGGGAGAGGCTTGAAAGGAAGCTTCTCCACATACCCCAGTTTATTGTTAGAGATAATAGAAGAAACTTTGGAGCATTCCTCCTTTTCATTAATAAGAACAAAATTCATATCAGTCCTGTCATATTTTGGTAAAATATCATCTTTTATAAAATTTTATATGTAAGTATTTGCGTGGAAATTATAAACACAATAAACATGACACCCATGCAGGACACAATTCATACCAAAAGCACTCATGTCTACCAAAGAAGTTTTTCTTGATAACTCTTCATACCCCCAAAAACAATGTAAGTTCATCATGTTGATTATTAGTGATCACGTTATCACGATACAAACTTGCAGTACTCATTGGATAGAAAGGCCATTATTATGGCCTGAGCATTCAAAATTGAAATGACCCATTTCATAGCAGAGTTCACAAATAAAAGGATAGAGGGCACAAACTTTTTTACCAATATCATTTAGAGCCTTATACCACATTATAGTTTTTTAATTCCAGTGGGTGATACAATAATCTTATTCATTTTGATTCTTTTCACAAGGTCTATGTATTCCACAAAAATTAACATGCTTATAAGAATAGTACTTTCAAAAGTTTGAGCATGTTTATTGCAATCATTAATAACATTTTCATTTTCCATGCAAGTGTCTTTAAAAGGTTCATGATACATGTCCCATTTTTCTTTAGGAGCATTAATATGGGAAGCAAAGGCTCTATAATATCTAATAAGAATTTGAGGATCAAGACCATATTTAGCACTAAGATCTTGAAAATCAGCAGTTTTATCGAAAGACTTAATGCAATCATACTCATAGTTTATACCTGGTTCTTTACCTTTGTCGTTATCCCAATCTTCAGTATTGCTTTGAATTGTTTCAAGAAGATCCCACTTAGCTTTGACACCCTTACTTGTGAAGGATCCCTCTAAATATGCATCTATATAGTCCTTGTAATGTCCTAAAAGTCTTGCATAAAAATTATTAATAACAATATTACTGGGGAGCTCATGAATGGGACATTTGGGAATTAGTGACTTCAATATTCCCCAAGCTTGGGCAATACTTTCTCCCTCATGCGGATGAAAATTATAAATATAATTCCTATCTTTATGAATTTCATGAGGAGAATAAAATTTAGAGTAAAAGAGAGATTCAAGTTCCTTCAACTCCAAATGATGAGGATCATCTAGTAGCTCATACCACTCCCTTGCTTTGTCCCTAAGTGAGAAAGGGAATAGCTTCCTCTTAACTTGGTCCATTCAAATACCTGCACACTTGAACAACTCGCATAATTCATGTATAAAGAGTAAATGATCACTAGGATGGACAGTTCCATCTCCAAAATAGCAGTTATTCATAACACGTTCAACAATTTCAATAGGTATTTTAGAAGGGACACTCTCAGTATGTGGATTTAAAATATCACAAGCATCATTAGAATTACCACATATGGGAGATAAAGTATCATAACAGCAAATTTTCTTCCCTAAAGCTGGGGAACTAAAAAGATCTTTCTCATAAAAACTAGCTTCCCCAAGCTTAGACGTTTCCATACCATTAGTAACAATGGTGTTCAAAAAATTCATACTAATAACATTGCTATTAGCATGCAAAGAAAGTTCCATAGGTTTTTTAATTTTCTTTTCAAACCACTCAAGTTCTAACTTAGGAAAAATACTAAAAAGTTCTCTAATTTTTTATTGTTTTCCATTAAGCCTAACTAATGAAAACAAGAAACAAAAAGACAAAATTGCAGAATCAAAAGTAAATAACTTCGAGCACTGACACCGGAGGATGTGAGTACCTTTTACGTTACCTCCCCGGCAACGACGCCAAAAAATAGTTTGATGTCTACGCACTTCTATTCTTGTAGACAGTTGTTGGGCCTCCAAGTGCAGAGTTTTGTAGAACAGCAGCAAGTTTCCCTTAAGTGGATTACCCAAGGTTTATCGAACTCAGGGAGGAAGTGGTCAAAGGTATCCCACTCAAGCAACCCTGCAATCAAGATACAAGAAGTCTCTTGTGTCCCCAACACACCCAATACACTTGTCAGGTGTATAGGTGCACTAGTTCGGCGAAGAGATAGTGAAATACAAATGATATGGATGATTATAAGACAACGGTGCCAGAAAAGAGCTCGACGGTGAGGAAGATACTGGAAGCAAGAAAACATATAACAGATCTAGTTGTGAACGGTGTTTCAATGTTTAGAAACAAGGCCTAGGGATCATACTTTCACTAGTGAACAATCTCTCATATAAATATCTTCTCTTAATGATACTACCCTTAACTACTCTCCGGTTGGACACTCTAATCCATGGTAGGGCTATAACAACACTCCTCAAAGTCCGCATTCCCCATCTATATAACCCCACACTGTCACCTTGAGCGCTAGATGGTTCCAACAAACACCACAATTTCATAGAGACAACCAACTCAAAATATACCCAATGAATATATATGTAACCTAGCTTAAGTGCCACACACGGCGTGCACGCTGTCACTTTCACACACATGGGGAAAAGCATAGATCTATTAAAGCACGATGAGTATTTATGTAGACTCTAGCCTAAGTGCCACCATGGTATGCACGCTGTCACTTACACACACGTGGGGAGAGCAGAGATCTATTAAAGCACTTGAGTATCAAGGTAGATCTACTTGATTACAAAGCTCATGACCACAACAAGATCATGCATAGAGAGAGACATGAACACATAGCTATCGGTAGAGCCCTTAGCCTCAAGGAAGAACTACTCCCTCCTCATCATGGGAATCATCGATGGTGATGGAGATGGTGGTGGATATCAATTGAGATGGCTCCGGGGGCACTTCCCCATCCCGGCAGGGTGCCGGAATAGAGACTTTCTGTCCCCCGAATCTCCCCTTCAGTGGCGGCGGTGCTGCGGAACTTTTCATGGCTTTCTGGTCGATGATTTAGGGTTTCTGAGTCGGGGGCTTCTTATAAGCGAAGGAGGCAAGGTCGATGGAGGGCCAGGGAGCCCACACCCCCAATGGGCACCACTAGGGCTGGCCTGCGCCCACCTAGGGTGTGGCCACCCTGGTGTCCTCCTCCACCTCTGCTTCGTGGTTCTGTGTTGCTCCGTGAAAAATAGTGACTTTGGCTTTTGTCCCGTCCAATTCCGAGAATATTGATTTTCTGCCTTTTCTGGAACCAAAAAAAGAAGAAAACAGGCAACTGGCACTATGGAATCTTGTTAATAGGTTAGTATCAACAAACATATAAAAATACCTCAAAGTATAGACAAAACATAAGATAAAGTACATACTAAACACGTATGGAACATCAAAAATTATAGATACGTTTACGACGTATCAACCGCCGAAACCTAATCTCCGGAAGGCATCTGGAGGGGGAACTTTCCCTAGGGATACATCTTCGCCCTACGCAGATCTGGGAGGCCAGTGCATTGATCTCCATCTTCATCAACCGCTGCATCTTCATCACCACCATCATCTCCATCCATCCCATCTAGATCTTGTTGTAATTCTTGCACTAGTTGTGGATTTATACAAGTACTATTCATCGATGATCGTTTCCATTACTATTACTAGGATGTTGTCTGCCTCCATGTCTGAGTAGATCAGTAGTTCTTGGGGAGATGGAGAAACCCTAGTATGAGATTATAATAAGATAAAGTTTATTATGATATTCATTGTTGTGACCATGTCTTAGATTTTCTACATCTTGATGTTGGGAGAAGTCGACCTCTCCAATATTTACCTCTTGTGGGGCCTTGATGCAGGGAACTACTTGTTGGTATACGGAGGGATGTTAGAACTTACAGTGACTATAAAGCTGTTGTGTAACATCCCAAAAATATTAAACTTGAATCATCAAACTCTAATCATCAAATTTAGGGTTAAGAAAAACTTTTCTAAAATAAAATGAGAAAGCATTCATGTGTGTATGCATCCCATTTTGAATTCTTTTGAATTACCTTGTTTATGTGTTTATTTGCTTGTAAAAGGATTCTTAGGTGAAATAAACATCATCTAAACAATCCCCACACTTTTCCCAAAGACAAATAAATCAAAACAAACAAAATAAAGGAATGGTCATTTTGGCCAAATTAACTCCCATGCCTACTTTGGCTGTCTCTAACTTTCAGAACCTAATAGAAACTTGTTTGTATCTTTGCACCCCTTGATAGTACTCATAACAAAGTATCAAGGCCCACTTTGTGATCATCCAGAAACATTCAAATGCATAGTTTAAAGGATAGTTTAAAAGTGAATCTATATCATATGGGAAGATCTGACTTTTTCAAAAACCACTCAAACAAGCTCAACTTTCAAAACCCAAGCATCTGCAGAATCACTAGCACCAACCTAGCACACCCACCAAAAATCTTTTCAAAATTTAAAACTTGAGTTCTTGCGGCCATTTCATCAAACACCTTGTAGATGCAAATCAAACAAAATCCAAACACTATTTGGAGCAGTGATTTGAGCCTAACTTGTTCCCTCTCTGGTTGCAACTAGGCTTTAGTAGATCATCCAGCTCGTTTGTAAATGTCTAGCACCACTGTAAGCTTGGAAATGTCATCAATGGTGAACAGCCGAAGCCACCCATGCCACCCCAGTGTAGACATCAAGCTAGGAGAGGAACTAGCCGTGCCAACCTTGTCTGGGAGATCACCCATGCCTCACCGCCCCCTCTCGACCAGCCCTGCCTCGAAGACATCGACCAGAGCACCCAGGAACGCCGCGCCCGTGCCTCTGTCAACCATGCCGAGCATGCGCTAGAGCGCCACCCTCGACACACGCCCACAGACCGCGCGCCGCCATCGCCGCGTGCATACACGATCACCACCGTCCCAGGAGATCGCCAGACATCCCCGTTCACCGCCCCATGCCCCGTAGGCACCGCTCGCCGTCAAGTTCGCCACCTCTGCCTCGCAGAGCATTGTGCGTTCCCGACCGTTTGCCACCGCCCCTACACGCGCATTAAAGCCATAGAACATGGCCAAGAGACCACCGAACGATCGCCACCGCCGGCCATGCCTCTAGCAGCCCGTAGCCATGTCGCCACCGTCGCCTGCCCATCCCGTTCGGTCTCGTCGTCGAGACTATAAATAGAGGCCTCCCCCGCTCAAACTCTTCACACCATCTCACTCCCCTCTTGAAAGGGCATGTATGCCCCCATGTGTGGTTTTGGTAATTAATGACAATCTCTATGGACTAATGTGAATTGAGTTTCACTTGTAGGTTTGTCCATTGGCATCGCTTGGGCCATGTGTTGGTCTCAAGGTTGGAAGATGAAGAAATGTCCAAGGGCTTTGTGCCCATTGGAATCATGAAGAAAGAAGGAGCTTGAAGGTCGATCAAGGCATGTGCAAAGAGTTGCATCAAGATGGATCAACCTCAAGTAAGGATGAAGAAGGACGAGCTCAAGATGTGCCATCTCTAGAAGATCTCATGCTTGAAGCTTGCCATCCTCGTGCTCATGGAATGATGAAGAAAAGTTCAAAGAAGAGGTTTCCCCATGGAATATGGGGGAGAATTTTGCAAGTCTTCATCAAGCAAGAGCGAGCAAGAGCAAACAAGAAAGGTGTTCCCACTATAGAAGAACAAGACGGTCTACATCAAGTTCAAGTGGGACGCTCAAGGCAAAGGTATGTTGATAGGGATTCTCTTTTGCCGGTCTCGTGTTGTTAGTTGGGAGACCGGGTTTAGGATAGATAGCCGTACTATCAAGAGGGGCTCTCAAGCGGGTGTCTCGTTTGCATCGTTCGGAGAGAGTTCAAACCTTTGCATTCATAGCATCATCTTTCTTGGTTGTTATTTGGTTCTTGTCCATGAGAGGATCTAGAGCTTGTGGTCATCATCATAACAAGCTCTAGTTCATCATCTAAGGATTTCACTTGCATATCTTATTGCGGTTTTTGATCTTGCGAGTTTTCCGGCTCCACACCTTGGGGGATAATTCACATATATATTTATGATATTTTCTCCCAAGGTTATACCCAATATTCGTCGTTATCTTTCCAACAAAATTGGTTTCATCCCATTTGGAGTTCGGATGCAAAAGTTATTGCGTTTCTGGTTTTCTGGTTTCTGGAATTTCTCTGACCGGAAGTTCCGGCTTCCCACCGGAAGTTCCGCTAGGGCATCTTTGCCGCCGAAAGTTCCGGTGGAAGTTCCGGGTCTTCTTCCGCTCACACTCAGTAACCTTCTGTTTTGAAGCGTTCTATTTGCCGGAACTTTGCCGGAACTTGCTCGGAAGTTCACCGAAACTTCCGGTCTGTTTTGACCGGAACTTCCGGTTGCGCTTCTGGAGCGGGCGTCAACGGTCTGATGACCGTTGGAGCCAGGCTGGGCGGAACTTCCGCCCCAGAGCCGGAAGTTCTGGCCATGTTTCGTTTTTTCAGTTTCTCGCTCCGCAGTTTTCGTCCGTTGGCTGGGTGCCATCGGAACTTCCGGCCTCCCACCGGAAGTTCCGGCCAGGTGTCGCGAATGCCCATAACGGGCAGATCTGGGAGCCCTTTAAAAGGTGCTCCTCTTCCCCTTCGTGGGTACTAGCTTCTCTTCTTGGTTCTTGGCTTTCTCTCTCTCCTCCATTGTCAACCTTGAAGAAGCTTTCCCTCTCCCTTCCCCCTCCTATGATTCTTGCATCTTTTTGAGGGATTTGAGAGAGGAGATCTAGATCTACAATCCCCCCAAGTCAAATCCCTTCTTTGTGAAGGAATCATTGGGATCTAGATCTTGGAGAGTTTTGTGTTCTCCTCTTGTGTTCTTCCTCCCTTATTCCCCCAATAGCTTTTGTAGCTTTGTTGGAATTTGGGAGAGAAGGACTTGCCCTTGCATTTGGTGCATAGGTTTGAGTTCTACTCTTGTGTTCTTCCTCCCTTATTCCCCCAATAGATTTTGTATCGTTGTTGGAATTTGGGGGAGAAGGACTTGCCCTTGCATTTGGTGCATAGGTTTGAGTTCTCCTCGGAGATTCGGCGAGTTCAAGCTTGTGAGCTTGTTTCTCTTGGGTTCCTTGGAACCCTAGACGGTTGTGTGGTTGGATTGTTGACCTTTTGTGGTCTTGTTGACCTTTTGTGGTCTTGTAGCCTTTTGTGGCATTGTTGGCCTTTTGTGGCATTGTTGGCCTTTTGTGGCTTTGTTGTTGGGAGCCTCCAATTTAGTTGTGGAGTTAGCCCCAATCTTGTACGGGTTTGGTGACCGCCCTCAAGCGTCCCATAGTGGAGCAAGTGCCCGCCTTTTGTGGTGCGTACTTGGGAGAATAGGGTGAGCCTTTTGTGGCGTCGGTGAGTTGCGTGCTTCTGCATCCGGGGTGAGGCCTTGTGTGGCGTTGGGTGAGCATCGAGCTACCACACCTCGAGGTGAGCCATTTGTGGCGTTCGGAGAGCATTGCGCCATCACACCTCTCCAACGGAGACGTAGCTTCTTTGGAAGTGAACTTCGGGAAACAAATCTTCGTCTCCGCGTCCATCGGTTATCTCTCAACCGAACCCTTTACTTATGCCTTTACATTGTGATAGCCATCGTGCTTGAAGTATTTATACCTTGCTATCACCTTGTTGCTTGTATTGCTTAGCATAGGTTGTTGGTGCACCTAGGTGAACTTAGTGGCTAGGTTTTGTGCTCAATATATTAAACATTAGTTTTATTCCGCATTTACTTGAGCCTAAACCGTAATAATTTTAAAAGCCTATTCACCCCCCCTCTAGGCGACTTCCTTTGTACTTTCACCTCTCCTCACTGATTGTTCCACCCCGTTGCCGGAGCAAGGCGAGCAGCGCATCGCCAGAATTTGGCCGGAGCAGGCCGCCTCTGGAGAAGAAGGGCGACGTTGATTTCGCCACCCCAGGAGAAGCTGCCGATACCAGGAGGTTCGCCGTCGTCGACTTCGTCGTTCATCCGCCTTGCCGACCCTCGCCTGAGCCCCGGTGAGCCTCCCACGACCCCCACTGCGCCGCTAGGGTTCGAGCTCGCCGGTGACTAGTTCATCGTCGACGACGACCCTCAGCCGTTGATCTTACTTCTAATCCAACGCACCACGTTTCCCCGTAACGCTTTGCGTTTAAAGAGCCACTGACTGGTGGAACCCCCCTGTCAGTTGATCCCCGCGTCGCGGAGTGACACCGGGCCGGCCCATTAGCAGTTCCCGCGCAGCCCAGTCGTTTGAATTTAACTTTTTCCATTTTAATTCAAACACAGTTCTGTACCTAGTTTTAAAAATCAACCCAGCTCAATTCAGTGAACCAAATTAAATGAAACCAATTTTGTTAGAAAGTTCTTCAAAATCTTAATCCAAGCCCGTTGGATTTAAATAATTTGGATCTGTAGATCACCCTTGGTAAAAATAACAAGGCAGAACCTTTTCTGCATTCAAACATTTTTCAAATTTAAACCATAAAAGCTTTTGAGTTGATTCCAACTCTCAAAAATCACATTTGATCATACCTTTCAGAATATATAAAAAAAATCGGTTTACTTACAGAAATATTGTTCAAGTAATAAAAGAATGCCACATAGGCATTTCTAGTCACTTATTTTATTTAAAATAAATGGTTAAACCTTATTAAATTGGGACACCACTTTAAATCACATTCCCATGGACTAAAATATGTGGTGATGACATGTGTCAACATGATCCCATGTTTGGTTTGGAGAATATTAAATCTTAAGTAGTTTTTCAATGAGTAGAAATTACTTTTCTAAAAATAAAAGGAATTAAACCAAGCTTTAATCTTGTAATGTTAGTGATGATGCTAGATCATCTATAGGACCCTTTTGTGTGATGATTGAAAGTAGTTAAGTATTGTTTGGTGATTGTGTACCTCGTATTTATTTATAGACGCTAGTACCGACCAAGGATATGAGGAAGAAGGAGGATACTACGAAGAAGAAGCCAAGGAGAACTTCAACCACTGGTCTGCACAAGGCAAGCCTTACTAACCAAGTGGACCAATGCAAGCCTAATACTACTAGTTGAATGTGCAAGCCAATACTTGCAAGCTATTAACTTCGCAAGATTATAATGATACTTGTGCAAGCTAACACTTGCAATTATGAGAGTTAAATAACCTATGCAATGCACTAAGCATGCTTGGTTAGATACATTTGATGATAACCAATCCCAGTTTTACTTGCAAGTTTTATACTTTATTTCTTTATCAAAGCTAGTACTTAGAGTTTACTTAAGTGAATTGTAGATACTAGAAAGATAATTGAAGGTTGCATAAAGAGCATAAAATTTGGCCTAAGCTAGATAATATTTATGTCATCCTAAGGCATGAGATTGAACTTAGTTAAACTCCACTAGTTTACCACCCCTCATTAGTACTTACCCCCACTTGTAGATGCTAGTGCTAAGCATAAAACCTGATCAACTTAGATGGGAATACTTGGTGGAAAATGGTTATGAAAACCTTGGAATGATGGATCATTCTATTGAAATGTTTTGGACATGTGTTTCCGAACACCTGATGATTTATGGTGATGAAAATGTTGAGGCATGAGCCTTATCCCTTTTTAAAACTGATGGTTGTCTGGATGAGATACCATTCCAATTTTACCATACAACCACAATACCCAAAAATTGGGTAGGGCTTGACTGGAAAATTATATACCTTAGTATTAGTTCCCTCACGGCCAAGGTCTGAGTTGAGGCTATCTTGTGAAGATTGTCCACCTGTGTAGTACCCAAGATGACAGTTGGTCATGGTTGGGAGGCCAAACTCACAGGAGAGGTGCTTATACTAGGGCGTGTAATTGAAAGGTTAGGATTGATTATCCGCATACTGAGTATGGTGAATTCAGGATTTGTTCGTGACGGATGTATCAAATGTTGTGGTGAAAGTGTACAATCTCTGCAGAGTGTCAAACTATTCTAATAGCCGTGTCCGCGGTTACGGACAGTTGGAGTGGCCATATTGTTCCCCCGTCAGATGTTTTCAAAATGACTTGTGAAATGGATTGAGATTTTGACTTGACCACAACAGAGTTGTGGCATGAGATACAAGTTCCCACTTAGGTGTTATAAAACTTCAACTAGCATTCTTTGCTTCTGAACTTAGTAGAGGTAAATCTGGCTTTTTGCAAAACAACCCTAGAGCTTAGTGTCCTACTACAAAAAACCCCTTCACTTGTTAGTATTAGTTTGTGAGTACTTAAAGAGTACTCATGGCTTTGTCCCTGGCTATTCCCATGGCCAGACTATGAAGAGGAGTACCTGGAGGATGGACCCCAGGAAGGTTACAACAACTAGGATCATCTCCCATCATCAGCATTGCCTGTGACCCCGAAGATGGAGCTCGCCTATGCTACCGTTATTATTACGTATTTCCGCTACTTGAGTTGTATTAAGAACTAGATCATGAGATCCTTATGTTTGTAAGACCTTATGTATGGTTTGTAATGGATGATGTAATGTGGTATCCAATTCTGTTATGTCTTGCAAAAATGGTAATCCTTGGATTGAGATGTATGGCATAACAGGCATCTGGGATTAAAAATCCGTGTGTTGACAAGTTGGTATTAGAGCCATCCTGACCATAAGAGACCCTAGTTAGACTGGACGTTTGGAATCAAAAACATAGTTTCAAAACCAAATAAATCAAATATTTACAAAAAATTATTCCCCTTCTTATCACCTTGATTCTTTCATGAAAATTCATGTTCCTCAAAAAAACTCTTGCAAAATACATAAAAATTGACACACTTGATCACTCTACTAACTTACTCATCTTATATTCTTTTAGATGGACGTGAAGTACAACAAGTTTTACCTGTTGGGAAATGGAGGAGACCTTATCTTTGAGAGGGATTTGGACCAGCTTTCGGAACTTCTAGAGTGTCCGCACCCCGAGTTCTTCGGAGCTCAGCTCAATGATCAAGGAGGAGAAGATCTGCAGTGGCTAATTGTTGCAAGTCTCAAAGGAAAGATTGAACCTCCCACTGCTGAGGGAATTCAGTTCACCTTAAGAGAGAACAACTGGCTCGATGGACTTGCTAGGGCCATGCAGAATGCTCTTGCCCGTCTGTGTGGGCAGAGTATCAACCAGATCAAGGGTACCCGCTTTGAGTTTTGCCCAAGGCGTGATGCTAATGGACAGCCACTGGAATCCCCAAACCACCACGAGTTGAAGACTCAGTTGGAACACCTTAGCTTCATGATGTACGATCGTCAGCAGGAGTTGGATAATTGTCGTGACTACTCCAACCACAAGTCCGCCATCATCAAGATGAAGGATCAGACCATCGCCATGCTAGCAAAGGATCGCAAGTCTCGTTGCCATTATCTCGACAAGAAGGAGCGCATCATTGCCCGTCTTCGCCACCGTATCTCGTCTTTGGAGGAGACCATCCACGAGAGAGACATGCAGTTGGAAGAAAGGGAGAATGCCGGAGAGGATCTTCGTGGATACCCCTACTCCTATCTTAGCGATGATGATGATTTTCTGGAGGATCAGGCTATGGATTTCTTCACCGATGAGGAGGATTTCGCCTTCATCAATGACGACGATGATGATGAGGATGACGACTACACCGACTCCGAGGAGTAGTAGCACTTGAGCACTAGCGTAGTGGGTAGTATTCGGTCCCACTGTATCGTAGTTTCCAGAATGGTTCCTAAAACCATCTGTTTACCTTGTTGTGGTGTGTGTTTGTATCGTGTGCTATGAATGAATGAATGAATGAATGAATGAATGAAAAGCAAGTTGCTAAAAAAATCAGAGTGAAACTTTAAAAACTTTTCAAAGTCCCTGAACCTTAGAAATGTCCCTCTTTTCTCATGATATATCTCAATCTTCAGATGCCTCGCGGAGGAAGTGCTTCATCCTCGGACCCGATGTTGTAGATCCTGCAAATGCTGGTTTCTAACCGCGAAGCTGAAAGAGCCGAACGTCAAGCCAACCTAGCCACCCTTCAACAGATAGCTCAGCTAGCCCACAACAATCAAGGCCATGGAAACCAGGACAACCATGGATCTAAGCTCAAGAATTTCCAGAACACTAACCCACCTGTTTTTACTAAGTCGGAAGAACCCCTAGATGCCGATGATTGGCTGCAAACCATGGAAAATAACCTAGAAGTCGCAGGAGTGGAAGCTAACGAGAAAGTTTTGTTCGCCACCCACTATCTAGCCGGAGATGCCAGAGCATGGTGGAACAGTGTTCGTGCCATGACCGTAGGACAGATGATGACCTGGGAGGAAATTCAAGGTCAAGTTCAGCAGAACCCATGTGCCACCAGGTTTGATAGAGAGGATGAGAGATGAGTTCCGAGAACTGAAGCAAGGAAGGTTGACCGTAGTGGAATACCATGACAAATTCTTGTCATTATCTAGGTATGCCTCGCATGAGATTGACACCGAAGCCAAGAAGAAAGAAAGATTCCTGAATGGTCTGCACGATGAGATGCAGACTGTGTTAGTCAATATCCCCTTTGCTGATATTGAAGCCCTTGTCGACTCTGATATCCAGATGGAAGGAAAGATCAAGCAAGCCAATGAGAACCGTAAGCGTCGCATGATGCATCAACCAGGAACCCATCAGACCCCAAAATATCTCCCTACCTCATCTCCAGGATTTTCCCCGAGAACCAACAGACCCCCGATAAACCGTCTGACCTATCCCAACCGTGGAAACCCTAGGCCCGGAGGAATTCACAACAACCCTGGCAACTCTAGCAATTTCAACCGTGCCCCACTCAAGTTCAACAACAACAATGCTACAGCCAACACCAACACTGCCCCGAGGATTGGAAGCAATGTTGTGCCTGTTGCAGGAAAGGACAAGTCGCAGGTAACTTGTTATGACTGTGGAAATAAGGGTCACTACTCCAACGAGTGCCCCAACAAGAAGAATGCCGCATGCCCCAATACCAATGCCCCAGCTCAGCAGCAACGTTGTGTTCAACCAGGAAGAAGGTTTACCACAGGGAATTCACTCAACCGCAATGGCCGTCTTTTTCTCATGCATGCTGAAGAAGCTCAGGAAGCGCTAGATGTCGTGCTGGGTATGTTTTCTGTAAATTCAGTACTTGAAAGAGTGTTGTTTGATTCTGGTGCATCGCATTCATTTGTCACCGAATAATTTGCCTACACTAGTAAGATTCAACCAACAAAACTGAAGCATGTCATGATCGTTCAAATTCCCGGTTCAACCACCAAGGCTAGGCAAATTTGCAAAGTCATCCCTATCCGAATCCATGGCATAGATTTGTATGCTAACCTGATAGTACTCGGAACTAAAGGTTTGGAAGTAGTACTAGGAATGAATTGGATGTCCAAACATAAAGGATTGATATACTGTGCCAAGAAAGCCATCACCATGACCAGTACAGCCGGAATATCACTAGAGCATATATCTAAAACCTTACCTCGTCAATTCAAGTGCAACAAGAGTATAGCCCAACCTACCATTGACCAAGTCCGGATAGTCTGTGAATACCCCGATGTATTTCCAGATGTTTTGCCCGGTATGCCCCCATATCGGGATATCGAGTTTATCATCGAACTAATCCCCGGAACAGGACCCATAGCCCAGAGACCATATAGTATGAACCCGTCTGAACTAGCAGAACTGAAGAAGCAACTGGATTCCATGCTGGAAATTGGATTGATTCAACCAAGTGCGTCACCATGGAGATCACCTGTTTTGTTTGTGGACAAGAAATATGGAGGCAACCGTTTGTGTACGGATTATCGGAAGTTGAATGATGTCACCCTCAAAAACAAGTACCCCTTGCCCAAGATAGAAGATTTGTTTGATCAGTTGACCGGTGCCAAAGTGTTTTCTAAGATTGATCTTAGGACTGGCTATCATCAACTCAAAATTCATGCAGAGGATATTCCAAAGACTGTCTTTACTACCAGATATGGATTATACGAGTATACCGTTATGTCTTTTTGATTAACCAAAGCCCCTGCTTATTTCATGAATCTCATGAATATGATTTTTATGGACTTCCTGGATAAGTTTGTCGTTGTTTTCATCGATGACATTCTGATTTATTCCAAATCAGAAGAAGAACATGAGCTACACCTAAGGACCATTCTTGGAACCCTTAGAGAGCATCAGCTGTATGCCAAGTTTAGCAAATGTGAATTCTGGTTACAGGAGGTAGGATTCCTCGGTCACATTGTATCAGCCGGAGGAATTGCCGTTAACCCTGCAAAGGTGAAAGATGTCGAAGATTGGCAAGCCCCAACCACTCAAACCCAAGTTCGTGCATTTATCGGATTGGTGGGATACTACCGCAAGTTCTTAGAAGGATTCTCGAGTATCGCCAGACCCATGACCCAATTGCTAAATAAGGACAAGAAGTTTGAATGGACTGAAAAATGTGAAGCGAGTTTTCAAGAACTCAAGAGGAGATTGATTTCAGCCCCAATCTGAATCATGCTGGATATCACGAAGCCCTTCGACGTGTATTGTGACGCATCCAAGATCGTTCTCGGATGTGTGATAATGCAAGAAGGCAAAGTTATATCTTATCTATCTAGACAACTGAAACAACATGAGCAAAATTACCCAACCCATGACCTCGAATTCGCAGCCGTAGTTTTAGCCCTGAAGACATGGAGACATTACCTGATGGGAAATCGTTGTGAGATTTATTTGGATCATAAGAGCCTGAAGTATATATTCACTCAGAAGGAGTTGAATATGAGGCAGATAAGATGGATTGAGTTAATCAAAGATTACGATCTGGACATTCACTATCACCCTGGTAAAGCCAATGTGGTAGCAGATGCCCTTAGAAGATTGTCGTGCCGCTTGAACTCCATGATTTTGAAGGAGCAACCAAGTTTGCACAAAGAGATGGAAGATTTTCGAATGGAATTAGAAAGTGAAGGATTTTTGGCTAGCATAGAACTTCAACCCACTTTGATCAGCCAGATCAAAGAGGCGCAGAAAGGAAATGCTAGTATTGACGAAATCAAGAGTCATATCGGTACATGCAAAGTACCCGGATTCACCGAAGACGAAGAAGGAGTTCTGTGGTACAAAGGACGCCTTTGTGTACCAGCAGATTCTGAGTTGAAAGAAGTTATTTTCAAGGAAGCTCATGATACTCTTTATTCTATCCACCCCGGAGGAACTAAGATGTATCAAGATTTGAAAGAACAATTTTGGTGGCATAAGATGAAGAGAGAAATCGGAAACTATATCACCAGGTGTGATATATGTCAGCGAGTCAAGGCCGGACATCAAAGACCCGCTGGATTGTTGCAACCCTTGCAGATTCCGGAATGGAAATGGGATTCCGTTGGAATGGACTTTATCACCGGATTGCCTACTTCTAGTAGGGGAAATGACTCTATCTGGGTCATAGTGGACAGATTGTCCAAAGTCGCCCATTTCTTACCCGTCAAGACCACATATCAGAGTTCGAAGCTAGCGGAGTTATACATCGCTAGAATCGTTAGTTTGCATGGAGTCCCCAAGAACATCGTATCGGATCGAGGAACTCAGTTTACCTCGAGATTCTGGAAGAAAGTCCAAGAAGGTTTAGGAACCCGCCTAGATTGCAGTACCGCGTATCACCCTCAGACCGACGGACAAACGGAGCGAGTAAATCAAATACTCGAAGATATATTGAGAGCATGTGTGTTAGAATATGGATCTAAGTGGGAGGACTGTCTGCCGTTTGCAGAATTTTCGTACAAAAACAGTTATCAAGCTAGTTTGCAAATGGCCCCATTTGAATTCATGTACGGAAGGAAGTGTCGCACCCCTTTGAACTGGTCGGAAGTAGGAGAGAGTCAGATTTTCGGACCCGATATCCTACGAGAAGCAGAAGAGCGGGTTCACAAGATTCGTGAGCACCTCAATACAGCCTAGTCCAGACAGAAGAGTTATGCCGACAAGAGACGTCGAGACCTCGCCTTCAACATAGGAGATTTTGTATATCTAAAAGTGTCGCCATTGAAGGGAATGCAGCGTTTCCAACTCAAAGGAAAGTTAGCCCCCAGATATATCGGACCTTTAAAAATTCTGAACCGTCGAGGAGAAGTGTCGTATCAATTGGAACTACCCAAAGAGATGTCAGCCGTGCACAATTTGTTCCATATCTCATTACTTCGCAAGTTCCTCGAAGTTCCAGAAAAGACTGAAGTGTTCAAGAATATCGATTATCAGACCATAGAGATCAACGATGACCTGACCTATCCCGAAGTACCCATCCGTATTTTGGAAGATGCTTTCCGAACCATCAGAACCCGAAGCATCAAGTTTCTCAAAATTCAGTGGAGCAACCACACAGAAGAGGAAGCTACCTGGGAGCGCGAAGATCACATCAGGACGGAGTTTCCGGATCTCTTCAAATCCTAGGTAATCTTTTCATCCTTTTTCAAATCTCGGGACGAGATTTTGTTTAAGGGGGGAAGGTTTGTAACATCCCGAAAATATTAAACTTGAATCATCAAACTCTAATCAACAAATTTAGGGTTAACAAAAACTTTTCTAAAATAAAATGAGAAAGCATTCATGTGTGTATGCATCCCATTTTGAATTCTTTTGAATTGCCTTGTTTATGTGTTTCTTTGCTTGTAAAAGGATTCTTAGGTGAAATAAACATCATATAAACAATCCCCACACTTTTCCCAAAGACAAATAAATCAAAACAAACAAAATAAAGAATGGTCATTTTGGCCAAATTAACTCCCATGCCTACTTTGGCTGTCTCTAACTTTCAGAACCTGACAGAAACTTGTTTGGATATTTGCACCCCTTGATATTACTCATAACAAAGTATCAAGGCCCACTTTTTGATCATCCAGAAACATTCAAATGCATAGTTTAAAGAACAGTTTAAAATTGAATCTATATCATATGGGAAGATCCCACTTTTTCAAAAACCACTCAAACAAGCTCAACTTTCAAAACCCAAGCATCTTCAGACTCACGAGCACCAACCTAGCACACCCACCAAAAATCTTTTCAAAATTCAAAACTTGATTTCTTGTGGCCATTTCATCAAACACCTTGCAGATGCAAATCAAATAAAATCCAAACACTATTTGGAGCAGTGATTTGAGCCTAACTTGTTCCATCTATGGTTGCATATAGGCTTTAGTAGATCATCTAGCTCATTTGTAAACGTCTAGAACCACTGTAAGCTTGGAAATGTCATCAATGATGAACAGCCGAAGCCACCCATGCCACCCCAGTGTAGACAGCAAGCTAGGAGAGGAACTAGCCGTGCCAACCTTGTCTGGGAGATCATCCACGCCTCACTGCCCCCTCTCGACCAGCTCTGCCTCGAAGACATCGACCAGAGCACCCAGGAACGCCGCGCCCGTGCCTCTGTCAACCATGTCGAGCATGCGCCAGAGCGCCACCCTCGACACACGCCCATAGACCGCGCGCCGCCCTCGTCGCATGCATACACGATCACCACCGTCCCAGGAGACCGCCAGACATCCCCGTTCGCCGCCCCATGCCCCGTAGCCACCGCTCGCCGTCAAGTTCGCCGCCTCTGCCTCGCAGAGCATCGTGCATTCCCGACCGTTTGCCACCGCCCCTACACGCGCATTAAAGCCATAGAGCATCGTCAGGAGACCACCGAACGATCGCCACCGCCGGCCATGCCTCTAGCAGCCCGTAGCCATGTCGCCTGCCCATCCTGTTCGGTCTCGTCGTCGAGACTATAAATAGAGGCCTCCCCCGCTCAAACTCTTCACAACATCTCACTCCCCTCTCCTCACTGATCGTTCCACCCCGTTCCCGGAGCAAGGCGAGCAGCCCATCGCCGGAATTTGGCCGGAGCATGCCGCCTCTAGAGAAGAAGGGCGCCGTTGATTTCGTCCATCCTAGGAGAAGCTGCTGGTACCAGGAGGTTCGCCGTCGTCGACTTCATCGTTCGTCCGCCTCGCCGACCCTCGCCTGAGCCCCGGTGAGCCTCCCACGACCCCCACTGCACCGCTAGGGTTCGAGCTCGCCGGTGACTAGTTCATCGTCGATGACGACCCTCAGCCGTTGATCTTACTTCTAATCCAACGCACCACGTTGCCCCGTACCGCTTCGCGTTTAAAGAGCCACTGACTGGTGGAACCCCCCTGTCAGTTGATCCCCGCGTCGCGTAGTTACACCGGGCCGGCCCATTAGCAGTTCCCGCGCAGCCCAGTCGTTTGAATTTAACTTTTTCCATTTTAATTCAAACACAGTTCTGTACCTAGTTTTAAAAATCCTTGGAACCCTAGACGGTTGTGTGGTTGGATTGTTGACCTTTTGTGGTCTTGTTGACCTTTTGTGGTCTTGTAGCCTTTTGTGGCATTGTTGGCCTTTTGTGGCATTGTTGGCCTTTTGTGGCTTTGTTGTTGGGAGCCTCCAATTTAGTTGTGGAGTTAGCCCCAATCTTGTACGGGTTTGGTGACCGCCCTCAAGCGTCCCATAGTGGAGCAAGTGCCCGCCTTTTGTGGTGCGTACTTGGGAGAATAGGGTGAGCCTTTTGTGGCGTCGGTGAGTTGCGTGCTTCTGCATCCGGGGTGAGGCCTTGTGTGGCGTTGGGTGAGCATCGAGCTACCACACCTCGAGGTGAGCCATTTGTGGCGTTCGGAGAGCATTGCGCCATCACACCTCTCCAACGGAGACGTAGCTTCTTTGGAAGTGAACTTCGGGAAACAAATCTTCGTCTCCGCGTCCATCGGTTATCTCTCAACCGAACCCTTTACTTATGCCTTTACATTGTGATAGCCATCGTGCTTGAAGTATTTATACCTTGCTATCACCTTGTTGCTTGTATTGCTTAGCATAGGTTGTTGGTGCACCTAGGTGAACTTAGTGGCTAGGTTTTGTGCTCAATATATTAAACATTAGTTTTATTCCGCATTTACTTGAGCCTAAACCGTAATAATTTTAAAAGCCTATTCACCCCCCCTCTAGGCGACTTCCTTTGTACTTTCACCTCTCCTCACTGATTGTTCCACCCCGTTGCCGGAGCAAGGCGAGCAGCGCATCGCCAGAATTTGGCCGGAGCAGGCCGCCTCTGGAGAAGAAGGGCGACGTTGATTTCGCCACCCCAGGAGAAGCTGCCGATACCAGGAGGTTCGCCGTCGTCGACTTCGTCGTTCATCCGCCTTGCCGACCCTCGCCTGAGCCCCGGTGAGCCTCCCACGACCCCCACTGCGCCGCTAGGGTTCGAGCTCGCCGGTGACTAGTTCATCGTCGACGACGACCCTCAGCCGTTGATCTTACTTCTAATCCAACGCACCACGTTTCCCCGTAACGCTTTGCGTTTAAAGAGCCACTGACTGGTGGAACCCCCCTGTCAGTTGATCCCCGCGTCGCGGAGTGACACCGGGCCGGCCCATTAGCAGTTCCCGCGCAGCCCAGTCGTTTGAATTTAACTTTTTCCATTTTAATTCAAACACAGTTCTGTACCTAGTTTTAAAAATCAACCCAGCTCAATTCAGTGAACCAAATTAAATGAAACCAATTTTGTTAGAAAGTTCTTCAAAATCTTAATCCAAGCCCGTTGGATTTAAATAATTTGGATCTGTAGATCACCCTTGGTAAAAATAACAAGGCAGAACCTTTTCTGCATTCAAACATTTTTCAAATTTAAACCATAAAAGCTTTTGAGTTGATTCCAACTCTCAAAAATCACATTTGATCATACCTTTCAGAATATATAAAAAAAATCGGTTTACTTACAGAAATATTGTTCAAGTAATAAAAGAATGCCACATAGGCATTTCTAGTCACTTATTTTATTTAAAATAAATGGTTAAACCTTATTAAATTGGGACACCACTTTAAATCACATTCCCATGGACTAAAATATGTGGTGATGACATGTGTCAACATGATCCCATGTTTGGTTTGGAGAATATTAAATCTTAAGTAGTTTTTCAATGAGTAGAAATTACTTTTCTAAAAATAAAAGGAATTAAACCAAGCTTGAATCTTGTAATGTTAGTGATGATGCTAGATCATCTATAGGACCCTTTTGTGTGATGATTGAAAGTAGTTAAGTATTGTTTGGTGATTGTGTACCTCGTATTTATTTATAGACGCTAGTACCGACCAAGGATATGAGGAAGAAGGAGGATACTACGAAGAAGAAGCCAAGGAGAACTTCAACCACTGGTCTGCACAAGGCAAGCCTTACTAACCAAGTGGACCAATGCAAGCCTAATACTACTAGTTGAATGTGCAAGCCAATACTTGCAAGCTATTAACTTCGCAAGATTATAATGATACTTGTGCAAGCTAACACTTGCAATTATGAGAGTTAAATAACCTATGCAATGCACTAAGCATGCTTGGTTAGATACATTTGATGATAACCAATCCCAGTTTTACTTGCAAGTTTTATACTTTATTTCTTTATCAAAGCTAGTACTTAGAGTTTACTTAAGTGAATTGTAGATACTAGAAAGATAATTGAAGGTTGCATAAAGAGCATAAAATTTGGCCTAAGCTAGATAATCTTTATGTCATCCTAAGGCATGAGATTGAACTTAGTTAAACTCCACTAGTTTACCATCCCTCATTAGTACTTACCCCCACTTGTAGATGCTAGTGCTAAGCATAAAACCTGATCAACTTATATGGGAATACTTGGTGGAAAAATGGTTATGAAAACCTTGGAATGATGGATCATTCCATTGAAATGTTTTGTACATGTGTTTCCGAACACCAGATGATTTATGGTGATGAAAATGTTGAGTAATGAGCCTTAGCCCTTTTTAAAACTGATGGTACCATTCCAATTTTACCATACAACCACAATACCCGAAAGTTGGGTAGGGATTGACTGGAAAAATTATATACCTTAGTATTAGTTCCCTCACGACCAAGGTCTGAGCTGAGGCTACCTTGTGAAGATTGTCCACCTGTGCAGTACCCAAGATGACAGTTGGTCATGGTTGGTAGGCCAAACTCACAGGAGAGGTGCTTATACTAGGGCGTGTAATTGAAAGGTTAGGATTGATTATCCGCATACTGAGTATGGTGAATTCAAGATTTGTTCCTGACGGATGTATTGAATGTTGTGGTGAAAGTGTACAATCTCTGTAGAGTGTCAAACTATTCGAATAGCCGCGTCCGTGGTAATGGACAGTTGGAGTGGCCATACTGTTCCCCCGTCAGATGTTTTCAAAATGACTTGTGAAATGGATTGAGATTTTGACTTGACCACAACAGAGTTGTGGCATGAGATACAAGTTCCCACTTAGGTGTTATAAAACTTCAACTAGCGTTCTTTGCTTCTGAACTTAGTAGAGGTAAATCTGGATTTTTGCAAAACAACCCTAGAGCTTAGTGTCCTACTACAAAAAACCCCTTCACTTATTAGTATTAGTTTGCGAGTACTTAAAGAGTACTCATGGCTTTGTCCCTGGCTATTCCCATGTCCAGACTATGAAGAGGAGTACCTGGAGGATGGACCCCAGGAAGGTTACGACAACTAGGATCATCTCCCATCGTCAGCATTGCCTGTGACCCCGTAGATGGAGCTTCGCCTACGCTACTGTTATTATTACGTATTTCCGCTGCTTGAGTTGTATTAAGAACTGGATCATGAGATCCTTATTTGTGTAAGTCCTTATGTATGGTTTGTAATGGATGATGTATTGTGGTATCCAATTTTGTTATGTCTCGCAAAAATGGTAATCCTGGGATTGCGATGTATGGCATAAAAGGCATCTGGGATTAAAAATCCCGATGTTGACATGTTGGCACCCCTTACGTATCAACTTGGTAATCAAGGAAATTCACAAAACACTATCCATGTCATGGGATATGTCCTGCGGGATTACGTCCCTTAATAGAACAGTAATTCAATTGATGTTAATTGCTGTCTGTTGTGGTTATAAGGATAATTTGAGCAATGGTTTTTGCCTCTTTGTCCAAATACGGAGTTTCTCCCACACATACATAGTTAAGAATGTTCATGATAATAATATTTACCTTAGGCCTTTATAATGCTAGTGGTGTATCCGCCAATCCCTGAGAACGCTTTCTCCCATTGAAATTTCAAATCTCTTTTACATATGCGGTACTTGTTTTCTGTATTCTGTTTTATTTACTTTACGTATTGCTCTCTTATACCAAAAACCCGAAAACACCTTTTTACATATTACTCGCATTTTATATTGTCACTTAAAACTTTACTTAGAATTTCTAGTTTCAGTATTTATTTCAAGAATGCCTAGACTTCAGACTCCTTCTCCCTATGGGATCGATATCTTTATTTTGAAACTAGCTACATCCGATCTATGCACTTGTAGTTATCAACGCCATTATATTTCTAATCTGGTGCTGGTTCATCCTAAGCAAAGACATAACTATCCTCTACTCTATAGTTCATTCGTGGTTTGCGTTCCTGCTCGGCAAGTTCTCGCATGATGCCATTGTAATTTCTGTCTCGTTCATTCTTAGCTAATAAAGTAACTGCATGCCCATTGTGTAGCTCACCGCAAATTCTGATTCACCCAATGTCTCTTGCATTCCACGATATACTACTGATTCCATATATATTTGTTGAAAGGATCTAGCTAGTTTATATTTGCTGAAATTCTAGGAAACACTCTGTTCGATTGCTTAATTCATCTGTAGGCACACTTGTGTATTGCTTGCTTGTCCTGTTCTACTGGTTCACAAGCAATGCCATTATATTTCATATTTAATTGTTCGTCCTAAGCAGCGACCTAGCTATCCTCTATATATGGTTCATTCGTGGTTTGCATTCTTGTTCTACAAGTTCTCTTATGATGCCATTATAATTTCTATTCGGTTCCTAGCTACGAAAGTAACTGCATGCCATTGTGTAACTCACCGCAAATTCTGGGTCACCCAATGTCTCTTGCATACTAGTATAAACGATTGCTTCCATATATATTTGTTGAAATGACCTGCCTAGTTTATATTTTCTAAAATTCTAAGAAACACTTTGATTGATTGCTCATTTCATTGTAGGCATACTTGTCTAATATTTTCTTGTCCTCTTCTACAGGTTCGCCAGAGACGCCATTATATTTCTAATTTGGTGCTGGTTCGTCCTAAGCAACGACATAACCATCCTCTACTGTGTAGTTCATTCGTGGTTTGCGTCCTGCTCTATAAGTTCTGGTATGATGCCATTATAATTTTTATCTGGTTCATTCTTAGGTACGACAATAACTGCATGCCATTGTGTATCCCATCGCAAATTCCAAGTCAACCAACGTCTCTTGCTTTCTAGGATATACAACTGTTTCCATATATATATTTGTTGAAATGACCAGGCTAGTGTGTATTTGCTGAAATTCTAAGTAACACTTTGTTTGATTGCTCATTTCATTGTAGGCACACTTGGCTAATGCTTGTATGTCCTGTTCTATAGGTTCACAAGCGACGCTATTATATTTCGTATCTGGTTCCGGTTCATTCTAAGCAATGACATAACTATTATCTATTGTATAGTTCATTTGTAGTTTGCATTCCTGCTCTACAAGTTCTCGCATGATGGTGTTATAATTTCTGTCTCGTTCATTCTTAGCTACGATAGTAACTTCATGACATTGTTTGGTTTATTCTTCTATATATTTTGTTAAAATGATCTGGATAGTTTATATTTGCTGAAATTCTAAGCCACACACATTTATATTTCTCGTTTCATGGTAGGCACACTTGTTTAATTCTTGCTTGGCTTGTTTGTTTGTTTAACGTGATGGTCAATATATTTGAACCATTGACAAGTAGTAAACTCCAGTTCATAGCTCCTGTCGTATTAGTTAAATGATTAGTTTGCCTTGTTTGATATATTAACTTGTTATTATTTAGTTTTAAACTACAATTATTGTTATCGCCACCAAAGAGGGGCTGCAAGATCATCTCTCAAGGTTGTTTTCCAATGTAGATTTCACACTCAAAAGGGAGATGCAGGTGATAGATAGAGAAAGCAAATTGAGGACTGTTATCAACTCGATTGTCAACTGAAATGCCGAATTTTATTTTTCATGAATTGATAATATGTAATAATTTTAAGTAGTTTGCATTTGATGTAATATCTAGATAAATCGCATAGCCCGTGTAGGCATTTAGTTGCTGCCGTCCACACATAGAGGTAGGCGGTTTCATACCCGCGCTAGCCAGGTCAATTAAGCATTTAGTTGACACCGTCCACACATCGTGCTTTTTATTGGCCCGTTTTGTATTAGGCCGACGATGAACAGTAAAAATGCTCACAAGTTGTACACCTTTTATGATATCGAAATGGGCTCTAGAAATACAAAAACTGTAAAATACCGTAAAAGTAACGGGACCGACCCACCAGCGTGCTAAGTAACACTAAATGGCCAAAACAATAACAAACTGAATCAGTATCCGTCAAAATTATAACAGGCTGACACAGTAAATGATCCAAACAGTAATAGGTCGAAGCAGTAACCGACGAAAATAGTAACAAGACGAAACAGTGACATCCCAGAACAGTAATGGACCAGAACAATAAAAAAGTTAGAAGCTTAAATAGCCAAAATAGTAACGGGTCAGGACAGAAAAAGTCCAGGACTGTAGTAGTCCAGAACAGTAACAGGCTGAAATGCACCATGAAGGAACAGTAACAGGTCGAGAAATCTATCTGGCCAAAATAGTAACATGCCAGTATATGCGCAGGGCATTTATGAGACTAAACAGTAACGGGCCCGACATTTTATGGAACACAACTAATTGCGTAAATGAACCATTCTGAACAATACAGAGCTGTACAGTAACAGGCCAGAATGGCAACAGGACTAAACGTGCTGGCCAAACGGGTCTATTCAAACAGTACAAGACGAAACAGTAACGAGTCCGAATTTTTACGGGCCTCACCAATGGGCCAAATTCAAACACTGTTTGTTGGAACAACAAAGAGCCCAAAAATTTACGGGCTGCCCCGGCAGCACCAGTGGGCCCATTATAACAGTGCATGACGAAACAGTAACGGGCCATGATGTTGTTGGGCTTTATTAATGGGCCCGCCCACTTAATAATTACCAGGCCTTGGATGGGCCTGGCTTCCACCACAGTTTTATTGACGGTTAATGGCATTCACTGGCCGTTAACGACGTTCGCCACGTGACAGTTTGCATGACGTCAGCAGTCAAGGCGATCATATCTATGACGGAACGACTTTTCGCGGCTGAAGGGTGCGACCCGCCACGGTCAAAAAAACCCGTGGTGGATTCGTTTGTGACGGGGCTTCTACCACGATGGTCATCCGTCGTAGAAGGCTTTTCAACCACGAAAAACGGACCGTCAACCACGAAAATCGTTCGTTGTAAAAGGACATTTGTCTTATAGTGCCCTTTTGGGTATTCTCCTCCGCCTCCAATTCATCGACAACAGCGAGCAGAAGGAGGTCCTCCGTGTCATCATCATCCAGGTCTTCCCAGTTGGATTCGTCAAACAACGAGTGCTCCATCAAAAACTAAACGAAAGAACTCGATGCAAAACACCATGACTCACTCTACGATGAACTCATCTACAAAATCGCCGCCGCAAAGATCCTAATTCTAAGAAATTTCAACTTTGTAGCCAAAAAGATATAGGAGAAAGAGGGTTTACCAGCTCGGACGGCGGCGTCGGACGGGCGGCGTAGGCACATAGCAGATCTGGCGGACTGACAGTTGATTGGCAGGGGGAGAGGTAGGTTGCGCGGCAATTCCGTCGTATATCGAGCGGCGATGGCGTCCGCGGTGGCGCTGCGATTGGGTAGCGCGGTGACGGCGGTGGACGACGCGGTGAGTAGTCCAGAGCGATGGCGGCGCGACCGCGAAGTGGCCAGGAACCGGGGAATTGGTACGGAACGGTGGCGGTGGGGAAAGCGACGGAGACAGATTCCCATACAGGAGTCGTGAATCTTCAACACGCCTTCGCTCGCGAGCATTTGCGGGGAGCGACAAAATGAGCAAGCGAAACAAAAAATATGCAGGATGCGGAGGTCGATATGTGGAGAGCCGTAAATAAAATCGGATAAGATACAATATAAGATATCTAGAAAAGTCATTTTTCCGTCTTACACCGCAAACTGACGGTTATTTTGCGGATGGAATACAATATCTACTAGAGACGGCTCCTGCTCATCTTTTGTTTCCTGAGCACATCGAGATTATTACCCCACGTCCCACACCAAATAGTTCTACTTTCAGTCCACCTGGACAGTGAAATTGATGGACAGTATTCGTGGGCACTTTGTCATAGAACCGGTCTCTTTATTGGTATATCGGTTGCGCAATAAGATGGCGCAGCATTTTTTTTTTGTGAAACGGCATAATATAGTTAATTACGAAAACCCGGACAAAAACCGATATAACAACACACACGTCAGTCCCGAAAGCCTAAGGCTGGGTCGCTTACCTTCGTATTAAAATATAAAATGTTTTGGATTTGTAAAAAGAAATATAGACTTCTTTTACTGTGTAGATTCACTCTAAATTTGAGTAAACATACACTAAAACAAGTTTAGATACATTTGTTTACAAAATTAAAACATCAAAACATCTTATATTTTGAAACGAAGAGAGTAGCAACAAAGTTAACATCACACGTAAAGCAAGAGACCCTGAAATCTTACGCTGGATATGCCACACCAAGTTAACATCACATGTAATGTAATGCCACTAGAGGCGCTCAGACCTTACATATTAAAGCGCCCACCAATATTTATTCTGTACCGTAGCATATTATCCATTCTGATGTGTAACTGTAGCTAGAAACACTTGTTTCATAGAGCAAGCAGTCTTGTCCGTGCATGCTACGTAAACATTTATCATAAACAGAAAGATATAATAATAATTACTTTATTATTGCCTCTTGAGCATATTTTTAATACTTATTTATTCTATACCGTAGCATATTATCCGTTCTGCTGACCGATATATACATGCGGTCGAGCGGTAACCGGTAACTAGGAACACTTGTTTCATAGAGCTAGCACTCATGGCGCTGCAGCAGGTGGGTCGCAATGGTTGAGCTTGGTACAACTGCGCCCGGTGTAAGGCTGGCCTCTAGGGACAGCCGGCGTGCTGCCTGGGTTCTCCCTGTACCACGCAATCTACGCCTTTCATAGTCGTTCTCCCTGTATCACGCATGGCCCAATTTGTAAAAAGTAGTGCACTGTCAGTTAATATTGGACACAATGCCTTCAGATAGACCTGCTAGCATGCATCAAGACGCAGAAACTGAACTGAAATCAAAGCAGACGAAAGGAGTGCACTCTACCTCCATGTACGGAGATGGCCTGGAAAGCACAGACGAGCATGAAAGCTATCACGAGCAGCGTGCGGAAAGACAGAGCATTTCGCTGCGTCCTCATCTCTGAATCTCCGATCTGATACCCCTTCTCGCTTGCTGATATGGTGCTGCTGCACTCCGGGCTGTGTACCGTTGTGTTGGGGTTAAGCTGCCTTTATATAAGACCATGTGAGTAGACGAACGGTGCAGTTTCCATGTCATCCGCTACCAAGGGATTTGGGCGTTGACGTGAGGTCAACTGCATGCGGTGACCCTTCTATTGGCCTCCGTGGAATTTTGGGGCAAAGTTGGAACGTTGCTAGTTAGTCGCCAATTTTTCCACGCAATTATTTCCCACTTTGTTAGTTAGTGCCCACTTTTTCCAGGACATGTTGTTTTCTAGCAATCGGATGCCGATGTTTAGTGTTTCACAGGACTCCTGTTCTACCGTACCATGGACTATGCGAAGCGTCCGATCGATCGCATGAGAACATGCACCAGCCAGTTAGCTTCCTTCATTTGCTTCCTAGTAGTAATAATTGCTTGCAAAGATCAGGCCTAATCCCACAATTTATGGAGTTGTTTGGTGCAACATCAAATTGTTGGCGTTATTTATTCATGATTTATAGAAACCAATAAATCCGGATTTTCAGGACACTAATCACTATAGTTTGCTTCCTTAGAAGCAAATTTTATTTCCTTTGGTGTACAAATTTGCTTCCGGTGAAATTAAAATTTGCTTCCTTATGAAAAAAATACACTTATAATGCGAAATTACGTTCTTGTAGAAAAATTATGTTCTCGTTCACCAAATAATTTTCTTCCACCGTGAATGGAACTTGCTATAGTGTAACAAGAATATTTGTCTAATTGGTTTGAATTGTTACAACATATTGTTCCATGGACTAGCGAATCCAACAATATGGGGATCTCGGGGCAAAGTTGGAACGTTGCTAGTTAGTCGCCAATTTTTCCATGCAATTATTTCCAACTTCGTTAGTTAGTGGCCACTTTTTCTAGGACATGTTTTTCTTCCGGATTCCACCGATCTATTAATAATCAATACAAAGAGCCCTAAAAGGAATAAAAATTACAAATAGTCAAAGGACCACCTAGCGACGACTATAAACACTGACACGAGTCGAAGACGCGCCACCGTTCTCGTCCCTCTATCACTGGAGTCGGGCAAAGCTTATTGTAGTAGACAGATGGAAAGTCATCGTGCTAAGACCCAAAAGGACCAGCGCACCAGAGCAGTAACCATCGCTAGAAATTACCAACATGGGTTGGAAGAGACTAACCTCAAAACACACAAACGACTAAAAAAAGAGTGAATCCCATGAGATTGGTCAGACACACCTACACATGCTGAAATGGATCGTATGGGCACCTAGAGGGGGGGGTGAATAGGTGCTAACCAATTTTTAATATTTTTTTCAATTTTAGGCTTGACACAAAGTAAATTCTCTAGATATGCAACTACGAGAATTTCCCTATATGAAACCCTAACTACTAAGCACGTAAAGGAGGAGCGAGGAAACCGTAGTGGAGCACGCGGAGACACAGGGATTTGTTTTACCGCAGTTCCTTCCTTGTTAAGGGAAGTACATCTGCGTTGGAGGGGTGGGCGGTTCTAAGACCACCACGCCACAATAGGCCTCACCCTATTCTCCGATGGATCTCGCCACGAGAGGCCTGATCCACCTTCTCCACTATTGGATCCCTTCGAGGCGGGAACCGGTGCCTTTTACAACACTATCGGGGCACACACCCACAACCGAATTGGGGGCTCCCGGAATGACAACAAGCTGTCACAAAAACAAGGTTTATCAATATAAACAAAAACGAGGATCTAGATCTTTGCAAGAAATACTAGATCGGAGGTTCTCCAAATGAATGGAGAGGAGATGAAGCGCTTGATTGCTGATGATGAAGATCGAGTTCTCCTCCTTCGATTCCCCAAGGGATGGGGCCTTTGGGTGGATCTAGGTGGAGCACTCTTGTATGAAGTTTTGAGATCTAATCTGTTCCTTTTCGAGATAAATCAAGAGATCTGACAGGAGGGAGATTGTTGGCTTAAATACCCCCTCCCCAGATCTGGCCGTTGCCCAACTTTGGGGGCTGATTATCCGCCCCCCACTTGGGGTGGATTATCCGCCCCCTGGGAAAACTCCGCCCCAAGGGCGGATTCTCCGGGGGAAACTCCGCCCCCTCTCTAGGGCTTGCGCCTTGGTGAAGCTTGGAGAAAATCTTGGGGGGGCGGATAATCCGGCCCCCCTGAGGGGCGGATTATCCGGCGAGGCCGGAAAGTCCGGCCGAAACTCCACCCCCTCTCTGGGGCTTGCGCCTTGGCGATGAGCAGGAGGGGCGGATTATTCGCCCCCCTGAGGGGCGGATTATCCGGCCAGTCCGGAAAGTCCGGCCAATATTCCGCCCCCCCTTCTGGGGCTTGCGCTTGCTTGGGCAGAGGGAGGGGCGGATTATCCGCCCCTGGTGGGGCCGGATTATCCGCCCCCAAAGGCAGAGTTCTGAGCTGCAACACTTCAACACACATTAAAAGATCCTTGGTATTGTTATCTAACACTCAAAACACTAGGGATTAAGAAATGTTCTTTCAATCTCCCCCTTTTTGGTGTTAGATGACAATACTAGGATTTGCAGTGAAACCGGCAAGTGCCACCTTAGAAAATGAAAGACGCTCCCCCTAGATGTGTGCATATTTAAGATTTGCATTTGAATACAAATACACACACTAGGTAGAACACTACTTTAAGGTTTGGTGAAAGAAAGTCATACCACCGGAATATATAGCCAAGGCATACATAGATAATCCCATGAATCCATATGTCATCAAATATGCTCCATAATTCCAGACTTCCATGGGGTCCATGATAGATAAATCCAGAAATCCATGAATACCAAACATAGTACCAAACTGTGGAGTACGACATAGTCTTACACAAACAGCCACAAATAGCAAACAAGTTCACGCTAGAAAAGGCACAAGCAAGCAAATAAAAACGACTAAAATGGAAGAGCTTGTGTCCGACCCTTGCAAATCCACGAGATCTAATAGAACTACTTCTCCCCCTTTGGCATCGAAACGCCAAAAAGGAAGAAGAGCGATGCTAACCCCTGGAAAACAGAATCAGTCCAGAGCACCCTAACAAATCTCTCGATGGAGTTTTAGAGGACTTGTGTGCAAGAATAGATGGTTCAAGGAGGGAGGGAAAGGCTTGGGTTGAGAGAATCAAACTGAGATGGTACTACGCACCCAAATTTGCAAGAATCAAATCAACCAAAAGCCAAATTTGAGTGTGTTTTCCATAAGAACAAGAGGTATGCAAGAAAATCCAACGAGACCCATGAAAAACCAACTCTTCTTGAGGAAGAGGGCGGTGGCCGAAGCCACCATGTTGGAGCGCATGGCATGACACCGCGAAGATGTATCTTGAGTTCAAAACCAATGCTCATCGATGACCCACATATCACAAAATGATATTAAGGGAAATGATTTTACTTGCTTTCGGCATTATGGGGGGAGGGTTGGCCCAATCAATTAGGACCACACTCCCCCTATGTCTATGCCCGCATCTAAACCAAATACATGAATAAGAGCAAGTGAGTGTGCAAGGATAGTCAAGCCAAGCTCCTTGAATCTATGATATTTAGCTCATTCCGCAAATAACAAAATCTTGCTTCATCGAGGGGCTTCGTGAAAATATCAGCAAGTTGGTTCTTCGTGCTCACAAAGGACAGAGCAATATCTCCACGAGCAACATGATCCCGAATAAAGTGGTTGTGAATCTCTATATGTTTTGTTCTTGTATGCTGCACAGGATTGTAAGCAATTTTGATAGCACTTTCATTGTCGCATAAAAGAGGCACTTTGTCACAATTGACACCATATTCCTTTAAAGTTTGCCTCATCCATAACAATTGAGTACAAGCACTTGCAGCAGCAACATATTCAGCTTCGGCGGTTGAGAGTGAAATACAATTCTGTTTCTTTGATGACCAACACACTAGAAACCTGCCCAAGAATTGGCATGCACCAGAGGTTGATTTCCTATCATCTTTGTCACCAGCCCAATCTGAATCGGTGTAACCACACAGAGAGAAACTTGAACCCTTGGGATACCATAACCCAAAATTTGGGGAATGAACCAAATATCGGAAGATTCTCTTGACCGCCACTAAGTGGCTTTCTTTAGGAGCGGCTTGGTACCTTGCACACACTCCTACACTTAACACGATATCGGACCTAGATGCGCAGAGGTAAAGAAGAGAGCCGATCATGGATCGGTATACCTTTTGATCCACATCTTTACCCTTGGGATTGAGCTCAAGATGACACTTTGTTTGCATTGGGGTAGCAACGCCATTGAGATCCGTCATCTTGAACCTTTTGAGCATGTCTTGGATGTACTTAGCTTGATTAATAAAGGTTCCCTCTCTAAGTTGTTTTATTTCAAATCCAAGAAAAAACCTTAGCTCACCCATCATGGACATCTCAAACCTGTCAGTCATAAGCTTTGAAAATTCATTGTTAAAAGCTTGGTTAGTAGAGCCAAAAATAATGTCATCTACATAAAGTTGGCATACAAAAAGCTCCCCATTGACCTTCTTAGTAAAAAGAGTGGGATCGATTTGCCCAACTTCGAATCCACGGTCTAGCAAAAGCTCTTTAAGGTGCTCATACCATGCACGTGGGGCTTGTTTAAGGCCATAGAGCGCCTTATCGAGTTTGTAAACATGGTTCAGAAATTTGGGGTCCTCAAACCCCGGGGGCTGCTTGACGTATACTAACTCATGTAGAGGACCATTAAGGAAAGCGCTCTTAACATCCATTTGTTGTAACTTAAAATTATGATGGGCTGCATATGCAAGAAGGATACGGATAGACTCAAGGCGAGCTACAGGAGCGTAGGTCTCGCCAAAATCAATTCCTTCTACTTGAGAGAATCCTTGAGCCACGAGTCGTGCTTTATTCCTCACAACAATGCCATTTTCATCCTGTTTGTTCTTGAAGATCCACTTGGTGCCGATAACATTGCGGCAATCCTTTGGCTTTTCTACGAGCTTCCAAACTTTGTTGCGTTCGAAGTTGTTTAATTCTTCATGCATTGCAACAACCCAATCGGGGTCTTCAAGAGCATCAAAAACCTTCTTTGGTTCAACCATGGAAATGTGAGCTTGATGATCACAGAAGCTAGCAAGCTCTCTTCGAGTGGATACCCTTCGTCGTAGATCACCAACTACCTTGTCAAGAGTGTGACCTCTTAGTTCAAGGTTGCGATCCGCACGAGCCTTGTGACGAGCCTCAATATCCTTATTGTTTCTTGAAGGAGTGGATTCAATTGTTGTATCCTTGTCTTGATTACTGCATTGCCCTTGATCTTGGTCACTAGTACTGCCAGAAGATTGTTGCTGAGCATTTTCTTCAGGCCCGGATAATCCGCCCCTTGGAGGGGCCGGACTATCCGTCCTGGGAGGTGAAGTACCAGAACCATCTTCCTGAGAAAGCCTGACTGGAGTTGGAGAGCCATGGCCGGATAATCCGCCCCTGGGGGCCGGAGAATCCTGCCTGGGAGCTTCAGAGGTGTTGATTTCTCCTTCGAATCCCCTGGTACAAGTTGGAGTGCCAGGGGAGGATTGTCCGCCCCTTGGAGGGGGCGGATAATCCGGCCTGGGACTACCATCTTGTCCAGGAGACTGATGATCTTCAGCAGGTTGCGGTGTTGGTGCAGAGTTTTCTCCAACAGTAGGAGCTTGTTGATCTTGTGAAGATGAGGGCTCCACTTGAGTGGAGCATTGTCCTTCCCGATCCGCCACAAGGGGTTCCTCAATGGGGCGGAAAAATCCCACGCCCATTCTTCTTATGGCATCTTGGGGTATTTCAACATCTGCATCACAAACATCAACTTGCCCTACAAAGGAGCCGTTATTTTCATCGAACTCCACACTACAAGATTCTACAACAATCCCAGTGAGCTTGTTGTAGACTCTATAAGTGTGGGATTCGGCACCGTAACCAACAAAAATACCTTCTAAAGCCTTGGATTCAAATTTTGACAAACGGACACCTTTAATAAGAAAGAAACACTTACACCCAAAAACCCTGAAGTATGAGATGTTGGGTTTGTTGCCGGTAAGTATTTCATATGGGGTCTTGTCCAAGATCTTCCGAAGGTAAAGCCGGTTTGATGAGTGACAAGCGGTTGATATGGCTTCAGCCCAAAAATTATAAGGAGACTTAAATTCAGCTAGCATAGATCTTGCCATATCCATCAAAGTTCGGTTCTTCCTCTCGGCTACACCATTTTGTTGAGGGGTGTACGCAGCGGAATATTGGTGTCTAATCCCCTCTTCGCTAAGAAACTCGTTTAAAGTGTAGTTATTGAATTATGTGCCGTTGTCACTTCTAATTGCCAAGATGGGAACATTGTGTTGACGTTGAACTTCATTGGCAAAGTCGATGACAGTTTGTTGAGTCTCACTTTTCAGCTTGAAGAAATATACCCATGTATATCTTGAGTAATCATCGACGATGACCAAGCAATATTTCTTCCCACCAAGACTTGCATGAGAAGGAGGTCCAAATAAATCCACATGGAGTAATTCCAAGATCCTCTTCGATGACACAATAGTCTTCCTCTTGTGGGGAGAATCATGCATTTTTCCTTCAACACAGGCCCTGCAAACACGGTCTTTGGCAAAAGAGACATTGTCTTTTAGTCCAAGAATGTGGCCACCCTTTTGGAGACTTTGCAAAGTTCTCATGTTGACATGGGCTAAACGGCGATGCCATAGCCAGCCCACGTCGGCCTTTCCGAATAGACACATCGGACCCGAAGTGGTTTTCCCCGAGAAGTCCACCACATACAGGTCATTTTCGACGTATCCAACGAAAGCGACCTTTAGAGACTTGCTCCATAAGAGTACCACCAAATCATCATCGATAAAAACAGCAAAACCCATCTTGCCAAGGGCACGTACAGAAAGAAGATTGTAGCCAAGGGTCTCAACAAGCATGACGTCCACGAGTGATATATCGTGGGCAACCACAACCTTGCCAAGACCCAATACCTGAGATTTAGACTTATCACCATAGGAGACTGTGATATTATCAAGATTTGGACGCATCTCCGTGATGATCTCCTTGCTTCCGGTCATATGACTAGTGCAGCCACTATCCAGCACCCATTTCGACCCACCGGAAGCATAGCCCTGCAAGAAAATTACTTCTTGGTTTTAGGTACCCATTTTTCAATGGGTCCTTTCATGTTAGTAACAAGGATCTTTGGGACCCAAATAGACCAAGCAATATATTCATCAAAAGGACCAACATAATAAGCATAAACATCGCCATAATCATCACAAAAGAGTTCATAATTAGGATTGTGAGACCCTGCAAAACCAATATCATTAGTCTTGTCTTTTATGACAACCTTCTCAGCAGTGCTTGTCTTTAATTGCACATTCTTGGTCTTGTTCTTCTTGGTTTTCTTCTTCTTGGACTTGGTGACATACCCAAGTCCCTCTTTACCATGATTTGACCTTTGCTTGTCAAGGACTTCATCAAGCACACCTTTTTCCTTTGTAGTGATGTCCTTGATCACTCCTTTTTCCACATTAGCATTTTTCTTGTTACTAAATGTTGAGTTGGACGAGCTAGGAGTATCATATTCGGCCAATCGACTTTGAAGCTGATCATGTGACTCATTGAGGATAGAGAACTCGTTTTTCAACGCCTTGTGAGCATTGTCAAGTTTCTCCAATTCCTCGGAGAGTCTATCATGAGCAGCCCCAAAGTCAATCCTTTCCTTCTTTAACTTCTTTGCCTTGGTGACCGCATTATCACGTTCCTTAACTAGTTTAGTCACAATCTCTTCATGTGACTCTTCCATAGACTCAAGCCTCTCTTCAAGAGAGACCCGAGCTTCTTCTTCTTCTTCAAGAGAATTTTTAGGGATGCAATTTCCATTGCATCCTCCCTTTCAATTCTGCCCTTTTCTTCGAGGAGTGCTTCGTTTTGGGCCAACTGATCCATAAGAGCCTCAAAACGAACTTTGTGCTCACCTTGCAAGTTAGTATAGAAATAATCCAAGGCAATAATCTCTTCTTTAACCTTAAGACTAGCAGGATCATCCATGTCTATCATAGCCTTGGGAAAGGAAGAGTTAGAGGAAGTTACCTCGGAGCTTCTTGCCATGAGACAAGTAGGATTCTTGTTGATGATGTTTTCGTTTGGAGAGTCGAAGAGTGATGTTGATGTAGATGTGGTGGTGGCTATAGCAGCCACCTCTTGAGAGCTATCGTCCTCGTCCTCATCTTCACTCCCCGATGAATATTCTTCTTGAGCTACTAGAACAATCTTTGGTTGCTTCTTGAAAGGAGCATTTTTCTTTACAAACTGTTTCTTACGTGGAGCTTTTGATTTGTCTTTGAAAATGAGTCTTCCTCCATTATCCTCTCTACTTTGATATGGACACTCAGCTACGAAGTGCAACCGGTCACCACAATTAAAGCATGTTCTCAGCTTGGGACCATTTTCTTTTCTTCCATAGGCTCCACTTTTGCGATCTAGTTCAGCTTTAGCCTTGGCTGGATCTTTCCAAAAGTTTCTTGCATAAAGAGCCAAGTATTGTCCGTGGATCCTTTTTATATCTTCGGGACAGTCCAGGCCTTCTACTGCATATTCATCATGATCAATCACACTAGTCTTCAAAGCCATGTTGACCCCCTTTTGCATCCCCATAGCTCGAGCACGAGCATCTTCGGCATTCTTGGCAGCCACTTTGAATGCGGCCATTTCTTGCATTACCTCATTGGATGACATGAGGTGATAATTTTGCCTACCTTGGAGACTTTTCAAATCTGTGGGCTCAAATGGCATAAGAGCACTGACATACTTGCGCTTGATCCAAGCATCATCAACATGAGCTGCGCCGTGGTTTCTGAAGGTAGTAGCTATTGCCTTGAGCCTCCTATACATGTCCTCGTGGTCTTCTCCATCCAGCATATAAAATCCTTCAGCTTCATTGCTCAAGGCATCATATTTATTCCTTCTCATACTTTCATTTCCGATGAAGAGCTCGGTAAGGGCATCCCAAGCTTCTTTAGCTGTGCTAAGATGCTGAATGTGTGGCATGTCTTTATCACCCACACCAAGCTGTATCATGTGTAGAGCTGTAGCATTGAGTTGGCTATCGACCACTTCTCTCCTTGTGAGATTGTTAGGATTTCCAACGTGAAGACCATTTTCGATGATCTTCCACAACTCTATGTAGGAACTGCACACATGAGATTTCATCAAAAATTGCCAGTGAGAGAAAGTAGAAGCTGATAATTTGGGTGGATCACCCCTATTATGTATGTGTGGGTGAGGAATAGGCGGATCAGGGGAATACACATGAGAAACCTCATTGTATCCATCCTTACCGCTATCCTTTTTCGAGGAGGAGCTCTTACTAGTATCATCACCTACCACTTCGTTCTCTTTGGAAACAGTTTTACCCGTTTCCTTGGATTGCGGAGTGGTATCCTCAGAGTTAGATGGAGGTGATGCTGCGGATGTGGAGAGACGCATTATCAATTGACGCATCTCCTCCATCTTAGCCTCCATTGAACTCACCAAGGTTGTTTCCAACGTCTTGAGATCGTTCATGGTGACTACCTCCGGAGCATCACTCCCATCTCCCTTGGAACCCATACTTCTCTTAGGCGGTTAAGCCCGAAATAAGAGCCGAGGCTCTGATACCAATTGAAATGGATCGTATGGGCACCTAGAGGGGGGGGTGAATAGGTGCTAACCAATTTTTAATATTTTTTTCAATTTTACGCTTGACACAAAGTAAATTCTCTAGATATGCAACTACGAGAATTTCCCTATATGAAACCCTAACTACTAAGCACGTAAAGGAGGAGCGAGGAAACCGTAGTGGAGCACGCGGAGACACAGGGATTTGTTTTACCGCAATTCCTTCCTTGTTAAGGGAAGTACATCTGCGTTGGAGGGGTGGGCGGTTCTAAGACCACCACGCCACAATAGGCCTCACCCTATTCTCCGATGGATCTCGCCACGAGAGGCCTGGTCCACCTTCTCCACTATTGGATCCCTTCGAGGCGGGAACCGGTGCCTTTTACAACACTATCGGGGCACACACCACAACCGAATTGGGGGCTCCCGGAATGACAACAAGTTGTCACAAAAACAAGGTTTATCAATATAAACAAAAACGAGGATCTAGATCTTTGCAAGAAATACTAGATCGGAGGTTCTCCAAATGAATGGAGAGGAGATGAAGCGCTTGATTGCTGATGATGAAGATCGAGTTCTCCTCCTTCGATTCCCCAAGGGATGGGGCCTTTGGGTGGATCTAGGTGGAGCACTCTTGTATGAAGTTTTGAGATATGATCTGTTCCTTTTCGAGATAAATCAAGAGATCTGACAGGAGGGAGATTGTTGGCTTAAATACCCCTCCCCAGATCTGGCCGTTGCCCAACTTTGGGGGCGGATTATCCGCCCCCCACTTGGGGCGGATTATCCGCCCCCTGGGAAAACTCCGCCCCAAGGGCGGATTCACCGGGGGAAACTCCGCCCCCTCTCTGGGGCTTGCGCCTTGGTGAAGCTTGGAGAAAATCTTGGGAGGCGGATAATCCGGCCCCCTTGAGGGGCGGATTATCCGGCGAGTCCGGAAAGTCCGGCCGAAACACCGCCCCCTCTCTGGGGCTTGCGCCTTGGCGATGAGCAGGAGGGGCGGATTATCCGCCCCCCTGAGGGGCGGATTATCCGGCCAGTCCGGAAAGTCCGGCCAATATTCCGCCCCCCCCCCCTTCTGGGGCTTGCGCTTGCTTGGGCAGAGGGAGGGGTGGATTATCCGCCCCTGGTGGGGCCGGATTATCCGCCCCCAAAGGCAGAGTTCTGAGCTGCAACACTTCAACACACATTAAAAGATCCTTGGTATTGTTATCTAACACTCAAAACACTAGGGATTAAGAAATGTTCTTTCACATGCCCTCCGTCGATGCTAGATACACAACTAGAGTGAGGATAGGGCGGAGAGGACCTTATTTTGACTTTAGGACTTAGCCGCCGTCTCAACATCCTGAAGAAGAGACTAAAATAGTCTAAATAAAACACTAAGACCTCCCGTCAGGGAGGGGCCATGGTCCGCCACGCCTCCAAGGCCCTAAGGCCGGCGGAGGCGGGACGGTGGTGTCACCGGCAGAGGAAAGGAATTCTATATGGGTTTTGTCGCCGCCTCTTGAAGAGCGGCATGTTGAGAAGCCACCAGAGGACGAATATAGAAAAATGTTCCAATGGGGTCAACTCTATGTTCTCTCTATTACACTTATTACACTGGTGTTATCCGTTATAAATGCATAGTAGTTAATGCTAATTAGTGAAGGGTTTCTTAAATTTACGTTTAGGTCAGTTGACCCCATTGCTCCTAAGGAAGCTCCGTTTCTGCACCAGACCACCAATTTGAGTACAAACAAATTAATAATACACGTGTGCTCGGTTGCTTTGCTTAGGATGTAGAGGTGTCAACACCAACATGACTAGAAGCAAGGAGAGGAGGTTCTCTGGGAGGGCGGTTTGGACACCGAGAACACCGCCATTTTGGGAGGGCTCACTACCTCTTTGGTGCCTTCATTGGTTTGGAAACAATGGGCACCTACACAAGTGCAAAATCGTTACTTGGTTGATTATCCAAAACCGAGGGACGATAGATAGGCCTGATCAAAAAGGATAGAAAAATTGTGACCTTTGCAAGCTTTGTAATCAACAACAAGAGTCGGCTACACACCTTCTCTTCAAATATCGCTTCTCAATGTTGGTGTGGTCCTCTTTGAAGAATTGGCTTGGCCTCCATGATATTAAACCAAGGAATTGGGATGGTATCCCTCCGTCTAGGAACGGTGGATCGAGGTGATTTACAAAAGAGGTGAAACAACAAATATAATGCTGCTCGCAATGCTTGTCTCTTGGGCAATTTGGAAGAAAGTACATGTTCGGATTTTTCGCAACAAACCCATTACCATCACCATGCTCTTATAAAAAATCAAAGATGAGGTGATGATGTGGTGTTTTGCCGACGCGAAAGCCTTATAAATGTACAATGCCACAAGAGTAGATCTTATAGTCTAGTATTGGCCAACGTGGGTTGTAAAACTTCTAAAAACTTCTCCTTAATGAATGAAAATGACAAATATTTGTTCTTGCTGTGTGTCTTTTTGTAACCGCTGTATGCACCAGCAAGTAACCAACGACACGACGAGGGATAAAACCAGTACCATGTGGAAACTAAAACTTCAAGGTGAATTCCAGTGTGTGGCTACAGAATATTGAAAGTACAAAGTAGTAAAAATTTAGGATTCATGAAATTGGATTTACTTCGTGGAGGAGCGTCGACATATCATGACACGCACGCTTGCCCAAGGACGACACAACTGTGATAGAACCAGCGGACATGAGGCCATGGCGACGGCGCACTTCACGGAGTTATTAGGGCACCCATAGTGTAGCCAAAGCCAAATCTGACAAAAAGTTAAATTTAGCTATGGTGTGTAATTTAGCAGTAGCTCTATAATATAGTGATGCTAAATATCTTTATTATAGGATCTCACTGTAAAGAAAAAAAGACTTTCTTCATGACCAGGCTGCATACATGTGTAGTACCATACGTAAAATAGAAGATAAATATTATTTAGTCAATGGATGGAATTTGGTATCGGAGCAAGAGGATGCTCCGATTCCCTCTTTATGCAAATTTAGAACTACCTCCATAATGGTAAAAACTAGTTCCAAAAACCAAATATTCAATTTAGAACCATATTTGACTACACATTTTGGGTGCACTTAGCGGAAGCCGAGTAGCGGGAATTCACATTGAATCTTACCGCTCTTGACCTGCCTACAGTGGATGCCATCGAGATGGAGCTGCCATTCTCGGAGAAGGAAATCTGGGCACCATCCCCAACAAGACGCCACGGCCTGATGGATTCATAGCCCTGCATTTTGGACATCGGTTTGGTCTGAATCGATCTGTTTGCGGGGTGGAGGACAGGCCGTCCAGACTTAGTCCGGTTTACGGTGGCCAATGCCCCAACGGCATCCCACCCGCAAAAATAAAATTGCAGAAAAAAGGCATGGACAAAAATAATTAAACATATACATAATTATGGCCTGGTCCTGGGTCCCCTGGTCACAAAATGTACACAAAAAAAGCCCCAATAATATGGGGTGCCTTGGCGTGGAAGGGAGGCGAGGCGGCGGGCGTTGGTGCTGGCTGGCCAACGTCCTGGTCCTGCGACTGTGCCGCCTACTCCTCCCCGTCGTCGTCGGCGAGGTCGATGAAGACCTGCGGTGGGGCCACGCACCGGCTTGGGTCGGAGCCGAAGCGGGAGGCGGAGGCGGTGACGGAAGCGCATGCGGCATCTGGGGGAGCGCAGCTGGAGGAGCTGACCTCGTCGTTGTTCCGGCCGCACCGGAACCAGGACTTCCAGCTGTCCTTGGTCATCGCGGCGGCGAGGGGAGTGATATGTCAGAAACGTATCTGTTATTTTTTATGTTCCATGCTTGTTTAGTATCTACTTTGCTTTGCTTTTTTTACACTTTGAGGTGTTTTTATATGTTTTTCTAGACTAACCTATTAACAAGATGCCACGGTGCCAGTTGTCTGTTTACTTCTGTTTTTGGTTCCAGAAAAGGAAGAAAATCAATATTCTCGAAATTGGACGGGACAAAAGCCAAAGTCAATATTTTACCGTGGGGAACACGGAGCCTGAATACGAGACGGAGGGGAGCCACCAGGGGGCCACACCCCCTGGCCGCATGGCTGGACCCAGCCCACGCCTGGGGGTTGCGGCCGCCCTGGCTACCCCCTGCCTCGCCTCTTCGCCTATAAAGACCCTCCGATACAGAAACCCTAAGTACCCGATCAATATTTCACGAAATCATCTGTAGCCTCCGCCATCATCGTCCCTCGATCGAGGGGGAGCTGAAGCTCTTCCCGGCACCATTCCGGAGGGGAGATCATCCCGGAGGCCTTCTTCTTCATCATGCCAGCCTCCGGTATGAAGTGTGAGTAGTTCCACCTTGGACTACGGGTCCATGTAGTAGCTACATGGTTGTATCTCCTCCTTTGTGCTAGATGTTTAGATCTTGTGAGCTCCGTTCATGATCAAGATCATCTATTTGTAATCATGCATGTTGTGTTTGCGGGGATCCGATAGATATTGAGATTACTATGTCAGATTGATTAATGGTTTTGTCTTATTGATTCTATCATATCTATGTTGTTTGAGATCTTGCATGCTCTCCGTTTCTAGTAGCTATATTGGCCAAGTAGATGCTAGTGACTCCAAGAGGGGGTATTTTTGCTCGATAGTGGATTCATGCCTCTATTTAATCTAAGGAAAGTGAGAGAAATCTCTAAGGTTTTAGATATGATGTTGCCACTAGGGAGAAAACAACGGTCTCTTGTTCATGGAACAAGTGGATTGTTTACCTTACACAGTTTGCTTAAAACAGTTATCCGTTGCTTGCAACTTAATACTGGAGGGGGTTCGGATGATAACCTAAAGGTGGATTACTAGTTATAGATGCAGTTGCGGTCTATGTATCTTGTTGTATTGCCCAATCGAATCTCATATGATCATGAATGTCTAGTATTGCATTGTTATGCCTTGCTCAGTCATGTCAATTGCCCTGCTGAAATTTGTTTACCCAGCATACCATGTTTGTTTATTGTAGCACCCCGGGTAAAACCGCTATTAGAAGTCGCATGTTGTTTATATTTTGTGCATCATCATGACATCATGCATATATTTTGCATAAAACTATTTTCATAAAAACCTATTTTGTTTTCTAATTAGTCTTCTCCTTTATTACAATCTCAAATCCTCGGTCGCCCTTGATATTTTAATTGTCTAACAAACTGTTTACAAAATCTTTTATTAAAAATTAAAAACAAACAAAATAAATAAAATATTTTGTCTAGGGAGACAGACACCAGTCAGGCTAAGGCCCAATCGGCAGCCCGTCTACCACCCATACCAGACCACCCCTGGCAACCTAACCCTAATATCCCTACCCAGCCACCCACTCCCTAGCCTAACTGCCGCCACCCCTGGTTCACACCACATCGACGCTCCCGCACCAGGCAACCCCACACGCACCCGACATGACCCACACCCTCATCCCATTCCCGATTCCTACCGCTACCGACAACTCCCCTAGGCCCCATCCCGACCCGGTCGCGAGCTTGATCCTCCCTGCAATTCCCATGGCCCCTTCCCGCACCCTACGCCCATCTCCCTCCCCAACCTGACGACCCTCTCCGATCGGTCCCGCCTCCTACCTTCCTTGGCAACCACCATCGGCATGGAGCCCTCCTCGCCTCCGCCCCGCGCACCCCCGAGCCAGGCCGCCTCGCCGGACCCGCGCTCGAGCGCCACCACGAGGGCCACCGTCGTTCTGCGCCACCGCCTTCCATCTCTGCCGACCTCTGCAACGCCGCCACGGGCGCCCCTCCGCCCGGCCTCCTCGCCGTCTACCTCCGACCCTGACGCCACCACCTTGTCCTGCGCATGCCACTGCCGCCTCGCATCGTGTTGTCCTCATACTAGCTCAGCGCCGCCGCGTCGGTCGGCCTTGCCTTCTCGCGCGCGAGCCCAGGCCTACCCGCCGGCCGTGCCCTGCTCGGCCAGCACGAGGCCATCGCATATCTGCCATGTTTTTGGTGCGGGTACCCTGTTCCCTGATCTCTTGCTCGCTCGCTGTACATGTGTGCTTGTATGTGCGCAGGAGTATTTGTTCCTGAGAGATTCTCCTGACTTCTTGTTCTCAGCACAAGGCCATCGAATCGTATGCGACAAAGACAACCTCTACTTCAATCCCGAGATTATGGGTTTTCCTTAGATGCATGTGTGGATTGACTCTAGTTTGATGATTGGCGATGGTGATATTGCGGTGTGGTGTTGGACTGCTTTGGAGACCGACGCGAGAAGCTAAACCTCGAAGACCGTACTGATCCCGACGACGAAGACCGATCCTAGAGCCCGAACCCAAACCCAGCGAACCCCCAATATCGCCGATATCCCAATGTGTGACCTTTCTCCGAGCCCCTATTTTGTAAATGATACATATTTGTTGTATATGAATTGAGCATACTCGCATACATCTCACGTGGCTTGGAGGATTTTGTCGACACACCTAATAATTAAATATGGAGGCCATAGGCCGGCTAATCTAGTCTCATATTGGCCCCATTTAAATTTGTGTAGCAAACCGATGCCATGTTTTGCCTTGTTAATATAACATTTAAATTGTGGGTGGCTAAACAACAAGAACCTATAATTAATTGTTGGGACCCCGGTTCCACTTAATATTGCCGAATTGCATCCTGTTCTTGCCATGTCATACATCATACATGCATCATGCCCGTTCTTATGTCATACAATTAAATAGTGCATCCGGTGTTTGTGTTAGTGTTTTTCTTCTTCACGGACTAGGCCGATGAGTTGATACGAGTGTCGACCCGATCTTCGGATGAACCTTCGGCAATGTTTTGAGGCGAGCATTTCCCCCCCTTTCTACCTATTTTACTTTTATAGTCTTTATTTCTTCCTGTTGATCTATTGTTATCTGTGTTACGATGCTCTAGTTTTCGTACCCGTGATATCCCTTGCAGCCTTATATTGCCTTAGACACATCGTATTACCTGTTGTTTGGTAGATAGTTGGACTTGCGTGTCATAGTTGCTTTCTTAAGTGCCGTTGCGTGTCGTCAAGTACCACAGTTATTGAAAGACTGCCATATGTTTTATGTTGGAGATGATCATGACTTTAATTACAGTTTAATAACTAAAATTGAAGTAGGTAAATAATGCAGAGGCACAGGTGGGCAATAGATGTGATTTGGCTTTTAACCGTCCACTTGTGTCCCGTAGGACCCCGAGTACTTGATACCTGTTCTTTGAATATTCGCACTATCTGCATTTGGGACCATGAATCCCCCTAGCCAGAGCTTGAGTCATATTTATTTCTTGGGGCCACAAGGTAGTTTGGGGCTTTATTACTATCTTGTACTTATGCCATGCTTTATTGCTTTATTTAGGATTGTGCGTGGAGCGCCTGTACTGTTTAGGAACAAATGTGGAATGTTTTCGCGGTATCGACAAGCCCAGTCACACTTTCGGGTTCCCAGTCGTTTACAGTCATTGGCACAAACCTCTGGGTCCGTCTCGGAGCCGGCCAACTTCGTCGCGGGTAGCTTGGTGGGGTGGCCTCCTGAAATTTATATGAATCTTGCAATTGCTCTGTCGTGATGCCTCGTTGGGTTTTATTTGGTTTTTCCCGAGGTTGATCATGCGTGTGTTGCTATTTGTGCCCCCTGCAGGGTAAAACTTTCTGAAAGTCATGTCCGCGGTTATGGACGACTTGGAGCACAGTATCTCGATCATAGACAACTATAACTAAAATAGTGCTATAAATTTGACTTTATAATGACTAGTAATCAGCTTCACTATAATGGAATGGCTAAATAGAAGTGCCAACGACTGCTAGTTTTGGGTTGTCCTCTGTTACCATTGTATCTGACTAGTAAGTATTGTAACTATAACGGAATGGCTAAATAAAAGTACCAACAACTGCTGGGTTTTGGGATGCCTCATGCTATATGTATCTGACTAGTAAGTACTACAACTACAACGGAATGGTTAACTAAAACGGCCCACTGCTTATTATATCAGGATGACTCATGCTATCTATGTCTGACTAGTAATTGCCGCAACTATAACGGAATGAATAAAACTGCCAACTGTGTGAGTTCCTCGGTTGACTTCCTCGTTTGGTCTCGAGGGGAAATACCAGGATGGGTATGCTTGGTGATAGTTTCAGTTTGGATCCGAATAGGTCTTTCTTACCCCTATCTGATAGTCGCCAGTTGTATTGAGTCTCTATAGCTTGTTTAGTGCATGTTGCGCTGCCGCTTCAGTCCACCATACCTATGTAGGAGAGGACCGCCGGATTCTAGTCTCGCCGTGTACTGGCCTCAGTACTGACCGCTCTCTTTTTTCCTTTGCCCTTTGTCGGCACCCCTTTTGTTTAAGCAGGTTTTGAGATCGACGTCGTTAGCAGGGTTACCCTTCTGTCTTGGCCTGGGCAGGGTTATGGATGTCATTGGTTATTCTTTAGGGATCTTAGCTCAATTTGCATCTTGTCCGTACTCGCACGCTGTATCGTTTTAAAGGTGATTTGGATCTTTGTATTGTATATCTGTATTCTTGACTCTTTGAGTCATTGTTGTATATATATGTTTTGTGGGTTCCATCGAGGACTATTGTGTAATGATATTACTTCGTCTTCCACCCGCACGCAAGTGCCTGGTGGGCACCTTTGAATCGTTTCTATGCGGGTTTGGCGGGAAGCGCTAACACTTGCATAGGGCCAATTCTGAGGGTGTTACAGAGTGGTATCAGAGCTCAGCAGTTACGATACCCCACTGGTCCAGTCTGTAGGATAACCTAGCTAATGGACGTTGTAGAGTGTCAATAATATTTTGAAAAAATTGGTTGGATAGATCTGATTAGGTCTGCTTTTACTCCTTACCCCTCTGCTATTCTCCTCTTACCTCTACGTGTTTTGAATCCGCTCTCTTATCTTTTCTTCGAGTCCAGGTATTCTCGTGGTTGGGTTTCCATCGTACCTTCAGGGCTTCACTTCTTTTCCCTTGTAACTGTGTTGCTACATCCGGTCTTCACGCTATTTGAGGAATCTTCTTCTGTGTATCTTTTAGTGGACCAAAAAGTCACTAAAAATTTTCTTTGTATCTTCCGGTGTTTTTTTTATGATGATACGACTTCATCTGCATCAGGTCCGATGAAGAACCTGCATCACTCCTTTGTTTCCGAATATCATTTGTTAAGATCTTCAATCTAAATCTCGAGGATAGTTGCAAATTCTTCTATTTATGTACAGAGTAATGCATTGAGTGCGGGATGGAGTCGCGACCATACCACTACTCTTATCATTCGCTTTTGTATATTGAATGGTGGATCGATGCAATTCTTACCCCTTCCATGGAAGTTAGAGGTGGCCTTACCTTTAACTTCGTCCGTTGATTATCCGGAGTGTTCTCTCGATGAACATGATCAATGCCCTCTTGTTGGTGGTGTCGTCGATTTCAAGATGGAGAAAGAACCCTTGTTGGTGGTGTCGCCGATTTCAAGATAGAGCAAGAATCTTGTTAGTGGTGTCGCGATGATCTACATGACGCGAGGAGATCCAAATCGTCGGCTTTCTTCCCCTTACCAGGAGGCGGATCTCGAGAGCGAGATCCATTGTTAGTGGTGTCGAATTGTAGCACCTGGGTAAAACTGCTATTAGAAGTCGCCTGTTGTTTATATTTTGTGCATCATCATGACATCATGCATATATTTCGCATAAAACTATTTTCATAAAAACCTATTTTGTTTTCTAATTAGTCTTCTCCTTTATTGCAATCTCAAATCCCCGGTTGCCCTTGATATTTTAATTGTCTAACAAACTGTTTACAAAATCTTTTATTAAAAATAAAAACAAACAAAATAAATAAAATATTTTGTCCAGGGAGACAGACACCAGTCAGGCTAAGGCCCAATCGGCAGCCCGTCTACCACCCAGACCAGACCACCCCTGGCAACCTAACCCTAACCCTACTATCCCTACCCAGCCACCCACTCCCTAGCCTAACCGCCGCCACCCCTGGTTCACACCACATCGACTCTCCCGCACCAGGCAACCCCACACGCACCCGACATGACCCACACCCTCATCCCATTCCCGATTCCTACCGCTACCGACAACTCCCCTAGGCCCCATCCCGGCCCGGTCGCGAGCTTGATCCTCGCTGCAATTCCTATCGCCCCTTCCCGTACCCTACGCCCATCTCCCTCCCCAACCCGACGACCCTCTCCGATCGGTCCCACCTCCTACCTCCCTCGGCAACCACCATCGCCAGGGAGCCCTCCTCGCCTCCGCCCCGCGCACCCCCGAGCCAGGCCGCCTCGCCGGACCCACGCTCGAGCGCCACCGCGACCGGCACCGTCGTTCTGTGCCGCCGCCTTCCATCTCTGCCGACCTCTGCAACGCCGCCGCGGGCGCCCCTCCGCCCGGCCTCCTCGCCGTCTACCTCCGGCCCTGACGCCACCACCTTGTCCCGCGCATGCCACCGCCGCCTCGCATCGCGTTGTCCCCGTACTAGCTCAGCGCCGCCGCGTCGGTCGGCCTTCGCCTTCGCGCGCGCGAGCCCAGGCCTACCCGTCGGCCGTGCCCTGCTCGGCCAGCACGAGCCCATCGTGTATCCGCCATGTTTTTGGTGCGGGTACCCTGTTCCCTGATCTCTTGCTCGCTCGTTGTACATGTGTGCTTGTATGTGCGCAGGAGTATTTGTTCCTGAGAGCTTCTCCTGACTTCTTGTTCTCATCACAAGCCAGCGACTCGTATGCGACAAAGACAACCTCTACTTCAATCCCGAGCTTATGGGTTTTCCTTAGATGCATGTGTGGATTGAATCTAGTTTGATGATTGGCGATGGTGATATTGTGGTGTGGTGTTGGACTGCTTTGGAGACCGACGCGAGAAGCTGAACCTTGAAGACCGTACCGATCCCGACGACGAAGACCGATCCTGGAGCCCGAACCCAAACCCGGCGAACCGCCAAGATCGCTGATATCCCAATGTATGACCTTTCTCCGAGCCCCTATTTTGTAAATGATACATATTTGTTGTATATGAATTGAGCATACTCGCATATATCTCACGTGGCTTGGGGGATTTTGTCGACACACCTAATAATTAAATATGGAGGCCATATGCCGACTAATCTAGTCTCATATTGGCCCCATTTAAATTTGTGTAGCAAACCGATGCCATGTTTTGCCTTGTTAATACTGCATTTAAATTGCGGGTGGCTAAACAACAAGAACCTATAATTAATTGTTGGGACCCCGGTTCCACTTAATATTGTCGAATTGCATCGTGTTCTTACCATGTCATACATCATACATGCATCATGCCCGTTCTTATGTCATAGAATTAAATAGTGCATCCGGTGTTTGTGTTAGTGTTTTGCTTCTTCACAGACTAGGCCGATGAGTTGATGTGAGTGTCGACCCGATCTTCGGATGAACCTTCGGCAATGTTTTCAGGCGAGCATTCTCCCCCTTTCTACCTATTTTACTTTTATAGTCTTTATTTCTTCCTGTTGATCTATTGCTATCTGTGTTACGATGCTCTAGTTTTCCTACCCGTGATATCCCTTGCAGCCTTATATTGCCTTGGACACATCCTATTACCTGTTGTTTGGTAGATAGTTGTACTTGCGTGTCGTAGTTGCTTGCTCAAGTGTTGTTGCGTGTCGTCAAGTACCACAGTTATTGGAAGACTGCCATATGTTTTATGTTGGAGATGATCATGACTTTAATTACAGTTTAATAACTAAAATTGAAGTAGGTAAATAATGCAGAGACACATGTGGGCAATAGATGTGATTTGGCTTTTAACCGTCCACTTGTGTCCCGTAGGACCCCGAGTACTTGATACCTGTTCTTTGAATATTCACACTATCCGCATGTGGGACCATGAATCCCCCTAGCCAGAGCTTGAGTCATATTTATTTCTTGGGGCCACAAAGTAGTTTGGGGCTTTATTACTATCTTGTACTTATGCCATGCTTTACTGCTTTATTTACGATTGCGCGTGGAGCGCCTGTACTGTTTAGGAACAAATGTGGAATGTTTTCGCGGTATCGACAAGCCCAGTCACACTTTCAGGTTCCCAGTCGTTTACATCCATTGGCACAAACCTCTGGGTCCGTCTCGGAGCCGGCCAACTTCGTCGCGGGTAGCTTGGTGGGGTGGCCCCCTGAAATTTATATGAATCTTGCAATTGCTCTGTCGTGATGCCTCGTTGGGTTTTATTTGGTTTTTCCCAAGGTTGATCGTGCGTGTGTTGCTATTTGTGCCCCCTTCAGGGTAAAACTTTCTGAAAGCCTTGTCCGCGGTTATGGACGACTTGGAGCACAGTATCTCGATCATAGACAACTATAACTAAAGTAGTGCTATAAATTTGACTTTGGGTTGTCCTCTGTTACCATTGTATCTGACTAGTAAGTATTGCAACTATAAGAGAATGGCTAAATAAAAGTACCAACAACTGCTGGGTTTTGGGATGCCTCATGCTATATGTATCTGACTAGTAAGTACTACAACTACAACGGAATGGTTAACTAAAACGGTCCACTGCTTATTATATCAGGATGACTCATGCTATCTATGTCTGACTAGTAATTGCCGCAACTATAACGGAATGAATAAAACTGCCAACTGTGTGAGTTCCTCGGTTGACTTCCTCGTTTGGTCTCGAGGGGGAAATACCAGGATGGGTATGCTTGGTGATAGTTTCAGTTTGGATCCAAATAGGTCTTTCTTACCCCTATCTGATAGCCGCCAGTTGTATTGAGTCTCTATAGCTTGTTTAGTGCATGTTGCGCTGCCGCTTCAGTCCACCATACCTATGTAGGCGAGGACCGCCGAATTCTAGTCTCGCCGTGTACTGGCCTCAGTACTGAGCTCTCTTTTTCCTTTGCCCTTTGTCGGCACCCCTTTTGTTTAAGCAGGTTTTGAGATCGACGTCGTTAGCAGGGTTACCCTTCCGGCTTGGCCTGGGCAGGGTTATGGACGCCATTGGTTATTCTTCAGGGCTCTTAGCTCAATTTGCATTTTGTCCGTACTTGGACGCTGTATCATTTTAAAGGTGATTTGGATCTTTGTATTGTATATCTGTATTCTTGACTCTTTGAGTCATTGTTGTATATATATATATATATATATATATGTGTGTGTTTTGTGGGTTCCATCGAGGACTATTGTGTAATGATATTACTTCGTCTTCCACCCGCACGCAAGTGCCTGGTGGGCACCTTTGAATCGTTTCTATGCGGGTTTGGCGGAAAGCGCTAACACTTGCATAGGGCCGATTCTGAGGGTGTTACATTTATCTTAAGGAGAACACATCTAGTGAACTATGGATCCCGGTCTAATCTTTACCATTGATACATCTTCCACTATTATTGTTTACCTTTTGCAAACCACTATTACCTTCCACACCATACAGTTAACCCTTTGTGTTTAGGAAACCGGTGAGATTGACATCCTCACTGTTCGTTGGGGAAAAGTCTTGAGTTTGTGTTGTGCAGGTTTCCAAGTTGCTAGCAACACCTTTGAGTCGTTTCCTTCCTCCTATTGGTTCGATAACCTTGGTTTCTTACTGAGGGAAAACTTGCTGTTGTGCTCATCGTACCTTCCTCTTGGGGTCTCCCAACAAATCTTCCAGGCACAATCAGGGAGCTTGTCGGCGGGGAGGGAGCGGCTAGGGTTTTGGGGTTTGGAAGTGGGGAGTGGAGTGGGGGAGTGGGTGTGGATGTGGATGTGGACGACGTGGTCCCATTAAAAAGGCATGGTCCCTCTCTCTGAGACACCGCCAGGTGGGGCCCAAGGAAGACTCGGTTGGACCACGTCAGAAGAGGCCGGCGTCCGAGCCCCCGCAAACCAGGCACAAGTTTTGGCCCGGTATGCGTCAAATTGGACCCCACCGCGCTGTCCGGTCCTTTTGCGGGGGGGGGGCGTTGGGCCTTTGGCTTGTTCCGGGAGGGCGAATTGGGACACGTGGCGTCCGTTTGCGGGGGAGGGGTGGCGTTGGGGATGGCCTAAGATTTTTTTAGACTTGCTGGCCAACGATCAAGGAAGCGGTAATGCGCACGATTGCTTTTTTATATCCTGTGGATGGCCGTGGCTTTGCCAGACTAAATCAGGCTTAGAGCATCTCTAGCTGACACCAAAAAAATGCGAACCGAAAAACGTGTTCACAGGTCGCGTTTGAGCTAGTTTTTGCTCTAAAAACACGATGGTTAGAAAAAACATGAGATTTTTGAACATTCGCGGGAGATTTCAAAATGCGAGCATAGTTCATACATAGTACTGACACGATCATATATACAAAACGCGAATTAAACCTAAATACTACGGGGGATCTGCGGTCTCCGCCGCTAAACCCTAGATTGTACACAAAATCAGGCTCACCGGAGCCCAGGGAGCGGCCACGACGCTTTCGGCGGCAGGCTTCACTCCTCGTCGGAGAAGTCGAAGTCCGACAGCACGGAGTTGCTGTCGGAGATGAGGTCGATGACCTCTGTGGCGCCCCGCAAAAAAACCACTACTAGAAAATCGCGTTATTTTTGTGCATTGCATCATCATGACCGCATGCTCATGTCATCATGCCACATTGCATTTGAGCATCGTCATCATCATGCATATATTTTGCATAAAAACTATTTTTGGTAAAAGCCTAAGTTGTTTTCTAATTAGCCCTCTCCTTTAATCTCAAACTAAACCCTCGGTCTGTTCAGATCTTTTAGTTGTCTAAAAACTATTTACAAAAATGTTTTAAAAATAAAATAAATAATAAAATGTTTTGTCCGGGGAGGCAGTCCGATCGGTCAGGCCAGAGTCCCAACCTGACCAGACTACCTACCACCCGGCCCATCTAAAGAAACCCTAAACCCGCTAGTCCAAACCCTAATCCCGTCTAAACCTATCCCCCCTCTCCCTATCACCCGCCGCCACCCCCTGGCTCTACACGCACACACCCAACACGTCCTAGTCGAACCCAACACCAAACCCACACCAAGTCCACCCCACTGGACACACACACACCACACACGCCTACCCCACCCATCGCGACCCGCTCCCCACGCAAACTCCTGCACTCCACGTCGCCTCGCCCAGCTTCCGCGACCCACGGGCCCCACCCGCGCTTGGTCCCTCCACGTTGCAGCACGCCTCGCACGCCCCCGCGATCCCTTCTCTCCTCCCTCGCGTCTTCCCTCCTCTATCAATCCCGCCGCCACCGCCCGCCCTTGTATCCGGCCACCGCTTCTCCCAGCGCCGCCTATCTCCTGGCCGGCAAGCCCCTGAGCCCTCATCGGCCCCAGCTCGACCCCGTCGCCTCCCTTCCACGCTCGGCATGGCCGCGTCATGTCAGGTTGTTCCAGCCGCGGGTCCCCAACGCCAGACGCCTCTTGTGCTAGTGCAGCTCTGCCTTGCCAATCCTCTCAAGCCGGCCTCCTGATGCTCCTTCTATTGGATACCAAGTATTGATTTTGGTTCTCATGCGAGGCCCCGACGCGCTCTCCTTCAGTCACCGCGTGCTTGTGTTGGATGCGTGTGACCAAGTCTGGCACATCGAGGTGAAGTGAAGTGGAGAGGTCGATGTTGCGGTACAGGAGTTCTACCCAAGATCTTCGTTCTTTCAGAGCCTCCATTTGGTCAAGATCTCCTTCATGGTACGCCAAGTGCTCCTTCCCGGAGTCTGAAGGCCGATCTCGCCGAGACCCCGAAGACCGATCCCTCGAACCCCCTCCGAACCAAGACCTCCGACCATAATGTGTGACCTTTTCCGAGCCCCTATTTTATAAATTGCCAACTATATAAATTTTTGCATATTTAATTGTCATGCTTGCATACATATTGTGGGTGTTTGGGGGTGTTTCGACGATTCACCTAAAATAAATATGGAGACCATATGCGGGCTATTCTAGTCTTAGTTTGTCTCCATTTAAATTTGCTTAGCAAACCGGTGCTATCTTTTGCCTTGTTAATACAACATTTAAAATTGCGGGTATTTAAACAACATGAACCAATTAAATAAATGTCAGGACTCCGGTTTCGTTTAATTAATCGCATCACATCTTTGCCATGTCATACATCATACATGCATCATGCCCGATCTTATGCCGTAGTATTAAATATTGCATCCGGTGTTTCTGCTAGTGCTTTGCTTCTTCACGGATTAGGCCGATGAGTTGATGCGAGTGTCGACCCGATCTTCGGATGAACCTTCGGCAATGTTTTCAGGCGAGCATCTCCCCCTTTCTACTTATCTTACTTTTATAGTATTTATTCCCTCCTGTTGATATATTGCTATCTGTGTTGCGATGCTCTAGTTTCCGTACCCGTGATATCCCTTGTGGCCTTATATTGCCTTGGACACATCCTATTACCTGTTGTTTGGTAGATAGTTGGACCTGCGCATCATAGTCGCTTGCTCAAGTGCTGTTGCGTGTCGTCAAGTACCACAGTTGTTGGAGTATTGCCGCATGTTTAATGTTGGAGATGATCATGGCTTTAATTATTGTTTAATAACTAAAATTGAAAGTAGGTAAATGCAGAGGCACCGGTGGGTAATAGACAATATTTGGATTTTAACCGCTCACTGGTGTCCCGTAGGACCCCGAGTTCTTGACACCTGTTCCGAGATCGAGCGCGCTAACCACAGGTGGGGTGTGTGGGCACCCCCATCGATTAGTACCTGATTTCAAAGTATTGTACCGAGGGCCACAAGTAGTTTGGAGCTTTATTACTATTCTGTACTTATGCCATGCTTTACTGCTTTATTTAAGATTGTGCGAGGAGCACCTGTACTGTTTAGGTAGGCGGAGTGTTCTCGCGGTATCGACAAGCCCAGTCACACTTTCGGGTTCCCAGTCGTTTACAGCCACTGACGCAAACCCTGGGTCCGTTCCGGAGCCGGCCAACTTTGTTGCGGGTAGCTTAGTGGGGTGGCCCCCATGTACTTGCTTTGGGTCTGGGAAACGTCATGACTTAGGCCCCGCCGACATACCGATGGGTGTATGTTAACTGATCTGGCAAAAAGGGTCGAAGTGTGTGTGGATACTTTGGTGCACCCCTTCAGGGTTAAATCTTTTCGAGAAGCCGTGTCCGCGGTTATGGACGACTTGGAGCACAGTTCTCGATCATAGACAACTATAACTAAAGTTTACTGTTATAATTTGACTTGTATCCGATATGACTAGTAATCAGCTTCACTGCAACGGAATGGCTAAATAAAAGTACCAACAACTGCTGGGTTTGGGACATCTCATGCTAATCGTATCTGATTAGTAAGTGTTGCAACTACAACAGAATGGTTAACTAAAGGTGCCCACTGCTTATTCTATCAGGATGACTATCTATACCTGACTAGTAATTGCTGCAACGATAACTGAATAAATAAAACTGCCAACTGTGTGAGTTCCTCGGTTGACTTCCTCGTTTGGTCTCGAGGGGGAAATACCAGGATGGGTATGTTTGGTGGTAGTATCAGGATGGTTCCGAATAGGTCTTTCTTATTCCTCTCTGATAGCCGACAGTTATCTCGAGTCTCTATAGGTTGTTTAGTGCATGCTGCGCTGCCGCTTCAGTCCACCATACCTATGTAGGCGAGGACCGCCGAATTCTAGCCTCGCCGTGTACTGGCCTCAGTACTGACCGCTCTCTCTTTTTCCTTTGCCCTTTGTCGGCACCCCTTTTGTTTAAGCAGGTTTCGAGTTCGACGTCGTTAGCAGGGTTACCCTTCCGGCTTGGCCTGGGCAGGTTTATGGACGCCTTTGGTTATTCTTCAGGGTTCTTAGCTCAATTTGCATCTTGTCCGTACTCGGACGCTGTATCATTTTCAAGGTGATTTGGATCTTTGTACTGTATATCTGTATTCTTGACTCATTGAGTCGCCGTTGTATATATCTGTTTTGTGGGTTCCATCGAGGACTATTGTGTAATGATATTACTTTGTTTTCCACCCGCACGCAAGTGCCTGGTGGGCACCTTTGAATCGTTTCTATGCGGGTTTTGGCGGGAAGCGCTGAAACTTGCATAGGGCCGATCCTGAGGGTGCTACAGAGTGGTATCAGAGCTCAGCAGTTACGATACCCCACAAGTCCAGCCTGTAGGATAACCTAGCTAACGGCCGAAGTAGAGTGTCAAAACTATTTTTGAAAAATCGGTTGGATAGTTCTGATTAGGTCTGATTTTACTCCTTACCCCTCTGCTGCTCTCCTCTCACCTCTGCATGTTTTGAATCCGCTCTCTTCTCCCCCTTCGAGTCCAGGATTTCTCGTGGTTGGGTTCCATCGTACCTTCAGGGTTTCGCTTCCTCCTTTGGTAACGGTGTTGCTACATCTGGTCTTCATGCTATCCGAGGAACCCTTCGTCTGGTGGACTTCTCTTTGTTCCTTCTCGTGCCTTCCGGTGTTTTCCGACGCGACGACGTCATCTACGCTAGATCCGATGCAGAGTCTACATCACTCCTTTGTTTCTGAACCTCGATTGTCGAGATCTTCAGTCTGATTCCGAGAATGGTTGCACGCTTTTCTACTGATTGTGCAGAGTAATAGTTTGGGTGCGTGATGGATTGTCCCCCATGCCGACTACTCACTCTATTCGCTTGTGTACATTGAAGTGGATGAGAATGCATCGGTTCCCTCTTTCCATCGAAGCTAGAGCTGGCTTTATTTGTTGATACCTCTACCTTCGACCTTTTGTTCCCGGAGTGTTCTCTCGACGATCACGGACAACGACCTCTTGTTAGTGGTGTCGCGAGGATCTACACGATGCGATAAGATTCATATTGCCGCCCTTCTTCCCGGTACCATGAGGAGGATCTCGAGGGCGAGATCCATTGTTAGTGGTGTCGAATTGTGGCGCCCCGCAAAAAAACCACTACTAGAAAATTGCGTTATTTTTGTGCATTGCATCATCATGACCGCATGCTCATGTCATCATGCCACATTGCATTTGAGCATCGTCATCATCATGCATATATTTTGCATAAAAACTATTTTTGGTAAAAGCCTAAGTTGTTTTCTAATTAGCCCTCTCCTTTAATCTCAAACTAAACCCTCGGTCTGTTCAGATCTTTTAATTGTCTAAAAAGTATTTACAAAAATGTTTTAAAAATAAAATAAATAATAAAATGTTTTGTCCGGGGAGGCAGTCCGATCGGTCAGGCCAGAGGCCCAACCTGACCAGACTACCTACCACCCGGCCCATCTAAAGAAACCCTAAACCCACTACTCCAAACCCTAATCCCGTCTAAACCTATCCCCCCTCTCCCTATCACCCGCCGCCACCCCCTAGCTCTACACGCACACACCCAACACGTCCTAGTCGAACCCAACACCAAACCCACACCCAGTCCACCCCACTGGACACACACACACCACACACGCCTACCCCACCCATCGCGACCCGCTCCCCACGCAAACTCCCGCACTCCACGTCGCCTCGCCCAGCTCCCGCGACCCCCGGGACCCACCCGCGCTTGGTCCCTCCATGTTGCGGCACGCCTCGCATGCCCCCGCGATCCCTTCTCTCCTCCCTCGCGTCTTCCCTCCTCTGTCAATCCCGCCGCCACCGCCCGCCCTTGTATCCGGCCACCGCTTCTCCCAGCGCCGCCTATCTCCTGGATGGCAAGCCCCTGAGCCCTCATCGGCCCCAGCTCGACCCCGTCGCCTCCCTGCCACGCTCGGCATGGCCGCGTCATGTCAGGTTGTGTGGCATCCCGCAAAACCACTACTAGAAAATCGCGTTGTTTTTGTGCATTGCATCATCATGACCGCATGCTCATGTCATCATGCCACATTGCATTTGAGCATCGTCATCATCTTGCATTTTGCTTGCAAAAAACTATTTTTGAAAAACCTATTTTTGTTTCTAAACGCCCCGTCTTTGTTCAACACGCAAACCCGGGTCTCCGGATTATTTTGTTTTGTCTGCTATCGGTTTGCAGAAGCCTTGTTTTAAACAAATAAAATTATTTAATTATTTTTGTGGGGGCAGTCGAATGGGCCGATTCGACCCAGTCGACCACCCCCGGTATTAAAACGGTCCACCTAAACCAGCCCTCTAAATCCCTAGTCTACCCACCCCTCCAGCCAACTCACCCACACCAATCCCTGGCTGCCACCTCACCTCACCCTTCCCCCTAGCCAATCAAACCCTGCCACCTCACCAAGCTGAACCACTCCCCTTCCCCTCTCTCTCTCTCTTCCCTGGCCCCACTCCTTCACCCAGCCACAACACACACAGCACACCCCCACCCGCCGATCCCCCTCTGACCACCTGGTCCCACCCGAACGCCCCCCCCCCCCCCCGCCTGGCCCACTCCCCCGGTCCACCCACCAGCCCCTCTCCTCTGTTCCTCGCCCCACCCTTCTCCCTCGTCCAACCCCGCTCCCTTCTCCCTGGCGTCTGCGACCGCCCGCCCCTGGCCACCCCGCGTCCACCGACGCCCCGCCATCCTCCTCCTTCCCTCGTCTGCACGCCGCCCGTGCCCCACCCGCCTCCGACCGTCCTCGCCTCGCGCTCGTCCCGACCTGGCCCCGTCCCCTTCTGCCCGCCGCCCAGGAGGCCGCCGTCCGCTCCGCCGCCCCTCTCTCTGCGCGGGAGCCGCTGAACCGCCTCGTCTCCGCCGGCCGCTCCTCCACCTCTACCGTCCCCCGCGCCGGCGCGCCTCCCCGCGGCGCCGCCTCCTCCGCCTCGGGCCCCGCCTCCGACCGCGTCCCGTCGGCCCCGCGTGGCTCCTCCCCGAGCTCGGCCTCCCTCCGTGCGCCGCCAGAGCCCGCGGCCGCCTCGCCGCCGTTCCCCTCCGCGGCTCTGTCTCCTCCCGTGGCCGCCCGGTGCCCTCCTCCCGCGACCGCCGTGGCCGCAGGCGCCGTCGCCACCTCCCCGTCGCCGCTGCGGGCTCCCACCAGCGGGCCACCTCACCGACCTCGTCGCCGTCCAGCTCGTCTCCCGTCCCCGTTGTTGGAGGAAACACAAACAAGATCTTCAGCTTCTGTTCATGCCCAAGGCGTTCGGGCTAATGTTCAGAGGAAACAAGACCTGCACATGGCCAGTTTGCTGGCAAGCCTGGAACACCAGTTTTCGTCTCGGCTGTTTTGCCTTCATCCGGTGGCGGTGTTCGTGCGTTTGCGCTGCTGCCGCGAGGGACTCGCCAAGATCTTCCAAGGCCCAGATCTCGACAACAAGATCGACATCCACCAAAACAAACCCCAGGAACCACGCCAAGAAACCGAGGCCTCCTTCACGGCGCCGGAACCGGAAACCAAACCTCGACACGCCAAGTTCGCCGAGACCCCGTCCCCGAAGGCCTCCGACCGGGAACCGACAAGATCTGCATCACGGACGCACCACGGACGCGGAGAAACCCTCGGACGCCAAGATCTTCTCCTCGGGACACCAGGAACTCCCCCTGAACGCCAAGGTCGTCGGCACGGATACGACATGAACTTCCCTCAGACGCCAAGGTCTAACCCTCGGACCCGAAGACCGCGATGATGTTGAACCAAGATCCCCATCGGACAAGATCGTCACCAAGACCGGCCATGTTGAGATCCGAAGACCGATCCCGGAGTCCGAACCTCGATCCCGTCGAACCCTGAACCCTGAGACCGAACCCCGAACCCCGGAACCCCAAGATCGCCGAACCCTAATGTGTGAACCTTTTCCCGAGCCCCTATTTTATAAATACTAAATATAAAACCTATTGCATATTAATCTTTCATCTCGCATGCATATTTATGTGGTTTTGGGGCCTTATGCCGATTCACCGCATAATTAAATATGGGGCCCATATGCCAGCAAATCTAGTCTTATATTGGCCTCATTTAAATTTGTGTAGCGAACCGATGATATAATCTTGCCTTGATAAAACAACATTTAAATTGCGGGGGTTCTAAATAACTTGAACCATCTAATTAATTGTCGGGACCCCGGTTCCGCTTAATATTGCCCAATTGCATCGCACCTTTGCCATGTCATACATCATACATGCATCATGCCCGATCTTATGCCGTAGTATTAAATATTGCATCCAGTGTTTATTCTAGTGTTTTGCTTCTTCGCGGATAAGGCCGTTGAGTTGATGCGAGTGTCGACCCGATCTTCGGTTGAACCTTTGGCAATGTTTTTCAGGCGAGCATCTCCCCCTTTCTACCTATCTTACTTTTATAGTATTTGTTTCCCTCCTGTTGATCTATTGCTATTTGTGTTGCGTTGCTCTAGTTTTCGTACCCGTGATATCCCTTGCAGCCTTATATTGCCTTGGACACATCCTATTACCTGTTGTTTGGTAGATAGTTGGACTTGCGCGTCGTAGTCGCTTGCTCAAGTGCTGTTGCGTGTCGTCAAGTGCCACAGTTGTTGGTGTATTGCCGCATGTTTGATGTTGGAGATGATCGTGGATTTAATTATTGTTCACTTTAATTACTGTTTAACAACTAAAATTGAAGTAAGTAAGCAGAGGCATCGGTGGGTGATAGATAATATTTGGTTTCCGACCGCCCACTTGTGTCCCGTAGGACCCCGAGTACTTGATACCTGCTCCTTGAATATTCGCGCTATCCACATCCGGGAGGATTATGGGACCCCCCTGAGCCAGAGCTTGATTCCGTCTTATTTCTTGGGGCCACAAACTAGTTTGAGGTTTTATTTACGATCCTGTACTTATGCCATGCTTTACTGCTTTATTTACGATTGTGCGAGGAGCACACTGTACTGTTTAGGATAGTGGCACGATTTCGCGGTGTCGACAAGCCCAGTTTTGGGTTCCCAGTCGTTCACAGCCGTCCCCACAACCTTGAGTCCGTCTCGGAGCCGGCCGGCTTCGTTGCGGGTCTACTTTAAGAGGTGGCCCCCTGAAATATTTCTGAATCCTGTGATTGCTTTGTCGTGAAGGCCTCGTTGGGTTTTGATTTGGTTTTTCCGAGGTTGATCGAGTGTGTGTTGCTATTGGTGCACCCCGGTCGAGTAAAACTTTCTGAAAGCCGTGTCCACGGTTATGGACGACTTGGAGCACAGTATATCGATCATAGACAACTATAACTAACGTAGTGCTATAAATTTGACTTTTTAATGACTAGTAATCAGCTTCACTATACTGGAATGGCTAAATAAAACTGCCAACAATTGCTTGTTTTGGGTTGTCGCTTGCGACCATTGTACCTGACTAGTAAGTATTGCAACTACAACGGAATGGCTAAATAAAAGTACCAACAACTGCTGGGTTTTGGATTATCTCATGCTAATTGTATATGACTAGTAAGTGTTGCAACTACAATGGAATGGTTAACTAAAACTGCCCACTGCTTATTTTATCAGGATGACTATCTATACCTGACTAGTAATTGCTGCAACGATAACTGAATAAATCAAACTGCCAACTGTGTGAGTTCCTCGGTTGACTCTCTCGGTTGGTATCGAGGGGAAATACCAGGATGGGTTTGTTTCATGGTAGAATCAGGTTGGTTCCGAATAGGTCTTTCTTACCCCTCTCTGATAGCCGCCAGATGTATCGAGTCTCTATAGGTTGTTTAGTGCATGTTGTCGCTGCCGCTCAGTCCACCATACCTATGTAGGCGAGGACCGCCGAATTCTAGCCTCTCCGTGTACTGGCCTCAGTACTGACGCTCCTCTTTTTCCTCTGTCCTTTGTCGGCACCCCTTTTGTTTAAGCAGGTTTTGAGATCGACGTCGTTAGCAGGGTTACCCTTCCGGCTTGGCCTGGGCAGGGTTATGGACGCCATTGGTTATTCTTCAGGGCTCTTAGCCCCATTTGCATCTTGTCCGTAGTCGGACGCTCTATCATTTTCAAGGTGATTTGGATCTTTGTATATTATATCTGTATTCTTGACTCTGAGTCGTTGTTGTATATATCTGTTCTGTGGGTCCCATCGAGGACTGTTGTGTAATGTTATTACTTCGTTTTCCACCCGCACGAAAGTGCCTGGTGGGCACCTTTGAATCGTTTCTATGCGGGTTTGGCGGGTTTCGCTAAAACTTGCATAGGGTCGATTCTGAGGGTGTTACAGAGTGGTATCAGAGCTCAGCAGTTGCGATACCCCACAAGTCCAGCCTGTAGGATAACCTAGCTAACGGTCGGACTAGAGTGTCAAAACTATTTTTGAAACATCGGTTGGATAGTTCTGATTAGGTCTGATTTTAGTCCTTACCCCCTGCTGCTCTCCTCTCACCTCGACGTGTTTTGAATCCGCTCTCTTCTCTCTCTTTGAGTCCAGGATTTCTCGTGGTTGGGTTCCGTCGTACCTTCAGGGTTTCGCTTCCTCTTTTGGTAACGGTGTTTCTACATCCGGTCCTCCTGCTATCTGAGTGGTCCTTTATCTGTGGTACCATCCTTTGTTCTTTGTTTGTGCCTTCCGGTGTTTTCTGACACGACGACATCATCTACGCCAGATCCGATGCAGAGTCTGCATCCCTCCTTTGTTTCCGAACCTCGCTTGTCGAGATCTTCAGTCTGATTCCGAGAGTTGGTTGCATAATCCGCCTATTCGTGTGCAGAGTAATTGTTTGGGTGCGCGATGGACTGATCACCATCCGACTACTCTTATCATTCGCTCTTGTACATCGAATCGGTGGATCCAGCAGTTTTACTCCGTCCACGGAAGTTAGGGGTGGCTTTATTTGTGGATACCTCTACCTTCGACCTTTTGTCCCCGGAGTGTTCTCTCGACGATCACGGACAACGACCTCTTGTTAGTGGTGTCGCGAGGATCTACACGAAGCGAGAAGACGCAGATCGCCGACCTCCCTTCCGGCATCATGAGGAGGATCTCGAGGGCGAGATCCCTTGTTAGTGGTGTCGAATTGTGGCATCCCGCAAAACCACTACTAGAAAATCGCGTTGTTTTTGTGCATTGCATCATCATGACCACATGCTCATGTCATCATGCCACATTGCATTTGAGCATCGTCATCATCTTGCATTTTGCTTGCATAAAACTATTTTCGAAAAACCTATTTTTGTTTCTAAACGCCCCGTCTTTGTTCAACACGCAAACCCGGGTCTCCGGATTATTTTGTTTTGTCTGCTATCGGTTTGCAGAAGCCTTGTTTTAAACAAATAAAATTATTTAATTATTTTTGTGGGGGCAGTCGAACGGGCCGATTCGACCCAGTCGACCACCCCCGGTATTAAAACGGTCCACCTAAACCAGCCCCTCTAAATCCCTAGTCTACCCAACCTAGTCTACCCACCCCTCCAGCCACCTCACCCACACCAATCCCTGGCTGCCACCTCACCTCACCCTTCCCCTAGCCAATCAAACCTTGCCACCTCACCAAGCTGAACCACTCCCCTTCCCCTCTCTCTCTCTCTTCCCTGGCCCCACTCCCTCACCCAGCCACAACACACACAGCACACCCCCACCCGCCGATCCCCCTCTGACCACCTGGTCCCACCCGGGCGGCCCCCCCCCCCCGCCTGGCCCACTCCCCCGGTCCACCCACAAGCCCCTCTCCTCTGTTCCTCGCCCCACCCTTCTCCCTCGTCCAACCCCGCTCCCTTCTCCCTGGCGTCTGCGATCGCCCGCCCCTGGCCACCCCGCGTCCACCGACGCCCCGCCATCCTCCTCCTTCCCTCGTCTGCACGCCGCCCGTGCCCCACCCGCCTCCGACCGTCCTCGCCTCGCGCTCGTCCCGACCTGGCCCCGTCCCCTTCCGCCCGCCGCCCAGGAGGCCGCCGCCCCTCTCTCTGCGCGGGAGCCGCCGATCCGCCTCGTCTCCGCCGGCCGCTCCTCCACCTCTAGCGTCCCCCGCGCCGGCGCGCCTCCCCGCGGCGCCGCCTCCTCCGCCTCCGGCCCCGCCTCCGACCGCGTCCCGCCGGCCCCGCGTGGCTCCTCCCCGAGCTCGGCCTCCCTCCGTGCGCCGCCAGAGCCCGCGGCCGCCTCGCCGCCGTTCCCCTCCGCGGCTCTGTCTCCTCCCGTGGCCGCCCGGTGCCCTCCTCCCGCGACCGCCGTGGCCGCAGGCACCGTCGCCACCTCCCCGTCGCCGCTGCGGGCTCCCACCAGCGGGCCGCCTCACAGACCTCATCGCCGTCCAACTCGTCTCCCGTGCCCGTTGTTGGAGGCCCCACAAACAAGATCTTCGGCTTCTGTTCATGCCCAAGGCGTTCGGGCTTATGTTCAGAGGAAACAAGACCTGCACATGGCCAGTTTGCTGGCAAGCCTGGAACACCAGTTTTCGTCTCGGCTGTTTTGCCTTCATCCGGTGGCGGTGTTCGTGCGTTTGCGCTGCTGCCGCGAGGGACTCGCCAAGATCTTCCAAGGCCCAGATCTCGACAACAAGATCGACATCCACCAAAACAAACCCCAGGAACCACGCCAAGAAACTGAGGCCTCCTTCACGGCGCCGGAACCGGAAACCGAACCTCGACACGCCAAGTTTGCCGAGACCCCATCCCCGAAGGCCTCCGACCGGGAACCGACAAGATCTGCATCACGGACGCACCACGGACGCGGAGAAACCCTCGGACGCCAAGATCTTCTCCTCGGGACACCAGGAACTCCCCCTGAACGCCAAGGTCGTCGGCACGGATACGACATGAACTTCCCTCGGACGCCAAGGTCTAACCCTCGGACCCGAAGACCGCGATGATGTTGAACCAAGATCCCCATCGGACAAGATCGTCACCAAGACCGGCCATGTTGAGATCCGAAGACCGATCCCGGAGTCCGAACCTCGATCCCGTCGAACCCTGAACCCTGAGACCGAACCCCGAACCCCGGAACCCCAAGATCGCCGAACCCTAATGTGTGAACCTTTTCCTGAGCCCCTATTTTATAAATGCTAAATATAAAACCTATTGCATATTAATCTTTCATCTCGCATGCATATTTATGTGGTTTTGGGGCCTTATGCCGATTCACCGCATAATTAAATATGGGGCCCATATGCGGGCAAATCTAGTCTTATATTGGCCTCATTTAAATTTGTGTAGCGAACCGATGATATAATCTTTCCTTGATAAAACAACATTTAAATTGCGGGGGTTCTAAATAACTTGAACCATCTAATTAATTGTCGGGACCCCGGTTCCGCTTAATATTGCCCAATTTCATCGCACCTTTGCCATGTCATACATCATACATGCATCATGCCCGATCTTTTGCCGTAGTATTAAATATTGCATCCGTTGTTTATTCTAGTGTTTTGCTTCTTCCCGGATAAGGGCGTTGAGTTGATGCGAGTGTCGACCCGATCTTCGGTTGAACCTTCGGCAATGTTTTTCAGGCGAGCATCTCCCCCTTTCTACCTATCTTACTTTTATAGTATTTGTTTCCCTCCTGTTGATCTATTGCTATCTGTGTTGCGCTGCTCTAGTTTTCGTACCCGTCAGCCTTATATTGCCTTGGACACATCCTATTACCTGTTGTTTGATAGATAGTTGGACTTGCGCGTCGTAGTCGCTTGCTCAAGTGCTGTTGCGTGTCGTCAAGTGCCACAGTTGTTGGTGTATTGCCGCATGTTTGATGTTGGAGATGATCGTGGCTTTAATTATTGTTCACTTTAATTACTGTTTAACAACTAAAATTGAAGTAAGTAAGCAGAGGCATCGGTGGGTGATAGATAATATTTGGTTTCCGACCGCCCACTTGTGTCCCGTAGGACCCCGAGTACTTGATACCTGTTCCTTGAATATTCGCGCTATCCACATCCGGGAGGATTATGGGACCCCCCTGAGCCAGAGCTTGATTCTGTCTTATTTCTTGGGGCCACAAACTAGTTTGAGGTTTTATTTACGATCCTGTACTTATGCCATGCTTTACTGCTTTATTTATGATTGTGCGAGGAGCACACTGTACTGTTTAGGATAGTGTCACGATTTCGCGGTGTCGACAAGCCCAGTTTTGGGTCCCAGTCGTTCACAGCCGTCCCCACAACCTTGAGTCCGTCTCGGAGCCGGCCGGCTTTGTTGTTGGTCTACTTTAAGGGGTGGCCCCCTGAAATATTTCTGAATCCTGTGATTGCTTTGTCGTGAAGGCCTCATTGGGTTTTGATTTGGTTTTTCCAAGGTTGATCGAGTGTGTGTTGCTATTGGTGCACCCCGGCCGGGTAAAACTTTCTGAAAGCCGTGTCCGCGGTTATGGACGACTTGGAGCACAGTATCTCGATCATAGACAACTATAACTAAAGTAGTGCTATAAATTTGACTTTATAATGACTAGTAATCAGCTTCACTATACTGGAATGGCTAAATAAAACTGCCAACAATTTCTTGTTTTGGGTTGTCGCTTGCGACCATTGTACCTGACTAGTAAGTATTGCAACTACAACGGAATGGCTAAATAAAAGTACCAACAACTGCTGGGTTTTGGGTTATCTCATGCTAATTGTATATGACTAGTAAGTGTCGCAACTATAATGGAATGGTTAACTAAAACTGCCCACTGCTTATTTTATCAGGATGACTATCTATACCTGACTAGTAATTGCTGCAACGATAACTGAATAAATCAAACTGCCAACTGTGTGAGTTCCTCGGTTGACTCTCTCGGTTGGTATCGAGGGGAAATACCAGGATGGGTTTGTTTGATGGTAGAATCAGGTTGGTTCCGAATAGGTCTTTCTTACCCCTCTCTGATAGCCGCCAGATGTATCGAGTCTCTATAGGTTGTTTAGTGCATGCTGCCGCTGCCGCTCAGTCCACCATACCTATGTAGGCGAGGACCGCCGAATTCTAGCCTCGCCGTGTACTGGCCTCAGTACTGACGCTCCTCTTTTTCCTCTTCCCTTTTGTTTAAGCAGGTTTTGAGATCGACGTCGTTAGCAGGGTTACCCTTCCGGCTTGGCCTGGGCAGGGTTATGGACGCCATTGGTTATTCTTCAGGGCTCTTAGCCCCATTTGCATCTTGTCCGTAGTCGGACGCTCTATCATTTTCAAGGTGATTTGGATCTTTGTATATTATATCTGTATTCTTGACTCTGAGTCATTGTTGTATATATCTGTTCTGTGTGTCCCATCGAGGACTGTTGTGTAATGTTATTACTTTGTTTTCCACCCGCACGAAAGTGCCTGGTGGGCACCTTTGAATCGTTTCTATGCGGATTTGGCGGGTTTCGCTAAAACTTGCATAGGATCGATTCTGAGGGTGTTACAGGTTGTTCCAGCCGCGGGTCCCCAACGCCAGACGCCTCTTGTGCTAGTGCAGCTCTGCCTTGCCAATCCTCTCAAGCCGGCCTCCTGATGCTCCTTCTATTGGATACCAAGTATTGATTTTGGTTCTCATGCGAGGCCCCGACGCGCTCTCCTTCAGTCACCGCGTGCTTGTGTTGGATGCGTGTGACCAAGTCTGGCACATCGAGGTGAAGTGAAGTGGAGAGGTCGATGTTGCGGTACAGGAGTTCTACCCAAGATCTTTGTTCTTTCAGAGCCTCCATTTGGTCAAGATCTCCTTCATGGAACGCCAAGTGCTCCTTCCCGGAGTCTGAAGGTCGATCTCGCCGAGACCCCGAACACCGATCCCTCGAACCCCCTCCGAACCAAGACCTCCGACCATAATGTGTGACCTTTTCCAAGCCCCTATTTTATAAATTGCCAACTATATAAATTGTTGCATATTTAATTGTCATGCTTGCATACATATTGTGGGTGTTTGGGGGTGTTTCGACGATTCACCTAAAATAAATATGGAGACCATATGCGGGCTATTCTAGTCTTAGTTTGTCTCCATTTAAATTTGCTTAGCAAACCGGTGCTATCTTTTGCCTTGTTAATACAACATTTAAAATTGCGGGTATTTAAACAACATGCACCAATTAAATAAATGTCAGGACTCCGGTTTCGTTTAATTAATCGCATCACATCTTTGCCATGTCATACATCATACATGCATCATGCCCGATCTTATGTCGTAGTATTAAATATTGCATCCGGTGTTTCTGCTAGTGCTTTGCTTGTTCACGGATTAGGCCGATGAGTTGATGCGAGTGTCGACCCGATCTTCGGATGAACCTTCGGCAATGTTTTCAGGCGAGCATCTCCCCCTTTCTACCTATCTTACTTTTATAGTATTTATTCCCTCCTGTTGATCTATTGCTATCTGTGTTGCGATGCTCTAGTTTCCGTACCCGTGATATCCCTTGCGGCCTTATATTGCCTTGGACACATCCTATTACCTGTTGTTTGGTAGATAGTTAGACCTGCGCGTCGTAGTCGCTTGCTCAAGTGTTGTTGCGTGTCGTCAAGTACCACAGTTGTTGGAGTATTGCCGCATGTTTAATGTTGGAGATGATCATGGCTTTAATTATTGTTTAATAACTAAAATTGAAAGTAGGTAAATGCAGAGGCACCGGTGGGTAATAGACAATATTTGGATTTTAACCGCTCACTGGTGTCCCGTAGGACCCCGAGTTCTTGACACCTGTTCCGAGATCGAGCGCGCTAACCACAGGTGGGGTGTGTGGGCACCCCCAGCGATTAGTACCTGATTTCAAAGTATTGTACCGGGGGCCACAAGTAGTTTGGAGCTTTATTACTATTCTGTACTTATGCCATGCTTTACTGCTTTATTTAAGATTGTGCGAGGAGCACCTGTACTGTTTAGGTAGGCGGAGTGTTCTCGCGGTATCGACAAGCCCAGTCACACTTTCGGGTTCCTAGTCGTTTCCAGCCACTAATGCAAACCCTAGGTCCGTTCCGGAGCCGGCCAACTTCGTTGCGGGTAGCTTAGTGGGGTGGCCCCCATGTACTTGCTTTGGGTCTGGGAAACGTCATGACTTAGGCCCCGCCGACATACCGATGGTTGTATGTTAACTGATCTGGCAAAAAGGGTCGAAGTGCGTGTGGATATTTTGGTGCACCCCAGCAGGGTTAAATCTTTTCGAGAAGCCGTGTCCGCGGTTATGGATGACTTGGAGCACAGTTCTCGATCATAGACAACTATAACTAAAGTTTACTGTTATAATTTGACTTGTATCCGATATGACTAGTAATCAGCTTCACTGCAACGGAATGGCTAAATAAAAGTACCAACAACTGCTGGGTTTGGGACATCTCATGCTAATCGTATCTGACTAGTAAGTGTTGCAACTACAACAGAATGGTTAACTAAAAGTGCCCACTTCTTATTCTATCAGGATGACTATCTATACCTGACTAGTAATTGCTGCAACGATAACTGAATAAATAAAACTGCCAACTGTGTGAGTTCCTCGGTTGACTTCCTCGTTTGGTCTCGAGGGGGAAATACCAGGATGGGTATGTTTGGTGGTAGTATCAGGATGGTTCCGAATAGGTCTTTCTTATCCCTCTCTGATAGCCGACAGTTATCTCGAGTCTCTATAGGTTGTTTAGTGCATGCTGCGCTGCCGCTTCAGTCCACCATACCTATGTAGGCGAGGACCGCCGAATTCTAGCCTCGCCGTGTAGTGGCCTCAGTACCGACCGCTCTCTCTTTTTCCTTTGCCCTTTGTCGGCACCCCTTTTGTTTAAGCAGGTTTCGAGTTCGACGTCGTTAGCAGGGTTACCCTTCCGGCTTGGCCTGGGCAGGGTTATGGACGCCTTTGGTTATTCTTCAGGGATCTTAGCTCAATTTGCATCTTGTCCGTACTCGGACGCTGTATCGTTTTCAAGGTGATTTGGATCTTTGTACTGTATATTTGTATTCTTGACTCAATGAGTCGCCGTTGTATATATCTGTTTTGTGGGTTCCGTCGAGGACTATTGTGTAATGATATTACTTCGTTTTCCACCCGCACGCAAGTGCCTGGTGGGCACCTTTGAATCGTTTCTATGCGGGTTTTGGCGGGAAGCGCTGAAACTTGCATAGGGCCGATCCTGAGGGTGCTACAACCTCCATCTCGTGCTTCCCTCGGGGAAGCGCGGTCGACGGCAAGCCCCTGCTCGAGGAAGATGCCGTCGATGAGCTCGTCGCGCTGAGCTCGACGGGCCTCCGCCTCCGCCTCGGCGATGCTCTAGTGCTGGATGACCTCGACCCAACGGTCGAAGGAGGCATCGTAGAGGGCTTAGTCGGCCTCCGTGACGACGCGGCCCTCCGGGAGCTCTTCCTCCTTCTTCACCGGCGGAGTCCTCGGCGCGCGCGAGGAGCTCCCCTCCCCCCGCTGTGCGCGGATGCGGGCGTCGAATTCCTCCGTCTCGCGGCGGAGGAGCGCGGGCGGCACCGGCGAGTGTCACTTCTTGTAGTGGAGGGCGGCGCGCTTGCGCGCCCCTCCGAGCGCACGCACCGGTGGCGCTCTTCCTCCTCCGCGGGCGTCAAGCGACGGAAACGCGGCGTGGAAACTCCCCGAAGGTCCATCACGGTGTGAATCCGCAGGATCTGCTACCGCTGGTGAGAAATTGCTCGCCGGTGCTCGGTGATTTGAGCGGTGGTGCGCGGCGGAGGCATAGAGGGGGAGGTGGCGGAGAAATGGATCGAGGCCTGGGAAACGACCTCAGAACCGGGAATTTATGGATCAAGGGGGTCGATTTCCAGGGGTTAAAAAAAAATTTCTAGGTCGAACCATTTACGGTGTCTGTTCGGGCAGATTTCCGCTCCAATACGTGGGCCTCCCATTGTCGTCCACATGGCTTACAAAAGGTGCTACAGCCGCTTGTAGATTCATTAGACAACCACATCCAAAATTGGAAAGCAGGCCTCCTGAAGCTGAGTGGATGGCTGATTCTGCTGGATTCCACACTAAATGCAACTCCGATTTACCCAATGCTCTCTCTAGATCTGCTGCTGTGGTTCTTCAAAATCTTGGGCAAAATTAAGAGAGGTTTCTTCTAGGCAGCAAAAGAGGAGGCGAAAGGTAGATAGTGCATTGTTGCTTGGGATACAGTCGGCGCGCCAAAATTGCTGGGCGGATTGGGAGTGAAAAACCCGAAGACCATGAACCAAGCATTGAGGATGTGGTGGCGCTGGCTAGAGCAAGCGGGAGAGGACAAACCATGGAAGGGCATCAAGTTCGATCTGACAGAAGAAACTGAAGGGATGTGTCGTGTAACGACTAAGTGTGTGCTGGGAGACGGAAGAAAAATTAAATTTGGATCGACCTTTTGGGTCGACAATTCCAGCATTGCACTGATGGCGCCAATCCCATTCTCCCTCGTCAGACCCGCTCGGTGAGAGATGGTCCCCGAGCCAAACCAAAGCCTCTCTTGCCGGCAACGCCGGCGAGAGATGGCGGATGGGCGGCGTCGGCGGCAGTAGTTTAGGTAGGTGTAGTGGCTATATGCCGGTAGTATGGAGTAGGGCGTCGGTGCTTCTTGGCCGGGACTGGCGCATTCGGGAGGTTGCATGCGGCGGTGTCATGCTCCGATGGACGGAGGAGACGGCAAGCTTGGCCATGACCACGATCTTCGTAATAAGTGTCATGGTGTGTCTTTCCTCTCTGCTATGTATCCTTCTTCTTCTCATCTCCCTCGTTCCGGCCGGCCGTGGTGACGAGGGGAGGGGAGCGGGAAGAGAAAGTGATGCGGGTTGCAGAGGGGATTGGAGATCTCCTGTTTCGGCGTGGTGGCACAGCGTTGAGCAGAGGCTGGTCGAGGATTTCGCTGGGCGTCCGAGGTGGAGGGCGGCGATTTTTCCTCTGGCGGTCTGCCTCCTTCTCAATAAATCCTCGCGCCGCCGTCACCCATCTGTTGGCTCTGGTGTGTCCTTCTCCCTCTTGGCCGGCCAAGGAGGCGAGGAAGAGGGGTGGCTTCACACTGCAGCTGATAGTTTTGGATGGTGGCTCCGCCTCGCGCGAATTGGCATCTGCGACCTTGTTTTCTTCTGCTGCTGCTGGAGCTCTGAATAACCCATTGAATCCCCTCCAGTTTCCAGCTCGGGTGGCTCAGGTGTTTTGCCGGCTTCTATGGTTTCGCTGGCCAGTTTCCGACGCCCCCATCTTCAACCTCCGGCGAGAGGCCCTTCTACCTTTCCTGTCAATGGCGAGGACGCGGCTGGCGATGGTGGCAATAGCATCGTTGGCGAGGTCGGAGTTTGCGCAAGGACTCGATGGCTTTTGGATAATCTTTCTAGGGTTCCTTGTGTAAATTGAAAGGACATGGTTATTATTTGTTTTCTTTCAGGCCGACCTTTCGGTCCCTTCCCTTCCCTTAAAAAAGAAGACCCGCTCGGCTAGAAGACACGGTGGCACAGGCTATAAACAACAGCTGGGCGCAATCGTTCAGAGGCACGCCGTCAGTTCCTGCCCTGGTAGAATACCTAGCTCTCTGGGAGAAATTGAACGCGATACAGATCAAGGAAGGGATGGAGGACTCCTTTCACTTGGAAATTTACGGCAAACGGAGTCTACACTGCACGGTCGGCTTACAACATGTTCTTCCAGGGAGAGAAATGATGCCTGGTGCGAAACAGATTTGGGAGTCCAAAGCACCGTTGAAATTCAAGATTTGTATGTTGCTGGTTTTGAGGAATCGACTGTGGACAACGGATAGAGTCGAAAGGCGAGGACTACCCAATGTGTTTTCTGCTGCCGGTGCCGGAAATAGGAAAATGTCGAGCACCTCACACTGCAGTGTGTATACGTTAGGGAGGTATATGGTCCCACATGCTCTCAAGGTTTGGAATTCAGAGACACACACCAGCAGAGTCGGCGGTGCTGGCACATTGGTGGCCTGAGATTGCTGAAGCTGTCGCAGCAAAAAAAAACCGAAAGGAGCTGAATGCGCTGGTTTCACTGTTTGCTAGATCGCTCTAGCTTGAGCTCAACGCTCGTGTTTTCGACAGAAAAGCAAACACGACCCACACACACTCTGTAAGAGCATCAGGCAGGAGCTGGAACTTTGGAAACGAGCGAAAATATGTGGAAATGGGAATGACAGAGGAGGAACGTAGGTTTCTCATTTCTCTACATACTTCCAATTCTCATTCCTCCCGTGCAGCGCGTCTCATCCCTCTTGTTGCGCGTCTCATTCTCTTCTAAGTTGAAGTTTGATTTAAATTAAAAATGCTAACTTCTGATGCGTGGAACGAGACCAATAAATTTAGGCCGAATGGAGCGGAGTCTGAAAAACTAGGTTTTCATCTTTACATATATCTCTTGCAAGCTGTCAATTGAGATAAGTCGAATCTAATAATCACTGGCATTATGTAAACACTCTTCATGTAGTAAAGTTTTACTAGCTGACGTTCGTGTTTCTCCTTTTTTAAGAGTTTTTTCACATTAAATCCTATGTCCCTGTTGTGATTTCCTTTTTTCGTTTTTCATTATTTACTTTTATTATAGGAAAGGTGATGTTTTACATTCTTTTCCACACATCGGCAATTATGGGTTCATTTCACATACCTATGCATCCTAAGGATGCTTTATCTAACCCCAACTATACTTGTCATTTCTCACACCGTGTATCTCGATGGATCGAGTTGTAGTTGCTGTTTTTTTCCAAAACTCCACCAACCAGTACAAAAAGTCATAAAAGTAATAAAATTTACAAATAGGTCAATAGACCACCTAGCAGCGACTATAAACACTGGCATGAGCCGAAGGCGCCCCGCCGTCCTCTTCCCTTCATCATCGGAGCCGGGCAAAGCTTGTTGTAGTAGAACTTGTTGTACTGGACGGACGGAAAGTCGTCGTGCTAAGGCCCAAAGGATCAGTGCACCAGAGCAGTAACCATTGCCAAAGATGATCAACGTAGACCGGAAGAGAGTGACCTCAAAACACACCAACGAATACGAAAACGACCGGATGCTAGGCCCACCACCAAGGGATCCCAATGGATCCGCCGGACACGACTCCACATGCCCTTCGTCGATGCTAGGCGCACCGCCAGAGCAAGGATAAGGCGGGAAAGACGTTATTCTAATTTCAGGACGTAACCTCCGCCTCAACATCATGAAGAAGACACTAAAAATAGTCTAAACAGAACACTGAGATCTCCCGCCGGCGAGAGGCCATGGTCTGCCACGCCTCTAAGGTCCTAAGGCCGCCGGAGGCGGGACGGACCGGTAGAGTCGATTGCGGAAGGGAGGATTCCTAGATGGGCTTTGCTGCCGCCTCTTGGAGAGCCTCTAATAGAGTTCGGGCACCCATAATGTGTAGCCAAAAGTACATATTTTCTTTTTGGCTTTTAAAATTAGTTCCCTACACTGTGGAGGGGATACTAAATTGAACAAAAGAGGAGTCGGAGCAAAAGAGTGCTCCTGGTTCCAAACTTCTTAGGCAACCTATGTGTGACATGTGTCCTCTGCTCTTATTTTTTTCTGATAAAGGGCGCTTTATTCTTAAAGTTTAAGCATTACTCCCGGCCTTTGCATAACTAGGATGTACACAGCCGATAGAGTCAACATGTGAGACCCTGGCGCATGGCTCAATAGGATTGATAGGAAACCCATACCAACAAGTTGCAACTTCTTTTCCGGAAACTCATTTGAAAAAAAACTCTAAGGTTAAGCGTGCTTGGCCTAGAGCAATTCTAGGATGGGTGACCGACCGGGAAGTGGGTAACCGGGTGCGCACGAGTGAGGACAAAGTGCGCAGAAAAGACTAGTGTTGGTCTGTGGGGTTAGTCTAGAGATCTTATTGAGCTGCCAGAAGTGACAGCCGTCAGTCCGGAGTGACCAGCGGTGTTACAAAGTGGTATCAGAGCCGACCCTCGCAGTTACATGGGCGTGTGCGGATCATTGGCAGACATGTGTAGCATGGCGCGTGGCCCGGAGTGGACACGGCATGGCAATGTGCCGACACTGGACGCACAGAAGTGTGCCAATTGGGGACGTTCCTGGCTTGTGGTTGATCGACGAGGACGTCGATCTTCTAAGGGTGGTTGTATGTGATACCCTGGCGCATGGCTCAATTGGATTTATAGAAAACTTATACCAACAAGTTGCAACTTCTTTTCCGGAAGCTCATTCGAAAAGAACTCTAAGGTTAAACGTGCTTGTCCTAGGGCAATTCTAGGATGGGTGACCGACCGGGAAGTGGGTACCGGGTGCGCACGAGGGAGGACAAAGTACACAGAAAAGACTAGTGTTGGTCTATGAGGTTAGTCTAGATATCCTATTGAGCTGCCAGAAGTGACAGCCGTCGGCACGGAGTCATCGGGGGTGTTACAGCTATCCAGATGCACAGCATGAGTGGACCCTTCTGGTGACACATCGGAATCCACCTTGGCAGGAGAGGCGTGTGGCAATAGCTGTTTCGATTGATCTGTCGGTACCGATTCAGCAAGGAGGCATGTAGCAGACGAAAATAGCTTCTCAGTGATGTCTACGCACTTCTATTCTTGTAGACAGTTATTGGGCCTCCAAGTGCAGAGGTTTGTAGAACAACAACAAGTTTCCCTTAAGTGGATCACCCAAGGTTTATCAAACTCAGGGAGGAAGTGGTCAAAGGTATCCCTCTCAAGCAACCCTGTAATCAAGATACAAGAAGTCTCTTGTGTCCCCAACACACCCAATACACTTGTCAGGTGTATAGGTGCACTAGTTCGAAGAAGTGATAGTGAAATACAAGTGATATGGATGATTATAAGTGGTAACGGTGCCAGAAAAGAGCTTCTGACAGGAAGGAAAATACTAAAGGCAAAAAGATGGAGGCAAGCAAACATGTAATAGATCTAGTTGCAAACGGTGTTTCAATGCTTAGAAATAAGACCTAGGGATCATACTTTTACTAGTGAACACTCCCAATAAATATATTCTCTTCATGATACTACTCTTAACTACTCTCTGGTTGGACACTCTAATCCATGGTAGGGCTATAATAGCACTCCTCAAAGTCTGCCTTCCCCATCTAGATAACCCCACACTGTCACCTTGAGTGCTAGATGGTTCGTTCAAACACCACAATTTCATAGAGAGAACCAACTCAAAATATAACTCATGACAATTATTTATGCAATCTATAGCCTAAGTGTCACATGGTGTGCATGATGTCACTTTCACACACGTGGAGAGAGCTAGATATTGATTAAAGAACTTGAGTAGTAGAGTAGATCTACTTGATTACAAAGCTCATGATCATAACATGATCATGCATAGAGAGAGGTGAACACATAGCTACCGGTAGAGTCCTTAGCCCTAAGGAAGAACTACTCCCTCCTCATCATGGGAATCAGCAACGGTGATGGAGATGGTGGTGGAGATCGATGGAGATGGCTCCGGGGGCAATTCCCCTTCCCGATAGGGTGCTAGAATAGAGACTTCTGTCCCCTGAATCTCCCCTCGGTGGCGGCGGCGCTGTGGAACTTTTCGTGGATGTATGATTGACGATCTAGGGTTTTCTCATCGGGAGGATTTTATAGGCAAAGGGGCAAGGCGAGGAGGTGTCCAGGTGGGCCACACCCCCTGGTGGTGCCACCTAGGGTAGCCCGCGCCACCATAGGGTCTTCCCACCCTGGTGCACCCCTCCGTCTCTGCTTCGTGTTTCCGTATTGCTCTGGGAAAATAATGACTCTGGCTTTTGTCCCGTCCAATTCCGAGAATATTCATTTTTTTTAGCTTTTTTGAAACCAAAAACAGCAGAAAACAGGAACTGGCACTGTGGCATCTTGTCAATAGGTTAGTTCCAGAAAGTGTATAAAAATACCTCAAAGTGTAGACAAAACATAAGACAAATGATATAAAACAAGCATGGAGTGAAGGGAATATGCCCGAGAGGCAATAATAAAGTGGTTATTATCGTATTCCTTATTATGGTAAATGTTTATTTTGCATGCTATAATTGTATTAATACGGAAACGTTAATACATGTGTGTTTAATAAACAAAAAAAGGAAGTTCCTAGATATGCCTCTCTTATAAACTAGCTCGTTGATTAACAAAACGATCAAAGTTTCCTGATCATGGACATTGGATGTTGTTAATAACGAGGTCACAACATTAGTGTAATGATGTGATGAACATTCATCTAGCATTACAATCAAAGTCATTGAGTTTATATTGCTATAACAACTTACGAAGTGATCCTAATCCTTAGACCATGAGATCAGGTCAATCACTAACACCGGAAGAGTTTCTCGATGACATCAAACATCACACCGTAACTGGGTGATTATAAAGATGGATTCAGAACTACTAAAGTGTTATGTTGAGGTTCATGGATCGAGAGTGGAATTTGTTCATCCCGATGACGGATAGATATGCTTTGGGCCCTCTCGGTGATATCATATTGATTAGCTTGCAAGCATGTGATTTTATCACTAGAATGCTATATCACGGGAATAAGAAAATAGTGCATGTCGGTAACGAGATCAAACAAAGGGATACCGATGATCGAATCTCTGACATATAATATATTGTGAAACAAAGGGATTAAGGTACTAGTGTAAAAGGTTCACACGATCATAGGAGTCATCGTTGAATGTGTGGGAGTCAGTACGGATCTCCAGGTCCCGCTGCTGATTATTGATCGGAGAGGGGTCTCGATCATGTCTGCATTATTCGTGAACCGTAGGGTGACACACACTTAAGGGATACCGACACCATTCGGAGAAAATGATATGTCAGAAAAAGAAAAGGAAAGCACAGGAATTTATTTCACTAGACACCGGAACTGTTTTGGTTGAAATTGCTGAAACTGGTTCTGCATGTGAAATGGAATACTAGCAAGGGGTTTTATGTGAATGTTTGTTAATTAAAGTAATTAACAAAATTCTGAATAAATAAATAAAAGAGTTTTATTTAAATGAGAGCTTGCATTAAATTCGGTGAAAATTTAATGCATGTGAGTGGATTTTTGAGTGGAGGCTCTTTTATGGGAGTGGAGGCTTTTCATTTTGAGTGGGAGCTCCACCCACATGAATGTGGGAGAGGTGGGGGCATCCCCCATGGCTGTTCTCCATGCCCCTTGGGTGACCCCCTCTCCCCTATAAAAGGCCCCCCTCTCATCCTCTCAAAGTACACCTGCTCGCGAAGGATCTCTCTCCCCCCTTTTGAATTTCCCCATGGTCTCGGATCAGCGAGATACATGTTCCCGGTGGCTTTTTATGGAAGGATTTGTTTCTTCCGCTGCTTCACTGGAGCGAGAGCGCGAAGGTTGTTGGGGTACCCGTACGTGTGTGCGATCACGGATGCACTACTGCTTTGCGGTGCTAGACTTGATGGTGCTGGACCGGCTAGACCAGATGGACTTCATCACGATCTTGAGATCGGCAAGCGTTCGTCTACATCATCCACTAGTACAACCTCGTTAACGTTATTCGGTCTTTGAGGGTATGTATTCTATGCATGTATATCCACCCGTTGCTTGTATCTAGTAGATAGATCTTGGTACTTAGATATTCCCATCGTAGGAAATTTTTTGTTTTCTATGCTGCGAACCCAACAGTGGTATCAGAGCCGGATCTGTGCGTAGATGCTTTGCACGGGTAGTACACATATGAGTATGTGGGCGATGATGATCATTTTATTTCTTCTTAGTTGTACTTTGGATATTGGTGGCATAGTAGGATAAAGCGGCCCGGAAAAAGTTTACATGTCCTCGCACATGAGACCTGTTCCACGCTTGACATGCAAATAGTTTTGCATAAGTGGCTAGCGGGTGTCTGTCTCTCCTACTATAGTCAATATCTATTTTTCAACGAGTTGTCAAAAATTTGGTTATCCTCGTTGTGGTTCATGTTCGTAGGTAAGAACGGTTCTATCTTTCGAAAGCCCTAAGCCACGTAAAACTTGCAATGGATAAATTAGAGGCGTCTAGTTTAGATTGTTGCTGGGATAGTGTTATGATATGGTGATGTTGTAAGTAGAAGTATGAGATGATACTCTTACAACACACATAGCGTGTAAGTTCCATAGACCTTGGCCTTACACATAAAGATATGATAGTGATCATACCACGGTGCACATGATGGAGATCATATGCGGGAACCATATCATTTCACTTATAAACATGTGATGTTTAATTGCATCTTATATTGCTTGTTCGGCGTTTTATTAGCATAATAATATGATCCCTCATTTAGATATCAAGATAAAAATGTGTTCTTCCTTAAGTATGCACCGACAATGTTTTGTCGCTTCAAGACATCACGTGATGATCGGGTGTACTTGAATCCACGAGCATATCTCGGGTGTAAGACAGTTACACACGCGAATACTAAGGTTCTAACTTGGCGAGCCTAGCATGTACAGACATGGCCTCGGAACACGGACAGAAAGGTTAAGCATGAGTCATATGTTTTGATATGATGACCATATGGATGCTCTCCTTTGAAGCTACACCGACTCACGTGATGATCGGACTTGGTGTAGTGGATTTGGTTCATGTAATCACCAAAAAGACACGAGGGGTGTCGTTTTTGAGTGGGAGTTCATTTCTAATTTGGATTAGTAGAACTCAATTTATCATAAATTAAATCAAAGTGAATTTGCATACTTTGTTGTAGTCATTGACATTCATTCACCACCTTATGCTTAGTTGTAATTGAGATAATATAACTATAGAATTTTGGATATTTACTTTACGAACTAGTATCGTATTATGTTGAGTGTCAATCTAAAGTTTAAAGTCCTATTGCAAACTTTCAGCAAACTCTGTTGACTCCATGAAATTTAATAATTGGTATTAAATCGAGAGTAACAATTCCAGTGTTAGTATCTTAGGTATCATGTTTGCCTCCATGATTCTTGATTGTTTTAATATCAAGTTTATCATGGAGCTGAAAGAATTGTTTCAGAAACCATCATGTGTAGCAGATATAACGATATCTGAAAAAATGTTTTGGTTGCAATATGATAGAGTATAATATATGTTCTCATATTGGATGAGAATTTGCGAAGGTTGGAGATGCTAGACATCCTAATCATCCAAAAGGGTTTTGGAAAGTAACGTTATACTCACGATTCGTCTTTATAAGCTACATTAGCTTGATCATGAAAGTCGTCATGATAAGGATAAATAGAAGATGTATGTAAAGTGTTTACTACACTCAAAGATTACTAAAGAATGGATTTTGAAAGAATGGTGATCATTTTGATGATGGTGATCTACTTCAAAGTGCAGGTCCAAAGGTATTATTATTTGAATATACATGCTTTGGACTATGTGTCATGTATATGGCGCCACTGTTGATGTTGATAGATTTCTTTTTAAAGTAAAAGGAAATGCTGAAAGAGAATCTATAAAATATATTTGGCAGAAAATAAAATATTGGAAATATCCAATTTAGGTATATGGATGATATACATGTTATGGTTGTATTCTTTCCTTGTTAAACAATGTGGTTCTTGAGTATTGGATACCGAATTGGTTGATATGAAATTTTATACGGAACGACGCAATTCATGAACCACAATGGCCTAAGTAACTAGCAAGAGAATATGTGATGATGTTCATCGAAAAAAAACAAACCGTTGTTTGTATTTCTTGTTGACATCAAAGCTTGCTTTCAAGATTTGTTTTAATAATAGTTATTCAAATCAGGTATTATGAGAACAAAGGTTGTTCAAATAATTACCGTATTCCATATAAGATGGATGATTTAGAAATCTAGTTGGAGAAATCACATCCATAAAACCTAATGCTAAAATGTCGCTAGACAAATGATTGAAAGATCACTTACGAAGTGACATCGCCGTTTAAATTATATTGGAAATAAAACATGAAGAAACTCCATTTTCATAGATTTTTGGAATCTTTGATTTGATCAAGTGACGCTTGTGAGACTTTCCTAGGGATAATAAAAACTTCGTTCAAAGGCCAAAGAAGAACGATCGACTAAAATATTGGAATTTATACATATGGATGTATGTAGTCCATTATGTGTAGTCATAAGCGATGGATTTCAACTTCATATGCTTTCTCCAGAAATTTGAGTGAATATTCACTTAATGAGAAAGAAGTATGAAATATTTGAAAACGTTCAAAGACTTTCAAGATGAAGGGAAAATCATTGTAACAAGAAAATAAATGGTTTATGATTTTACCATAAGGGATTTATTTGAGTTACAAGTGTAATAAGAAAAATAAATGAATTATGATTTATCATAAAGGGATTTATTTGAGTTACAAGTTTAGCAAAACACCTAGATTTACATCTCCCGAAACACCATAGGAGTATGGAGTGTTTGAGATTTGTAATGAAACCTTGTGTGACATGGTTGGATCAAAAGTGTTATTTATAAAACTGCCATTATGTTTTAAAAGATTAAAAGCTTTAGAGACTATCGCTTTTACACTGAAAAGAGCTCCATCTCGATCCGTTGAAATGACACCATGGAAGTTATGGTTTGGGTTAAAACCCAAATTGTAATTTCTTAAATTTTGGTATGCTAAACATAAGTAAGATGTTTACAACCAAATTTGGATGAGCATGTCTTTGTAGGTTATATCGAATAACAATTGGTTATTCCTCCATAACACCGAGGACAAAAGGGTTTGTCGCTTGAAATGTGAAGTTTCTTGAAAAAGGAATTTTTTGCAAAAGTCAAGTGGGAGGACAATAGAACTTTGATAAGGTTAACGAACCTTAGCTAAATGTGCTGAGTTGCGCAACGCCGGAAATCGTTCCAGAGGCTGTCATAATGCTCATCGCTTATGTGCCTCAAAGGTTGTGGTCATCGAGATCTAAGTTCCTATTGAACCAAGTAGGTCGGATAAGCAATCAAATGCTAAGATTTGAGAGTAAATCATTATTGTTTTTCAATGATGAACCGACTACATGCAAAGAAGCAATGATGGGCCCTGACTCCGTCAAATGGCTTGAAGCCATAAAATCCGTGATAGGTCCATACACGATAAATCAAGTTTTGAACTTGGAAGACCCTCCGAAAAGGTGTAAAAACCTATCGGTCGTATTTGGATCTATAAAAAAAATAGACATGGATGTTTCACATCTATGAAATAGTCGACATGTCGTAAAGTATTTTATGACCATGTTCAAGGAGTTGACTATGACAAGATTTGATCTTTCATAGCGATATCTAGTCTGGACGGATTAAAGCAGCAACCACTACATATAATTTGGTATATGGTAGATGAATAAACAAAGCAAAGTTCTTCTAATAGAATGTTACCTAGGACGTGTACATGACATGATCCAAATGGTTTTCTTAATTCAAAGGATGCTAAAAAGGGCATGCAAACTTCAATGGTTGAAGTAAGCATCGCGGAGTTGGAATCTTCACCGTGATGAAAAGTAGTTTTCATCAGGAGACGACGAAGATGCTTGCATTTGCAAGAAATTAAGTGGGAGCGTTGAGACATATTTCTAATACATTATGTGGAGGACATCTTGTTGATTAGAAATGATGTAATTTTTATTGACAAAGGTTAAGAATTTCATTTCGATGAAAGGCTTAGGCAAAATCCGAATATTTAGCATAAATGTCTATAGTGGATAGACTGTGACGCTAATATGGTTGTGCCAAACGTAAATATATGAGATATTGAAGGAGTTCAATATAAAAACGACAAGAAAATGTTCTTGTCGCATGGAAAGGAATTGAATCAAGATTCAAGTGTATCGACACTTGATAAGTGAAACAAGATTCAAGTGTTTTGATCAATAATACCATGATATGTACACATTCAGATATGTCCTATGCTCTAAGTGTTATGAGCATATACCAGAATGAATTATAAAATGATCATTGGACGATAGTGAGGATATTCTTATGATCTTTTGGAAGAACTAAGAATATATTTGTGTAGAGGTGACAAACAATTACAAATAGTTCATTGTAAAGCGTTACATTGATACTAGTTTTGTCACAAGATACAAATTAAGTTTATCTCAATTTAAACTATGGGTGGCACAATGAAATGGAAAGAAAGTTTCCATGATGGATTTGGATGAATTCCAAAGTTAAGACATTGTGACGGATACTACAACAAAAGGCTAAGTATATGACTACTATAGTAGCAGCAAAGGAGGGAATTTGTGTCAAGTAGTTTGTTATCAAATTAAGGTATGGTTTGCAACGGGCTAACACTAAATATATATTGTTCGATAATAGTATCGACATGATTTAACCCCAAGGAACTAAAGGTATCACCAAAAGACCAAATTTATACAATGCCATCTCATTAGAGAATGAGTGATGTGTGGAGACGCATAGACATGCAAATACACATGGACCTGAAAGCGTCAGATCCATAGATTATGTTAACCACTTGCAGTTGCGTATATGGAACACCAGAAAGCCATAGGTGTTCAAATACCCAAAGTTTTCAAACTAGATTATTGTCTCTAGTGCAAGTGGGAGACTGAAGGGAATATGCCCGAGAGGCAATAATAAAGTGGTTATTATCGTATTCCTTATTTATGATAAATGTTTATTTTGCATTCTATAATTGTATTAATACAGAAACATTAATACATGTGTGTTTAATAAACAAAAAAAACGAAGTTCCTAGTTATGCCTCTCTTATAAACTAGCTCGTTGATTAACAAGATGATCAAAATTTCCTGATCATGGACATTGGATGTTGTTAATAACGAGGTCACAACATTAGTGTAATGATGTGATGAACATTCATCCAAATTATAGCATTACGATCAAAGTCATTGAGTTTATATTTCTATAACAACTTACGAAGTGATCCTAATCCTTAGACCATGAGATCATGTCAATCACTAACACCGGAAGAGTTTCTCGATGACATCAAACGTCACACCGTAACTGGGTGATTATAAAGATGGATTCAGAACTACTAAAGTGTTATGTTGAGGTTCATGGATCGAGAGTGGAATTTGTTCATCCTGATGATGGATAGATATGCTCTGGGCCCTCTCGGTGATATCACATTGATTAGCTTGCAACCAAGTGATTTGATCACTAGAATGTTATATCACGGAAACGATAAAAGAGTGCATGTCCGTAACGAGATCAAACTAGGTATGGAGATACCGATGATAGAATCTTGGACATGTAATATATCGTGAAACAAAGGGATTAAGATACTAGCGTAAAAGGTTCACACGATCACAGAAGTCATCGTTGAATGTGTGGGAGTCAGTATGGATCTCTAGGTCCCGCTGCTGATTATTGATTGGAGAGGGGTCTCGATCATGTCTGCATTATTCGCGAACCATAGGGTGACACACTTAAGGGATACTGACACCATTCGGAGCAAATGATATGTCAGAAAAAGAAAAGGAAAGCGCAGAAATTTATTTCACTAGACACCGGAACTGTTTCGGTTGAAATTGCTGAAACTGGTTCTGCATGTGAAATGGAATACTAGCAAGGGGTTTTATGTGAATGTTTGTTAATTAAAGTAATTAACAAAATTCTTAATAAATAAATAAAAGAGTTTTATTTAAATGAGAGCTTGCATTAAATTTGGTGGAAATTTAATGCATGTGAGTGGATTTTTGAGTGAAGACTCTTTTATGGGAGTGGAGGCTTTTCATTTTGAGTGGGAGCTCCACCCACATGAATGTGGGAGAGGTGGGGGAAGCCCCCATGGCTGGGCGCCATGCCCCTTGTATGCCCCCCTCTCCCCTATAAAAGGCCCCCCTCTCATCCTCTCAAAGTACACCTCCTCGCGAAGGATCTCTCTCCCCCCTTTTGAATTTCCCCATGGTTCGGATCAGCGAGATACATGTTCCCGGTGGCTTTTTCTGGAAGGATTTGTTGCTTCCACTGCTTCGCTGGAGCGAGGGCGCGGAGGTTGTCGGGGTACCCGTACGTGTGTGCGATCACGGATGCACCACTGCTTTGCGGTGCTGGACTTGATGGTGCTGGACCGGATGGACCAGATGAACTTCATCACGATCTTGAGATCGACAAGTTTTCGTCTACATCATCCACGAGTACAACCTCGTTAACGCTATTCGGTCTTCGAGGATATGTATTCTATGGATGTATATCCACCCGTTGCTTGTATCTAGTAGATAGATCTTGGTACTTAGATGTTCCCATCGTAGGAAATTTTTTGTTTTCTATGCTGCGAACCCAACACGGAGCATAAAAAATTATAGACAGGTTTACAATGTATCACTCAACAGAAGAAAACGGCCCACCCAGAGTCGCGTGATGGGCCTCCGAAGCTCCCTGGGCGGGAGAAGCTGGCCCAATCAGCACCACGGTATCCACCCGCACCTCCTGTGCCGTAGAAGCCGACCTGGGCGACATGTAGTCTGCCGGCATCACCTGGGTAGCACTTGGCGGCCCACTAAGCGATACAACCGCGCTGGGAGATGCATTATCCTTCGACGCAGCAATCAAGTCCACCATCTCTGTAATAGTTGACACATCGCTACTAGCCCCAGAAGCAGGCACGACCAACACTGGAGTATGATGCCTCGTTCTAATCGGTACAGGAGAACCATCAGACAAAATAGTTGGCGCCCCAATCGGAGAATTATTATACTTTGCTTTAGCTAAAATCTCCTTGTCCCTAGGCGTCTGCGGATTAGGATTCAGAGGAGTAACAACAACAGTAAAAGTGAGGGCAACTATCTGTGTTCCCGTTGATCCCCCTAAGCCACTCTGAGTATTTGAATTATCCACCTCCATATTAGACCCCTGGGGTCCTAAAGCCAAATCATTTCCATGAGAAACATCTTTTTTATCATCGTAGCAACCATCCTCGTCATCTGGCTCATCACTCTTACGTCTCTAGAAAAAAGGCGTGAACCCTGGATCTGGAACGAAATCGTCTGCCTCTTGCCTAAAGATGAAGTCATAACCTTTCAACTTCAAAGTTGCATTGACACCAATATAATACCCTTTTGCATCCACACATTTCTGCAATGCCTTGGGGTTCATCATGGCTACACAAATGCGAATGATATTGCGGCTGTGAAGCGTGACCAGATCCACGTCCACAGTAGTACCTAAAAGAAAACCAATAGCCCAGAGTCCATGAAAATGACGTATGGTGTGAGACACACCCTCCACGTGAACCCACAACCGAGGAAGAATAAACTTATAGGGAATATCTTCTACCTGCCAAATACTAATCAAAATCCTGGCCTCATGCGAAATCACCGGCATCTGAATACCATCAACTCTCTAGAGGTCCTCAAAGGACGGGAAATTAACCATGAAAGCATCATCTCCATGATTGAGGGATTCCCACTTCCACTGAGTGCTGAGGGGACAAATCCTGGTCATTTGCGACTCAATAATAGGTGCAGGTACTAGCGACCCGACAATGGTCACTTTCGCCACAGGTGACCTCTTTGGTTCCAAGTGAGCCTTATAGATGCTATCAAGGAGCTGGTTAAAAGGAGTATCATTCGTACCATTACCGGCCACAATAACTGAAGGACGAGGCAGCTTCAGCGTGGGACATCTATTAATCAGATGAGCCAAATTATTACAAACAAGGCAATAGTATTGAACCGGACAGTTTTTAGACACATGACTATCAACTGAACATTTCCAACATTTGACAGCTTTCTTAGGCTTGGTCATCTTAGTCTTCGGAGCACAAACTTGAGAAACAGCAATAGTAGACACAGGGGTACTCACCGCAGGTGGTGCAAACAACTGGCCAAAAGGAGGTGGCGCAAAAAAATGGATGTACCTGCGGAATCTGAGGTTGTACCGGAGCTGCAGTTCCTTGATCAGGAACAGTCGGATTCTTCTTTTTCTTCCTCTTGTTTCTGATGGTGCTAGGAACAGGGGCCTGAGTATGAACAACCATTTGCATTTGCTGGAACATTTGCTGGAACTGCTGCGGAGGAATGATCGGATGGAAAACCGGTCTCGGAAACTGTCCCGGAGGTGGCAAATACGTAGCCGGCATGTAAGCCGGTGGCCCCGGGCGCCTTGACGGAGGCTGAAGAGGCAGCTGGAAGGGCGGCACCGGAGCAGCCGCATACGCAGGAGAAGTCGTAAATGCAGGAATGACCCCCCTGACCGAAGATAGCACTTGAAGAAACAGGGGCCACCACAATCCCAGATGCCGGGAACATCGGCGCCGAGAGGCCGAGGTTCCCCGACGAGCCAGTCCCAATCCCACCTGGCGGCGCAGGAGGGCGCGATATGGTGAAAGCTGGAGGAGACGCCGCAACCTCCGCAAAAGAGCAACGAAATCCCGCGGCGAGCTTGCTCGTGAAAGGCGACGAACCAGGGGTGACGAAAGGCGGCGGAGACGCGACGCAGGATGGAGTTGACGAAGGAGCCGAGGCAGAAACGAAGTGGATACGCCTAGGGCAAGCCGTAGGAGAGGTAGGCCTCGACAGACATGCCCGCGTCCGACGACGAGCAAAATCCGCAACTGAGCGCGTGATTTCCGATGCATGTACGTGGGCCCTCCCATCAGGATCCGCAAAAGACGCCCCGGACTCCACGCGATCCACCGAGGATCGATCCGCTTCCCCCGCTCGAGACGACCTGATGAACATCCCGAGAACTGGCGGAGTAGAAATCCGGCGACCAGGCAGTGGACCCCTCCAGGGGCCCATCCGCGACGGCCGGGATACCCGAAGACCAGTCGGCGACGAAGAGGAGCTCCGGCCCCGGCTATCCGGCACACGCCCAGAAGAAGGAGGAGACAACAACCGTGTCTCCTCCTGCGACCTGCAAACAAAAGCAGAAACCTCACTTGCAGAAGAACGACGAGGTGCTCGCCTCTCCCAGAATCTTGAGTCTTGGGTTGGGTAACCAGCTGAATCCCAAAAATCCGAGAGAATCTCGGCCTGCGATCTACTCCTACGACGCGCCACCGGGATCCAGGTCTCTTATTCCTCTTAAGCAATGGACGCTTCCGCGACATGAACGGTGACATGATCCTCCACAGCCGCCTCGGCAGAAAGACAGGAGAAACGAGATCCAGTCGACGTCCCCGATGGGCAGACCGGAGTGAGCGGCGGCGTTTAGACAAAACATAAAGCTATTCTTGTCAGCGGTGGGACCACATGATGCAGAAATTTAGAATAGCTATATTGTGAAGTTCTAGCCAAATAGCATGGTAAAACCAAATTTAATTTTGTATATTAAATTTAGCTATAACAACATTGTGGGTCTAATAGTTGTAGTTGCTGTTCGGTATCATCATTCTGGTTGATGGACTGATTTCAAAAAAAACTACTGCATGCACCATCATGGCACTAACCACGCGAAGAGGGATAACCTTTATCTCAAAGCTTATGACTTATATTATTTTTTTTAAAGTTAAACTACATAAAGTTTGACTAATTTTTTTTTAAATTTTACAATACGAAATTCATATCTTTAATATATCATGAAATATATTTTTATATAGTATATATATAATATCATCCTTCTTGATAGTACCACGATAAAATCGAGATCATTGGAGCTAGGGAGGTACAAGCAACAGCACGAAATGGTCGAGGTTGGCTTAATGGTGTTGAAAAAATTGATAAGGCTAGATTACGCATTGGAGTGAGGGCCTTGTGTTGATCCATTTGGACGACTAGAAACATCATTATTTTTAACAAATAAATGGGAACTAATTTTTTGTAGGTTATTAACTGGCGATACACTGGATATAGCTATGGTCCTACTTGCTCCTGGCCAATGAGCGGGAACCTATGAAGGCTGGATATGCAGTCGTGTGCTTATGGTTACACATGACTTCTACTTCTAGGCTACTGGATGACGGCACGTCAGTAGAATTCAAAATGAATAGCTTTTTGTTACTTCTCGTTTTTAGATGGTTGATACATGTTTATTCATGAGTATAATAAATTGAATTTGGTCTGGAATGTAAATAAATAAGGCTATGTGTATTGATTAATGCAGAGATGGAGCTATGCTCCCCGTTTCGAGAAAAAAAAAACCGAAATGGTCGCTTTGTTTGTTGCTAAGACATTGTGGGTGCGACCGGGGAACTTATAGGCAGCCTTTGCCTAGAATCTTTGTGCTTATTCTTTTTTCCTGAACCGCAAGTTCATACTGATCGTCCCGCACCCAGTTCTACTTTCAATCCACCCGGATAACGTTTTTTTATTTTTGCGGGGAAGATAGCAAAATTGATGGGCATAGATAATTTCTATGGACATTTAGGGTGTGTTCGGCAATAGCCTCGCTTCTCAAAAATCCTCAAATCCAGCTTTTCGAACCAGTGCCAGCTTCCCGTGGGGAGCTGAAAACGTTCGGCAGTTGTTGATCGCTCCGCTCCCGTTCGGCTGGGCTTGTGGCCCGTTTAAGCTGGGCTGGCCTACTGGGGCGGACAGGCTTGGTCAATGTAGTCTTTTTTTCCGATGATTTTATTCCTTTTTCATGTATTATTGATGTACGCTTTTCTATACGTGTTTGGTGCGGTATGATTTTCCTGTACGTGTTTATCAGTACTGCTATAAAAAAAGTCACATGATTTATTTTACGATCCAACAAGCAGTACCAAATTTCAGACCATAAGCCCACAGTAGCAATACGAAATTGACAGTACCAAAACCAAATACAGTTCGCTCACAGTAGTAGTACCAAATCCAATATACAGTAGAGATAGGGAATTCGATCGACAGTACTAGCAGATAATTGCACTCGTGTTTCCAGGTTCACCTTGACCACACTGTTTAGGAGGACGGCGGCTCTTCGGTGGAGCTTGGGGACGGACTGAACCGACTGCTCCTCCTGTTTCTTGACCGGACGGTCGAGGTGGAGGTCGGGAATGGGGGAAGGAGGGTGGCCCAACTTCTGCTCTTGCTTGAGGCAGGGTAGAGGAGGAAGTCGGCGACCGACTGCTCGGCGTGCGAAGCTCGGGGTGCAGGCGGAGAAAAGGCCGCGTTGGGGCAGAGATGCAGTAGGCGGCGACGGCTGGAAGAGGGGGAATGGCGGGGTAGGGAGGTGTATGGAACTGAGGGGAGACGAGGATACTACATGCTCGCTGGCGGTGAGGTCCGGCCTGTAGGGTTTCGTAGCATGGAAAACAAAAAATTTCTACCGCATACAAACAAACAAGCCAAGATCTATCTACTAGATTGTAGCAACGAGTCGATGAAATAACTCACCCTCGAAGATTCCAAAGTGTTTAACGAGAGCGGATTTCTCGTGGGTGATGTAGTCGTACTCTTTCCGATCTCAAGATCGCGTAGACGATCCTTCCGGCGCTGCGTTCCGGCATCGCTCCCGCAGTCGGTCACACGTTCGGTACTCGACGAAGACCTTCCTCTCCCTTGTTCCAGCAGGCAGCGGAGGTTGTAGCACTCTCCTCGCAATTCCGGCAGTACAACGGCGTGGTACCGAAAGTAGAGGGGAGATCTCGCAGGGCTTCGCCTTAAGCCGGAGCGAGTATGGTGGGCTATGAGAAATCCCTCGACGATCTAGGGTTTAGACACGCCGAGGAAGAGGTGCTAGAGCCGGCGACTAGGGCTTGGTGGTGCCCAAGTCGGCGGCAAGGAGATCCCTAGGCGGCTGCGGCTTGGAGGGCGGCGGCTAGGGTTAGGGTTTTCGGGGCAAGGGACTTGTGTGTCTCTAGGAGGGAGCCATGCCCCTCCTTATATAGGTGGAGGGGCCGGCCGGCCAAGGGGAGGGAGGGGAGTCCCTCCCCAACTCGGCTTGGGTGGTGCGCCGCCGGTTGGAGGAGGGAAACCCTCCCCAACTCGGTTTCCCACTCCTCCTCCTCTTTCCAAAACTTGCCGTTTGACTTTCAAACTAGCCGTTTGACTTTTCAAACTAGGATTTGAATAAACCCTCTATTTTGAACAGCGATGACACCGAGTACATGATGCAATCATATCAACTTGATATAACACATTCATGTACCCTTCCCCCCGGAGTGCCGGACATTCCGGAACCTTCTAGAACATTCCCGATGAAAACACCGGAACCATTCTCCATCTCCGAAACAGGACTTTCCTTATATGAATCTTATTCTCCAGACCATTCCGGATCTCCTCGTGATATCCCGAAACCCATTCGAGACTCCGAACAACATTCGGTCTCTTTCTCATCATTCCATAACTACTCAAACAATGTCGAATCCTTAAGTGTGTCTCCCTACGGTTCGTGAATTATGCGGACATGATCGAGACACTTCTCCGAACAATAACCAATAGAGGAATCTGGAAATTCATATGGATCCCACATATTTCTACGATTACTTTGCGATCGAATGAACCACTTACATACGATATCAATTTCCCTTTGTCTCACGATAGTTTACTTATCCGAGGTTATGATCGTCGGTATCTCTGCATACCTAGTTCAACCTCGTTACCGATAAGTACTCTTTTCTCGTTCCCGTGATATGTGATCCCTTGTGATCCAGTCACATGCTTGCAAGCTAATTGGATGACATTTCACCGAGAGGGCCCAGAGTATATCTATCCGTCATATGGATGGACAAATCCCACTCTTGATCCATGTGTTTCAACCAATACTTTCCGAATACTCAATGCCACCTTTATAGCCACCCAGTTACGGTGTGGTGTTTGATGTCATATAAGCATCCATCCGGTAAAGGTGATATGCATGATCTCATGGTCGAAGGAATTAGATTACTATGTATCAGAAAGCATATAGCAATTGAACTATTAAAATGACTTGATCTTTATGCTACGCTTATCTATAGGAGTATGTCCACCATATCATTCTCCTAACGATATGATCTTGTTGTCGATAACATCTCAATGTCCATGATAGGGAAACCACAATCATTTATCAACTAACAATCTAGTGATGTATAGAGGCTTATACTAGGGACTTCAATTTAAGTTTACAAATCACACAAGTATTAATGTTTCCTTGTTAATACTATTATAGCATGAATGTAAACATTCGTCATAAACACAAAGATATAATAATAACTATATTTATTATTGCCTCTAGGGCATATCTCCAACACGGCCGCGGCGCGGGTGAGCTCAGGTGGCGGCGGCAAGGTCATGGGCTCCATGCTCCAGGGAAGTGATGGCCTTTTTTACTTGGGGGTGAGGGCCTGATACGGGCATGGTCGACGGGGTATCGTGCAGATAGCGAATTGTTCATTTTCATTAGGCGGTGGCACAATCCTTTAAATATTGATTGCTCCGCGATTTTGCTGATCCGGGAATCGGCAGATGTGGTGCTCCGCGATTTGTGAAGAAAATTAGGCTGGCTTTTCGGATCTGGCTCCATGGAGTTGGGACGTTCGGTGCTACTCCATCGTGGATTTCCAGAAAGCTGGAAGCCAGCGAGCTGCCGAACAAGCCCTAGTCATAGAACTAATCTCCTTACTGATACTTCGATTGCACCATAAAATAGCTCTAGCATCCCGGCCTTTATATAGAACAAGCACCTTACGATTACAATGGATATAGTACACAAAACTAACATCACATACCGCACCGGGCGCCCCCTGCCTCTCTTCCTCGAGTCCTCCTCGCCTCTCCTCTCCCTTGTGCCGCTGCCGGCGACGATGCCAGGGAAAAGCCCGAGTGGCACAGGGGCGGCAGTCTTCCTCTCACGTCGGGTGGTTTGAGGCCACGGCGGTTCCATTCTCGGTGGTTTAACCGGCATGGTGGCGGGCAACGGCAGCCGGAGCGTACCAGCGGGGCTGCAGCCACATGCGGCGGTTCGGTAGGAGGCAGCGGTGCTGGAAGCGGCAGGCCTCGATCTAGGACCTATCCCGACGAGCTGTGGTCTTTCCACCCTCCTGCACCTTTTGATCTGGTCGACTTCGCGGTGGTGTCTCGTGGAGATTCTCCCAACCTTGCTCCGCATCATGAGGACACCCAGGGCGGCAACCCTGGGCCCTGGCGGTGGTGGTCATCTCATCAGCCGGAGGTGGTTGGCCGGTTTTGACGCTGGTTTGGTGGATCTCAAGATCTGTCATCTAATCCCAGTTGCGAGTTGGGAAGACAAGGTCGCTAGTGAAAATCGAGCCAACTTTGTCCATGGCGGGCAGTGATGGCGTTTTGCGTCGTCACCTTGATGAAGACATCGTCGTGCAAGTATTGTCGACACATTCGTGCCGCTCAGGGGGAAACCCTAGGATATGGTCTTCCGGGTCAGACTTTGGTGGCGCTGCGGTGTCGTGTTACCTCTTGAGGGCATCGTTTGTGGAGCAGTGTCGCATATACCACATCGACAACAACGGAATCGATTGTGTGGTGCAACAGGGACTCAGTGACAAACATGTCTCGATGGACTCGTGCAGGGCAGGGGTGCTTTCTAGCGCCGAGGTGGCATCAACGGCAGACCTGACAATGTCAATGCCTAGATCCCTGTCTCGAAGATGGGTTGACAGAAAATGGCGGTGGCAACTAATAGATGTATATATTTGTATTGTAGTTTCCCCATATGTTAGGGGGCTTCCTGCATATTTACACCTGTACTTGTATTATATATTGTGGCCTTTGGCCCCTAGAGGAATACAACTTGTCTATTCCTAACATGGTATCAGAGATGGTTTTAGGGTCCCTTCCCCACCGATCCTCTGCTTGTGACCGTCGCCGCCATCAGCTCGCCCCGGCCACCGCCGGTTCCCATTCTGGCCACGTACGTGGAGTTCATCGTCAAATTTTTGGCTCGCCTGATCAATTGATCTCTTAGATCCAGCTGCATTCCGATCCAATATGGGATCCGATCTTGTCTGGAAGTTGTTGTCCTCCACGCGGGATCGTCACCACGCGGGATTGATCTTGCCTGAAGATTGATCTCCACGTTGTAGCATCACCTGCCCTCCATCCCGCCTGGAACCTGCCTGTCGACGTCCGCCCTTCGCTCGCCCGCCCGACAGGCCGCCGGCGCATCCGCCCGTCGCCTGGCCCTCCGGATTCTTCTCCACCCGCCCTGCTGGCTTCCGTCCGGCCCTCAGGCTTCTTCTCTGCTTCGACTGCTAGATTTGTTCGAGCGTTGACCGACCAAATTTTTTTTTTGAGAGAGATGTCTTCTGCATCGGGCTATGTTGCGATTCCTCGCTGCCCGGTGATCTTCGATGGCGCGAATTATCCTGATTTCGCTGCCTTTATGCGCGTTCACATGCGTGGTCTCCGTCTTTGGGGTGTGCTCTCCGGCGAGGTCCCCTGTCCGTCGTGCCCCCCTGCTACTGTGGCTCCTCTTCCGCCGATGCCGATAGTTCTTGGCGCTGATGCTTTTCAGGAGGCCAAGGATGCTGCTCAGAGTGCTGATGATAGTGTTGTTGCTGCTTATGACCTGAAGTTCAAGCAATACTCTGCTGATCTCGAGTCCTATCGCCATGCTCTGACTGCTTACACTCAGTGGGTCGATGAGGATGCCCGTGCTGCTGCTGTTCTCACCTCCAGTGTTCTGCCCCAGTATGCTGCTGAGTTCATGAGTCTCCCTACCGTTGCCGCTCAGTGGACACATCTTCGTCAGCGCTATCAGCCGTCTGGGGATGCTCTTTACCTGTCTGTGGTTCGCCAGGAGCATGCTCTTCAGCAGGGTGATTTCACTATTGATGAGTTCTACACTCAGATTGCTGCTATCTGGCGTCAGCTTGATTCTCTCCGTACTGTTGTTTGTGGCACATGCTCGTGCTGCCATATTGTGCGCTCAGATTTGGAGTTTCACCGCATCTATGAGTTTCTGTCTCGGCTCCGCCAGGAGTTTGAGCCCCGTTGTGCTCAGCTGAATGCTCGTGGTCGTGTTCCGCTCTCTGAGGTGTTGTCTGAGCTTCGGGCTGAGGAGACCCGTCTTCGTGGTGCTGGTCTTCCTACGGTTCCATCTGTGCTTGCTACTCGTGGTCCTCCTATGCCATCTGCTCCCTCGACTCAGCCGCGGTCCCCTGTGCCACCGCCGATACTACCCACTCCTCTAAGTCAGGGTCAGCTTCAGCACCAGCAGTCTCAGGGTCCGAGTCAGCACCAGCAGCCTCAGGGTCAGAGTCAGCCCCAGCAGGCTCATGGCCAGGGTCGCCGTGGTTCTCTTTGTCACTGCTCATACTGCAACAGGGATGGTCACACTTGGGCCACCTGTTATACACGGGATCCCAGTTTACGTCAGCAGCACCAGGCTCGTGGGAAGTCAGCTCCTTCCGGGTCTTCAGCAGTTGCTCTCTCCGGTCAGGACATTATTAGGAGTCTTCGCGGTCTGCTTGCTGCTACAAGCTCTTCTTCGACAGGCACCGCTGGTTCTGTGACTGATTCTTCAGGCCCTACGCGACCACCATCTTCTACACAGTCAAGTACGTCCCCGTGGTATCTGGATTCTGGAGCTTCCTTTCATATGACCTCTGAGTGTTCTTTTCTGTCTGCTCTTCGTTCTCTCCCTTCCCTTGTTCGTGCTTTCACGGCTGATGGTACCTCTCTTCCGGTTTCTAGTCGGGGCACCCTTTCTACTTCTTCTTGTTTTGTTCCTGATATTTCTCATGTCCCTCTTCTTATGATGAATCTGTTCTCTGCTAGCCAGCTTACTGACTCTGGTTGTCGCGTCATTCTTGATGCTGATTCTTGTGTTGTCCAGGACCGTCGTACACAACCCTGGTTGGAGCTGGCCCTCGCAACCGTGACTCTTCAGGACTTTGGGAGTTAGACTGGCTTTGTGTTCCTTCTGCTGCCACTTCATCTTCCAGTTCTTCTCCGGTCGTCGTCTCTGCTACCAGCTACTTTCAGCAATGGCATCATCGTCTTGATCACCTTTGTGACTCTCGCCTTTCGTCATTAGTTCATCGTGGTCTTCTGGGGTCTGTTTCAGGAGATGGGTCTTTACATTGTCAAGGTTGTAGGTTGGGTAAACAGATTCAGCTTCCCTATCCTACTAGCGCGTCTGTATCTTAGTGACCTTTTGATTTAGTTCATTCCGATGTTTGGGGTCCGGCTCCTTTCGCTTTGAAAGGGGGTCATTGCTACTATATTTTATTCATTGATGATTTTTCTCGGTACACTTGGTTGTATTTTATGCGCTCTCGTAGTGAAGTGCTCTCCATATATCAGTGTTTTGCGGCCATGGTCCGTACTCAATATTCTACCCCCATTTGTGTGTTTCGTGTTGATTCTGCTGGTGAGTATATCTCCCAGATGTTGCGAGGTGTTCTTGCTGAGCAGGGCACCCTTGCTCAGTTCTCCTGTCCTAGCACACATGCCCAGAATGGTGTTGCTGAGCGTAAGCATCGCCATCTTCTTGCCATGATGATTGCTTATTCTCTTCCGCCGCATTTCTGGGCTGAGGCTGTTGCTACGTCGGCTTACCTCATCAATATTCAGCCTTCTGCCGCTCTACAGGGTGGCATCCCTTTTGAGCGCCTATCTGGACAGTCTCCAGACTACTCCATGCTTCGCCTGTTTGGTTGTGTTTGCTATGTTCTCCTTGCTCCTCGCAAACGCACCAAACTGACCACTCAGTCTGTTGAGTGTGTCTTCCTTGGATACAATGATGAAATAAGGGCTATCGCTGTTGGGACCCCATTGGTCGTCGGATGTGTATCTCTCGTGATGTTGCTTTTGATGAGACGCGTCCTTTCTATCCTCGTCCCACCGCTAGTACCTACCCGGTGGAAGATATCTCTTCTCTTCACTTTCCTGACACACCTCCTTCTACTCCTATTGTGTCTTCTTCAGGATCTCCTCTCCCTCATGTCTCTCCTTCTACACCATTCCCCTCTGCTCCATCTAGTTCTCCCAGTTCTCCTTGTTCTCCAGAGTCTTCCTCTGCTATTCCTTCTTCTTCATCGTCGTCTCCTGAGTCGTCTTCCTCTGACGAGCTTCCATCTACTCGTCCTGTTCGTCAGCGTCGTACCCCCAACCGTTACTCTCCCAGTCAGTATGGTCTTTCTATTGCCTCCGAGCCGACCTCTTATCGGGATGCTGAGCATCATCCTGAATGGCAGCTGGCCATGGCTGAGGAGATTGCTGCGCTTGAGCGCACTGGCACCTGGGATCTTGTTTCTCCCCCTCCCGGTGTTCGTCCTATTACGTGTAAGTGGGTCTATAATATTAAGACCTGCTCTGATGGATCTCTTGAGCGCTATAAAGCGCGTCTTGTGGCTCGTGGTTTTCAGTAGGAGCATGGTCGTGACTATGATGAGACCTTTGCTCCTGTGGCTCATATGACCACTGTGCGTACTCTTCTTGCTGTTGATTCTGTTCGTCACTAGTCTGTGTCTCAGCTCGATGTTCAGAATGCCTTTCTCAATGGTGAGTTGAGTGAGGAGGTTTATATGCAGCCTCCTCCTGGGTATTCTGTTCCCGAGGGGATGGTTTGTCGTCTTCGAAGTTCTCTTTATGGCCTCAAACAGGCCCCTCGTGCCTGATTTGAGCTCTTTGCTTCTGTAGTGACTGCTGCTGGTTTCTCCCCTAGTGCTCATGATCCAGCGTTGTTTGTTCACACTTCTCCTCGTGGCCGCACTCTTCTTATTCTCTATGTTGATGATATGATCATTACTGGTGATGATTCTGAGTATATCGCCTTTGTCAAGGCTCGTATTCGTGATCAGTTTCTTATGACTGATCTTGGTCCTCTTCGATACTTTCTTGGGATTGAGGTTTCCTCCACTTCTGATGGCTTTTACATCTCTCAAGAAAAGTATATTTAGGATCTTCTTGCTCGTGCTACTCTTGGGGATGAGCGCACTGTTGACATGGTTATACCCCGCGGGTACACGATATTAGCATACCTGGTCCAGCCCAAGGAAGGCCCAAGGCAAATATACGCCGGCCCATGAAGACTTTCGGGTGGCCTAGGCCCATGACGCCTTCGGATCCTTGGAGAGCAAGACTAGAGTAGATAGAAAATTCAAAGGGGTAAACCCTAAAACCTATAAACGACTCGGTATGTGCCTGTGACCTGCCTAACTCTATATAAAGGCTAGGAGGGCACGGCCTAGAGCTCTGACTTCATACTTTTCGCATAGACACCTCCACGCCAGATTGCATCTGCGCACCCTTGTAACCTTCGGTTCCTCCATAATCAAGAGCAGACAAGCAAGAGTAGGGTTTTCCCTCCGGGGGCCTGAACCTGGGTAAACCTCGTGTCCCGTGTTGCTTGTTTGCTAACCGTTCCGCGATCTCCAGCATCCCCATCTTCTCCAAAATCCAAGTCCATAACAATGGGCATTGATGAGTCGAAACCTCGTCAATTGGCGCCATCTGTGGGAACTGGGGATGTTGATTGTGCGATCGTGGCGGTCCCAACCCGAGCGATCTACAACTCCGCAGCGATGGAGAATCATCTCCTCTTCGGCGTCTTCGACTTCACCGCCCACTCACCAGCCACCATGAATTACTTCGAGCCCGTTGGCGACGGTCTCGAGATCCTGTTCGGGAGCTTCTGTTTCCAAGTGGGGTAGATCGGCACTCTCCGCCTCCCAGAGCGGGCGCCCCTACCATCGATCAGGCCCGCTTCATGGGCTCCACACCCTGTGCTACACACCACATCGTCAACAGACAAGTCCTATGACAGCAGCAACTGCAACTCCAATCTGTGCGACCCGCCATCGGATGAAGGAACCTACGGTTCCAGATCCGAAAGCTGCGGCAGCAGCGATCCGATCTACAAGCGCTACCAGTGTGCCGCGGTCATCCAGGATCAAGAGCACAATCCGCCACCCAACCCGCAGGGTATAAACGGTGGAAACAGAAGAAGCCAGTCCCCACACCCAACAGGGAAAACAATAATCGGGTCATCCACCTCGACGAGGAGGGATGGACTCAAGCACGCGAGGCCATGGCAGGAAACAAGATCCTACCCGCTGATGCGTCACGAGATCCGTTGATGGCGTACCACATGCTCCTCATCGAGGAGCACAAGAAGCAGATCAAGATGCAGGAAGAGCTGGACAAGCGCAAGAAGGCAGCTTCGGAGTCCAGTGCACGGCGAGCTGCGCTCTCTGCCATGGGCATCGGCTCCAGCTCACACGGCAACAATGGGAACAAGCACCGTTCTCAGATGGAGAACATGGACCCCAAAGAGCGCCGCGAGGTGACCCGAGCCCTCAACGCGTCCTTCATGGAGATGGACGCCGACGGCAACGTCATCCCAAAAACACCGCAAGCTGCGATCATGGCAGCCACCGCGTACCTCGTGTCCCACCCACCTCCGGAGGGGGGCCCGAAGAGGGCCATGCACAAATCCGCGCTTACCGGGCTCGGACTTGTCGGAGCTACGCTCCACGGAGAAGCTCCGGCAGAGCCGAAAAAGAAGGCCGCGGTCAGATTCAACCGCAGCCCCACGCCCTCATCCGAGGACGAAGAGCATGACCTTCCTCGAAGGCATAAGATCTCACGCCATCGCAGCCGCAACTACGGCGCTCGAAACGAGCTAACACAACGAAAGATTGACAAGGCACGCGCCAAGAGCGTATGCTCGTCTGAATCCGAGATGGACGAAGACGAAGAAGAACTCTGCGGAGCTCGATGCTTCAGCAGATCCGTTCGACGGACACGGATGCCGCGCAACTTCAAGCTCCCTTCGGACACTCCGAAATTTGATGTCACACAGGACCCCAAGGCGTGGCTCAGTGACCAGCTGTCGTCCGTCAAGCTGCACGGCGGAAGCAGGGAGACCGCCATGCAATCCCTTCAGCTGCAGCTGACAGGCACAGCTCGAATCTGGCTAAGCAGCTTATCCTCAGGGTCGATCCGAAGTTGGGAGGAGCTGGCGTACAGTTTCGTCCGAAACTTCAAAGGCACCAGCAAGAGGCCTGCCTCGATCGAAGAGTTGCGAGCCTGCACCCAACGAACAGGCGAATCCATTCGCTCGTACATACTATGCTGGTCCAACACCAAGAACTCCACGACGCACATCTCCAAAGAAAGGGCCATTGACGCCTTCAAGGACGGCGTCAAGCGCCAGGACTTCAAGGAAGAACTTGGCGCGTCAAGCCCAAAACACTCGGCCACCTCATGGACATCGCCAACAGGTGGGCCGATGGCGAGGACTCCGTTCACTGAGTGCACTCGGAGGAGGAATATGACTACAGTCGGCGACGTGAACGCCGTAGCAAGAGAAGACCGCGCGTCTACGACGATAGCGACGGACCCGACATGGTCGTGGCTGGCTACGCCGACCGCCGCAACGACGGTAACCGCAACAGTGGCGGATACCGCGAAAACGATTTCCGCGACGGAGGATGCCCGACATAGTCGTGGCAGTGCCGCGATCGCGACGACGGACTCTCAGCATACGAAAAACTGTCGGGTCCATGCACCATCCACTTCAACATCGACAAGCAGGATGGCAAGAAGAAGGCAAGCCACATGCTTAAGGATTGCCGCGAGTTCCAGAAACTCAGCGAAAGCATGGCTTAGATGAGGCAGCAAGCCCCAAACTCCGGATTCGGGAACGTGCCCGCACTAGGCGAGATCGCGCATGGAGCTCCTCCACCGCCACCCGCAGGAGGCCCGAATCACCCAATCGCACCCGCACAAAATAACGGTAGGCACGGGTACCCCCCGCCGAAGGGAGCACTGATGATCCAGAAGGGGCGCCCAACGAATAGGGTGTAGAAGAAAATCACCCGATAGATCAACCTGGCCGTGACAGCTCCACCCGCCATCCCTGAGTACCTGAGCGGATCAGAGTCCTGCATCACGTTCAGCCGCTCGGATCACCCTTGCCAGGTCCCTCGCCCAGGTCATGCTGCCCTGGTGCTTGAGGCGCAGATCGGAGGTTTCGAGATGAGCCGCGTCTTCATGGCCGGCGGCAGCGGCATCAACCTGATGTTCGCAAGCACTCTAGCAGCAATGTGGATCCCGCTGTGCAGCCTGGAACAATCAGACACAACATTCCATGGCATCGTTCCAGGAAAGGGCATGCTTCCCCTGCGAAAGATATGGCTCGACGTCATCTTCGGTAAGCCGGATAACTTCCAATGCAAACGGCTCGAGTTCGAGGTGGTGGACTGGCCATCACAATACCACGCCATCCTCGAGCGTGTAGCATTCGCAAGGTTCCTGGCAGTACCACACTGCGCGTACCTGCTACTCAAGATGCCATGACCTAGGGGCGTCATCACGGTCCACGGGAGCTTCACCCGATCGGACAACTGTGACGGGGACTTCAATAGAATCTCCCAGTAATTTGGCATGCAGGAGGAGCTCGTAAGGCTCCGTGAGGTGACAGATAACGGGGCACCCCCAGTCGCACGGCAAAACGCACCTGACATGTCTTTCGACTCCACCGTCAACACAAAGAAGGTGCAGGTCCACCCGACGGACGCCTCCAAGACGACGCTGATCGCCAACGATCTCAGCCCCGCATAGGAAAGCGCGCTCATCGAATTCCTCCGTGAGAACTAGGAAATCTTCGCCTGGTGTCCTGCGGACATGCCAGGAGTTCCCAGGGAATTCGCCGAGAACGCACTCAACGTCTTTCCAGACACCAAGCCCGTTAAACAGTCCATTCGGAGACTGTCCGAGCCGCTGGTCGAAGCCATAGGGATTGAGATAAACAGACTACTCGCTGCAAACTTCATCAGGGAAATTAAGGAGAGCGAGTGGCTCGCCAATACTGTGATGGTCCCCAAAAAGGACACGGACATCCTGCGGATGTGCGTGGACTTCATGTCGCTAAACACGCACTGCCCAAAGGACCACTTTCCTCTCCCTCGGATCGACCAGATCATCGATTCAACTGCAGGATGCGAGAAGCTCTCCTTCCTCGATGCCTACTCAGGCTACAACCAGATTCGACTAAAGGTCGAAGATCAAGAGAAAATGGCGTTCATCACGCCGTTCGGGGTGTTCTGCTACAACACAATGCCTTTCGGGCTAAAGAACGCATGTGCTACGTACCAGCGGTGCATGCAGGCATGCCTCAAGGACCAGATTGGTCGCAACGTCCAAGTCTATGTCGACGACATAGTCATCAAAGCCAGGGAGGCGAGGACGCTCATCGACGATCTCCGTGAGACGTTCTATAATCTCAACCGCTACAGGATCAAGCTTAACCCCGAAAAGTGCGCCTTCGGCGTCCCATCGGGTTAGCTGCTTGGTTACTTCATCTCCCAGAGAGGAATCGAGGCGAACCCGAAGAAAATACGGGCCATCATGGCCATGGAGAAGCCAAAAAACCTGAAAGGCGTCCAACAACTCGCAGGGTGAATAGCGGCATTAAGTAGGTTCATCAGCCGCATGGGAGAGAAAGCACTACCATTCTACCAGCTGCTGTGCAAAGCTAACAAATTCGAGTGGACGCCCAAGGCGGATGACACATTCGAAGATCTAAAGCGGCTGCTTTCCACCTCGCCCGTCTTGGTCACGCCAAAGGAGCGCGAGCCCCTACTGCTGGACATAGCATCTACACACCAGGTGGTGAGTACCGTATTGGTGGTCGAGCGACCCGAAGAGGGCAAGACCCACGGGGTCCAACGCCCAATATACTACCTCAGCAAGGTATTGACGCCAACAAAGTAGAGGTACCCTCACTACCAGAAACTCGCCTACAACATGTTCATGACGGCTCGTCGGTTGAGCCATTACTTCCAAGAGCACCAGGTGATGGTCGTCAACGAGGCACCCCTGAACAGCATCCTGAACAATCCGGAGGCCACCGGACGCGAAGCCCTATGGGGCATCGAGCTGTCACCCCTAGACATCGTCTACGAGAAGCGACTCACGATCAAGTCTCAAGTCCTCCCGGACTTCCTTGTACACTAGATGGAGCTGCAGCTGCCAGACACCCCAGACATGTCACAGTCATGGAGGATGCATTCTGACGGCTCCAAGCGCGAAGCCGGAGCGGGAGCTGGGGTCATACTGACCTCCCCGCAGGGCGATAAGATGAAGTACGTCCTTCGGATGAAATTCCGAGCTTCCAACAACGAGGCCGAATACGAAGCCCTCATCCACGGTATGAGGATGGCAAAGATCTGCGGCGCAACGCGCCTGATCATCTACGGTGACTCCAACCTCGTTGTCCAACAGACGATGAACGAGTGCGACGCACACGCTGATAACATGATCGCGTACCGCGCACTCTACAACTCACTCGAGGGTGAATTCGACGGCTGCGAGCTTCGGCATGTTGGAAGAGAAAGCAACGAGGAGGCCAACAGACTCGCCAACATCGGCTCCACCTGCACACGGGTGCCTCCAGGTGTGTTCCTCGAACAGATCTGCGTGCCATCCATCAAGCGAAAATTCCCCAAGGGATCACCCGAAGAAGCAGAACACTCGGGAGTTGCGCTACCCGAAGGACATGAAGGACCCGAAAAGCTCGAGACAGAAGTCGTCGTGGTCAACCTGATGCAGGTCATGGCAGTCGAAGAAACTTGGACACGGCCATACCTCTGGTACCTGATAGAAGGAGAACTGCCTGATAGCCCGACGGATGCCCGGCGCATATCTCGTCGGTCCAAAGCCTTCACCATCATCAATGGCGAGCTATACAAGCGCAGCATTTCGGGTGTACTACAAAGGTGTGTCACCATCGGCGACGGAAAAACCATCCTCCAAGACATCCACGAGGGCATCTGCGGTCATCATGCAGGCAGCCGATCCCTTGTCGCCAAAGCGCTCCGAGCTGGATTCTACTGGCCAACGGCCATGACCGACGCTAAGGACATCGTCCGAAGATGCAACGGGTGCCAAAGGTTCGCCGACAAACCGCACGCACCCGGGTCAGAGCTCAGGCCCATACCTTTAGCCCGGCCTTTTGCCCAATGGGGCCTCGACATGATCGGCAAGTTTCCCAGGTCCTCGAAAGGAGGACACGTCTACCTCCTGGTCGCAGTTGACAAATTCACCAAGTGGATTGAGGCCATGCCGGTCACTAACCAAAAAGGCAAAACTGCCGTCAAGTTATTTGAATCCATTGTCTACAGGTTCGGCGTGCCGCATAGCATCATCGCCGACAATGGATCGAACTTCATCTCCAAAGAATTCCAGGACTTCTGCGAAGGCCTCGGAATCAACATCACATACGCCTCAGTGGCGCACCCGCAAACAAACGGGCAGGTGGAGAAGGCCAACGACCTAATCAGCGCCGGCATCAAGAAGTGCCTCATGAGTCCACTCGAGCGACTCACCGGAGCCTGGACAAAAGAGCTACCCTCCATCCTATGGATCCTGCGTACCACGCCAAACAGCTCCACCGGCTACACGCCGTTCTTCATGGTGCACGGAGCCGAAGCCGTGCTACCAGCCGAAGTACGCCACCAGGCCCCTCGAGTCGTCGCTTATAGCGAAGCCGAATCCACGGCTGCACTCGAAGACGCCGTCGACACACTCGACGAAGAACGAGACATAGCAGCAGCTCGATCAGTGGTGTATCAGCAGAATCTCCGCAACTACCACATCCGACAGCTGCGCCCAAGGTCCTTCGTCGAAGGAGACCTAGTCTTGCGACTCAAGCAAGAGCGACCGAAGAAATTCGAGTTGCCATGGGAAGGACCCTACATCATTACCGAGGTCATCCCAGGTGGTGCCTATCGCCTCAAGCACGTAGAGTCTGGAGTCGCATACTCCAACCCATGGAACGTCTCACAACTACGACGATTCTACCCCTAGCTACCTCCCTCTTTACTTTCAATAAGGCTATTCAGCCAAGGCTACTCAGCCGAACAATGTACCTCCTCCATTACGATATGAATAAAGCTAAGTGTCTCGCCCCAAATATCTTGTTTACTACTCGCATTTTTACTCCATGCTACAAATGCACTCGGGGGCTCCCCCCACCTCACGACTTCGTCGACTGAGGATAACACGTGTACACCTGAGTAGCTGACCACGTCAGGCTAACAAAAAGGGCATGCATACGAACAAAGCATTGCATGCTAGCACAACAACAAAACCTTTATAACAAAGGGAAAAACACGCCCAGTCAAATATATACAAATTTTACATCTATCTTTTTTACAGGCACTACCTACTCTGAAGAATAACCTGAGCACGCTGCTCAAACAGATCTACGATCTCTTCGGCATACTGCCTTACAACCATGTAATGCGGACGCATATCCCACTCACCACCATCTGGCCGATGAGGTGGCCCAGCTGCTAAAGCGGACAGATCTACGTCGGGACGATGCAACCGCACAAGGGAGAGCACAGCCTTTACCCCTGCAACGAGCTGATGCCGCACCAATTCCTTGACATGATGCACGTTCCGAAACTTCGACAGTAGACCAGAGAGAGTCGACGGTGCATCATCCAACGGAAACATCACATGCAGAACCAACGCGAGTGAAGTCTTCACCTGGCGAAGCACCCGCGATACTTGGTGAAAGCGATCTTGCATCTTCACAAGGACCATGGCACGGTCACGGTCCATCCAGAAGAACCCGCCGGCTTCCATGTCCTGCTGAGTCAAGCAGTTGACCCGAACAGCAACACGCTCCTTCTCCTCCCTTGGAGCAAGGTTGGCACCTGCAATACTTGAAAAAAGTAAGATGCAAGGCCAGCAGGCGCATCCAAAGTAATGGGCAACAGCTCGAAAAACTCACACTGAAGCTGCTCGGAAAGGCGAAGCAACTCCGCCATCAAGTACTCCTCTCTGGCAGCACACCGATCCGCCTTGGATTTCCAAACGTCAGCATGGCCACGCACCCCAAGCAACTCTTTCTCGAGGCTACGAACACGGTCTCGAAGAAACACAAGCTGCGACACACCATCCAAGGACGGCCGCAGTTGCGCTGCAGGCGAAGTGTCAACGGGAACAACACTCGAAGGATCCTAGATTGACAGAAAGACAAGGACACGAACAGGCAGTTGAAGGAGCACGAAATTCAGCGCATTCATTAAGGTGCAGCAAAAGCCACTACGTGGAACAAGGAGTGTTCACCAAAATATTTACAACAAAAGAGGCTACAACTATCCTATAACTACAGCGCCTACAAAGCTGCACCCTGAGTAGCCTTGGAGCCGGATTGCCTCGCCTTGGCTTCCCCCTGCTGCCTTAGCGCGTACTCGGCCAGCAGATTAATCAGCTTCGGCCCATAATGCTTACAGCGAGCAGCATAGGTACCGAAGGCTACCTCGGATCCATCAGCAGTCGTCGGCATCCGGGAAGTGACCTGGGGAATTTCCAGCTCCGCTCCAGCCGCCAAGTCCATTGCGAGCCTGATGGACGCACCGATGCCCTTCTGCTTGCGCTTGTACGCCGCAGGTGCTTCGGCTGACAGCGCCTCTGCCAGTGTATCAACATCTTCGAGGGCCACACCCTTGGGAACAAGCTCCTTGTAGAAGCGCCCAAGGACCTCCTTGTCCTTGGCAAGCGAATTGACGACGGTGCTGCAGCGATCTTCGACCGCTGCAGTAGCATCATCCAGGGCGCTCCCATGCTCCAGGGCACCGCGATCAAACTCGATGCCCGTGGCATCTACGACAATAAAGAAAGTAGAATGACCAAACACACTGCAAAAGAAGGACAAGGAAATCAAAAATATAAAGGCGGCGATACTCACCCGAAACAGCCTTGGCAGCCGCCATAAGCTTGCCTGCCACCTCTCTCTCGTGCAAAGCAGTGGCGGTGGCGAGTTGCTCCTCGCGGTCCGTAGCCTCCTGCTGCAGGCGCTCCCTAGCCGCGGCCGCGTTGGCCAACTCCAGCTCGAGGCGCCCCCTTGCACCATCGGCGACCTCAGCCTTTTTCGCCGCTTGACCTAGGATCTTTTTGAGAGCATCAATCTCACGAAGAGAGGCATTGTGATCCTCTGCAACAAGAAATACAAACGTCGGATCGAAGGACAAAATGCAAGAAGAAACAAAAGACCAAGGCATGACAATACCTTGAAGTTGTTTGAGGCTGGCCTCCAACGCCAGGTGCTGCTGCACCAGTTGGTTGGCACCCTGCACAAAAGGCTGCAAACAAGAACCACCAGTCAAAGAAAGGCTCGGGGGCTACGCCCAAGAAGAATGAGGAGAAGAAAGTCACGCATAGGAAAATACTCGGGGGCTCCCCCCAAGATATGAAAAGCAGACAAAGTACCCTACAGATGCCCGGGGGGCTCCCCCCGAGGTGGGAAAGAAAAACAGATCATTCGAAAAAGGCTCGGGGGCTCCCCCCGTGGCAGAAAGCAGAATACTTACATGATTCGATGGCGACTCCGAAGGTCCGCTTGCAGCCTTCTTAGGCGCAACCACCCGAACCTCCTGTGGAGAAGGATCTAGAGCAGTGCCTTCAGAGGTGGCCACCGTCTGAGGATGAGGAAGCACGACCTTCGACACCCCCATCATCTCCCGAGCACCATCACCGGAGGAGTCGTTGGAAGAATGGCTGCACCAGGACAAGTTAGCACATGAACAAAGTAAACAGGCAAGAAAAGGCAGGACTAAGAAAAACTTACGAGTCAAGGTCGCTCAAGTCGAATACGGGAGGGGTCCTGAGGATTTTCTTCTCCTCTTTCTTCTCTTCCTTCTTCTCTTCCTTCTTTTCTTCCTTCTTCCGCTTCGCCGGTGGGTGCGGTGCCACAGCCCGCACGGGAACGGCAGGAATCGGAGAGGAAGAGCCTCCATGCCCATCACCGTGACGTTCAAGCCACATCGGATTCCTAGGGGTCGGCGGGGTCGAAGCATCCGAAGATTCGCTGGAGCTCCGTGTGCGCTTGCGAGTATGGTACTCTCTCGACTCGTTGGCCTCTTCAGCTGGAGACCGCGCCGATGGCAGTTCGAACATGGAATCCACCACTTCATTGTCCGGTGCAGCCGGAAACAATTAGGGAAGCGGTGGCGACATGCCCGACACCTTGAAATCCTGCACAAAAGAAGAAAATTTGCTAGCAAACAAATTCAAGTACAAATGCAGTCGAAAAAAATCCGAACAATGAAAATCCTTCGCGTGGTGTCATATTATGTTACATAGTTGAAAGGAAAAATACCAGACTTGGTATATTGATCATGTTTCGAAAAAACCTTCACAAAATGACCTATCATGTTCGAGGTTTCATGGCTTTCGGTCCAAATGACCGATGTTATGTGCTGAATCACGACATAGTTTGTGATGTTGTGCCCATATTATGCATGTGTGTGGATATTGGTATGTAGAACAATGTTGCAGGAGGAAGTTTTCCTTTTTGTCGCACGGAAAATCCCTTTTCCATTTTCCGAGCGCAAAAAACGGGTCGTTTTGTGAAGTAACCACCAAAATGCCGTTTTAGAATGCTACCGTCCTATTTTCCTAAAATACTAGACCACCTTACATGGACTATATCCCAACCGGTATATCTCAAACCTTTTCGTCCATCCCGGGTAAAAAGGACAAATGTCTGCCGAATCGGCAGGAAGTGGGTCCGGTTTGTACTACAGGTACATGATCTATCGCCCGTGATTTTTTGAAAAAATCATTTTTAGACTCGCAATATGTGGTTTCTTCAGAGATCCAATGCAAGTTCTAACGATGCCCGTCCCCTATCTTCATGCACACCGGTTCGACCATAGTTAGAAATTCAGATAATTCAAAACGGGCGGGCATATAAGTTAATTCATTTTAAAAGGTTACATTAATTATTTTTTAAAAATAGAATATGTTTTTGAATTATTTATTCAAATCCATACACTTCTTATGTTTAAAGTTTTTCTAAATTCCAAATTGATATTAAAAAAATATAAGTTAATTCATTTTTAATTGTAAATGGTTCATATTTTAAATGGTTACATTAATTATTTTTTAAAACATAAAATGTTTTTGAATTATTTATTTAAATCCAAACACTTTTTATGTTTAAATTTTTTCTAAATTCCAAATTAATATTCAAAAATATAAGTTAATTCATTTTAAAAGGTTACATTAATTATTTTTTAAAAATAAAATATGTTTTTGAATTATTTATTCAAATCCATACACTTCTTCTGTTTAAAGTTTTTCTAAATTCCAAATTGATATTAAAAAAATATAAGTTAATTCATTTTTAATTGTAAATGGTTCATATTTTAAATGGTTACATTAATTATTTTTTAAAACAGAAAATGGTTTTGAATTATTTATTCAAATCCAAACACTTTTTATGTTTAAAGTTTTTCTAAATTCCAAATTAATTAACATTTAAAAAACAATACAAATTTAAACCCCAAAATAAAAAATAAGGCGGGAACAGAGAGAAAATACCTGAAATTTTTTGAAAACAGGGGAATATATCCCGGTTGGAGCCACCAACCGGGACTAAAGACCTCCTGCGCGCCAACCCTTGGTCTGCTGAAAATATTGGAGTATAGGTCCCGGTTGGTGGCTCCAACCGGGACGTATGCCCCTTTAGTCCCGGTTGGAGCCACCAACCGGGACTAAAGGCCCTTCGTTTATAACTGACGCGTCTCCTTTCTTCTTCCCCATCTCACTTCTCTGCTTCTCACCGGCGCGCGCACCCTCTACGCCGGCAGGCTGTCCGAGCTCGCCGCCACCCGCGCGTTCCGTCCGCCACCGCCGCTGCCTCCGTCCACGCGCGCCCCTGCTACTTTTCCCCCTCGCGCGTGACCTCAATCGCCTGGATTGGAAGCTCCGTCCGCGTGTCGCCTCCGTCGATTCCGGCGTCTCCTGAGCTCGCCCGGCCTCGCCACCACCTCCGTCGTGTTCCTGGTGAGCTGCTGATCCTCACGGTGTTCTTCTTTCTCTCCCTCTCCTCCTATACTACTCTCCCCGCGTGTTCCCGACGACGCCGCCGCTCGAGCTCGACGGAGGCGACGCTCCGGTGACCAACAAGGAGCGGCGCGGCCACTCCCTTTCTCCCTGCATCACGCTCTCTCTAACGCGCCCATCCGCGCGTCCAGGGGTGCCCGCTATCGCCGCCGCTGCCGCTGCCTGGGAGCTCACCGCCAGCGTGACGTCGTGCTGACGTCACTCGTGCTCGTGTGGCAGCTGATGTGGCCTGGGGCCCATCAGTCAGCCGTAGTGGGTAGACTTCTCTGTGTTAGGAAAATGATCTGTACGCGTGGAGGCTGAGTTGGCACTGGGGCCCTTCTGTCAGTCTCACTGGCTAGGGGGCGCCCCGGTGTAAAAACTATTTGCCTTTTTTTTAATTCCAGAAAATGATTTAATATTGTAAAATCAATATCTTTTTATTTATAAGTCAGAAAAATACAAATAATATATCAAATTGTTTTGAAAAATGAAACCTATCTATTTAACCTATAATCATGCATTGTTCAACAATTTAAATGATAAGTATAATTAGAAGAACAAATGCACCCCTCTCATATGTTCCGGAGTTTCCCCGAGTTAGGGTTTTCACCCCTCGGAACCCCGATTAAATCGTCGAGCATGTCTTAGGGTTACATTCCAATGCAAATTATCTTGTCATATCATCATACTTGCTTGAGCATTGCATCGATGCCATGTGTTGATTGTTTCCCTTTCTTTTCGGTGTTTCGATTATTAGGTTTATTATTAGTTAGGTATTATTAGGTTTATTAATTAGTTTGGTATTATTGGTCTTCGGCCCCACTAGTCAGTCAATGTGGGTAGCCCCAGACCCGATTCACATTGTTAGTCACTGTGGTTAGATAAGGAATCATTAATACCCCTTAGGTGCATGTGGGTTCGACGATGTGCCTTCGCCAGGGCATTATGAACCCTCTTAAATCGATTCCAATATGGTATTTTGTTAGTATCTAGTGTTACCTATCTGCTGGATAGTTTCCCTTTTGTAGCCTTATACTCATGTTCCCCTCTCATATGCATCGGAGGTTTCTCCGAACTAGGTTACACCCCTCGGAACTCCGGAATATTGATTTTAGTTGATTTTAGCTAGAGTTACCTATCTACTACACGGTTTCCTTTTTGTAGCTAGGTTTAGGGTTTCTCTTCATTTTTATTATTGTGTATGTATATATTAGGGTTTCTCCTTAACTTTCTCCTTTAGCCGCTTTGACTTATTCGTTTTTCCACCTATGCAGAAAGTATGGACCCACACGTCAGAGACGAAGAAAAGGAAGAGTTGATCCAAGGTGTGATCCGTGGGGAAGATAATTTAGACGTATCAACGTTTCTGAACAACTCCGGTGAGGGTGATCCTCCTTTTACCGGAGTAGACAACTTGTTTGAGGTTGAAGGTGTTGCCTTCCGCGAGGGAGAAGGCGATGCCTTGTGTAATCGAGAAGACGACCGCTCCGGCAAGGTGCATGTAATATAAATCAATTCATTAATTAATCATCTGCTATCTATATAGAAATAGTAACGACGATCTTTCTTCTTTTAGCCCTCCGGATCGAAGGAATCTACTGAAAAGAGCAGACGAGGCCCAACCAAAAAGTTGCAAGACCATGAGAGGTTTAGGATCGAAGATGTCGCTGAAGACGGCAGACCGACAGCTCCCGAAGTTGTCGCAACCAAATTTGTGGCACAATGCGGAGTAATCGTTAGGGACTTAATCCCGATCACCATTAGAAATTGGAATAGGCCTGCTAAAGCGGATGAAGAGGGAACATGTTTATTTGTCCCTAACCACGCCAAAGATTTACTGTGGAAGAGGCTCATGGTTAATTTCAAACTACCGAAGATAGAGCTGGATCCAAATGCGGAGGATCCAGTTGAGGACGCCTTACAATATGGGAGAGCCATGGAGGCTAAGGTCAGGGAGTGGGCTTTGAAGAAGATGGCCCAGTGTTTCACCAACTGGAAGAAAAGATTGCACCTTGACTATGTCGTGAAAGAGAAGACTCCCGATTTCAAGAATATTCAGTTTGAGAAGATAAAACCATTCTGGGATGATTTTGTGGAATACAAGAAATCAGAAAAAGCTAAGAAAATGTCTGAAACGAATAAGCTGAATGCTGCTAAGAAGAAGTATCACCATACTATGGGGCAAGGTGGCTACAAGGTTGGCATTCCTAAGTGGGAGAAACTTGAGCAGGAACTGCGTGATAAAAATATCACCCCAGAGACAGACGATTGGGTAGAACGTGCAAGGAATTGGTTTTATGGGCATGGGGGCACGTTGGACTTGGAAGGGAGGTGTATATATAACATACGACATAAAGAAGACCCCTTGCCAATCGAGAGGATGAGAAAAGCAGTAAAGGCTGTTAAAGATGGGGACTTCATTCCCGATAGAGAGAATGATGAGCTCACACTTGCCCTTGGAAATAAGGAACATGATGGACGAACACGAGGCACAATAGGCTCCCAATCATGGAGGACTGGGTTTCCCGAAGAGAGGAAGAAATATCCTGATAGAAGCCGTCAGAGGAGTAAGGACAGGGCGGCAGTTGAAGCAGAAAGTCAGAAAGAGCGAATGCGTTTAATTGAAGAACGATTAAAGCAACAACAAGATGAAATTAACTCACTTAAAGAGCAAAGTACTACCGGCCCATCTCAGCAGCACACTGCATTCGATGCTACCGGCCTATCGAATAATCGAAAAAGCAGTGTGGCTTCCACCGAGGTCCCGGGTGATGACAATGGCGATGCCGATGATGCACCGACGATGGCTCCTGTTGGCTACCCAGTGGATGATATCACAGAGATGACACACTGCGAGCTACATGTCAAAGTTGTGAACATATCAATGAAGGTGGCGGTCGGCTATGCCTTACCAATTGGACCCACACCAACTTACCACAGTCGTCCGGTTCCAGAGGGCTACGCTGTTGTCGGCGTGGATGAAATCATGCCCACCTTTGAGGTTTTGGATCTTCACTACCCTGCTGGTGAAGGGGATGTGACTGTGCTGGGTGACGCAAAAAACGTCACCATTCTATGGCCGAAGGATTGTATCGTGCTTCGAAATCACACGCCAAGGCCATCTTCGCCGCCGCCTCACCCGTCTCCAGCGAGGTCGTCGCCGCCGCGGCAGCCGTCTTCGTCGCCTCACCCGGCTCCGTCGCCTCACCCGGCTCCGTCGCCTCACCAATCTCTGGTGCAACCATCGCCGCGGGAGCCATCGCCGGCGCCTCAGGATAAAAAGCGTAAGCGTACCGCTACTGTGCGTCGTAAGCGATCGCCGAAACGTAAACAAGAGCCTCTTCCAAAAGTACCAACGGTTCCTCCCAAGAGAGCTTATGACTGTACTGAAGAGGAGACTGCGGCGATCGTTGATGCGGAAACGACAGCGTTTTTCGCTAAGCTGAGGCGGCCGAAAGAGCCAGAGTTCCCCAGCACCAAAGAAGAAAAAGCCAAAGTGTTGAAAATGCTAAAGACTCTTCATCAACCCGAGCCAAAGCTGTCATCAGACTATGAGCGTTCTATTCTCAAGTCACATGCAGCACAAAAAGCCTCGAAGAGCAGTACTGATGCAAGCGGTAAATCTGTTGCCCAGCTCGGAGAACAAGCAAAACAGACTTGCGCCCCTCTCAAGGTGATTTCTCAAACCAATGTGGGGTCAAGCAAATATGGGGCCGAAGAGCAGTATGATCCAGAGGTCGTTGCACAATACGGAGAAGCTGTCGCTGCTCAAGGTATGAGTATTGCCCAGTACTTATCCCAGTTAGAGTTCTTCCCCGTGAGTGAAGTAGCATACCAATACCAGTACGGAAAACCTCTCGTCAAACCTGAGGAGGTAAACAATCTTCCAACAAAAATGCGAAGATTGCATAACTGATACATGCATGCCACAAGGGCCGGGGCTAACTGGATAGTGCTGAGGGTTACAAAAAAGCATCATGGGAAAGATAAGGATGACATGATATCCATTGAATTTGATGAACTATTTCAATTATTCAATCAAGACGCCTTGGACAAATCGATCATGAGTGCCTATTGTCTGTAAGTACTAATTCTGTAATTAATTTAGTCTCCATCTATATTATTTTGTTTATTGCATGTATATAATCATACTTTAATATGCAGAATGAAGATTCTCGAATGCAGCAGAGGACAAATCTATGACATTGGCTTCATTGACCCATATTGGGTTCATGAAGCTAATCTCAAAATAAGCCCCCAGGATACGGAGGATAATATTAGTACACGCGTTAAGGTTTCAAGAAACCAAAAGGGAAATACTATTTCCTTACAACTTCCAGTGAGTGTTATTGTCTTGTATACACTTTCTATTTCGCTTACTCGATGTAAAGTATATAATTGATTAGTTCTGCATTCGCAGGTACCACTATATTCTGTTAATTATTCAACTTGACAAAGGGCGTGTACTAGTCATGGACTCGAAACATAAACCCCTTGAGACGTGGAAGGACATGCAGATACTTCTCCAGCGGTAATTCTAATCATTACGACACTATATCGGCAACGTTCGTGAATTTTATGATATCAAGTACTTAATAACTTATTTTATTCGTTTTCTACGCCGGGCAGCGCTTGGAAACGGTTCACCAAGAAGGCTAGGGGTGTTTGGAAAGAGGAGCTTACATTTCAACCACTAGATGTAAGCACCACTAGCTATATTCGCGCATCTCTTTGATTCTAGTTTTGATACAGTTATTATCATGCTTGATTATTATTTTGATTGAACTCTGTTGTCGTAAAGTGCCTGACGCAGGGACCAGGTAACAATCTATGTGGATACTATGTATGCGAGTTCATCCGGCAGACGTGCGATGAGAAGGGCAGAAATTTAGAGCAACTCCACGTACGTAAACAATTTCTATAGTTTTTAATTACAATCAAATTGTGTTTAGTTTCATATTCATATAGGCTGACTTCTTTTTTAAATCAGATCGAACGTCTACGGGACGGTCTTCTGTCAAAGGATCGCATACGAGCAATACAGGAGGAATTGGCGGGATTCTTGGATGCAGAAGTCCTAAACACACAAGGGGAATACTACTCGGCTGTGTATAGACAATAGGAATTGTAAAAATAGCAACTTTCAAGAAATTGGCCGGTAGCATCGAATAACAACTTTTGTATGTAGTGCATGAACTCGATCCGTGTATTGAATGTAAAATGTTGTCATGATGATCTTGTGTAATATAAGGTTCCTTCATTGATAAGTGCAAAACACTAAATAAACAATAAAACAACCTAAATGAATTCTCTGCCGCGGCACAAAAAGTGGCGAAAATGCTGCCGCGGCAACAAAATGTGCCAAAATGAATTCTCTGCCGCGGCAGCAGGTTATTAGTCCCGGTTCGTGTTACGAACCGGGACTAAAGCGCACCCCCCCCCCCTCGCACGGAGCAGATGCCACGTGTGTGGCCTTTTGTCCCGGTTGGGCAACCGGGACTAATGCCCCTTACCAACCGGGACCTATAGGGCGTTTTCTACCAGTGAAGATTGTGTGTATCATGATGCAGAGACCGGTTTTATCATCTCCGAAAGAAAATTCACATGTAACGCAACTAGAGATGCTGAGACTTTACATTGTATACTGTAAAAGCGTCCACGGATATTTATTTTGTGACATATTCTCCATACTTCTTTCGGATACATGACTGGTAATTAGAACTTGCTTGTTGGTTCGACGACCGTTTCCACCCGGTGGATTCATGGAGTTGCGGCAGGCGGGTTGCAACCATAGATCTTGGGACATCCGTGCCCTGTGTAAGGCTGGCCTGCGGGGGTAGCCGGCGTGCTGCCGGGGTTTAGTGGATTGCCTGATAGCCCTCCAAACTTATGCCTTCTTTCAAAGCTCTCCCTACAAAAGTAGTGCATAGTTAATATTTGACATAATACCTTCAGGTAGATTAGCCCGTGGGTTCAAATGGGTCACATGTGAGCTGGATGTACTCCCTCCGTTTAGAAATATAAGATGTTTTAGATTTGTGAAGCAGATGTATCCAGACACCTTTTAGTGTATAGTTTTAAATAAATCTAGATACTAAAAGTTGTTTAGATACATCCTATTCACAAACCTAAAACATCTTATATTTTCAAACGGAGAAAGTAATTTGCAATGCAAGGGAAGATAAGAGATTGAAATGGAATGCATGGAAATGCAGTAACTGAATTAATCAGGCAAACACAACTAGCGTACTCTATACCTCCCTGTACGGACACGGCCTGGAAAGCACAGATGAGCATGAAAGCCATCAGGAGCAGCGTCCGGAAAGACGGAGCATTTCCCTGCGTCCTCATCTCTGAATCTCTCTGATCCGATCTCCTTTCTCACTTGCTATGCTATTGCTGCTACTGCACTGCGGGCTGCGTACATCTGTGTTGGGGTTGAGCTGCTTTTATAAAGACCATACGGGTAGACGAGAGGTGCAGCTTCCATCTCATCCACCAGCAAGGGATTTGGGCGTTGATCGTGAGTCAACTGCATTGCGGTGACCCTTCTATTGGCCTCTTTCTGGAATTTTGGGGCCAAGTTGAAACATTGCTAGTTAGTCGCCTATTTTTCTAGGCCTCGATGGCTCGATTTGGAGGTTTGCTAGTTAGTCGCCATTTTTTCCAGGCCATGCTGACAAGAAATAAGACCACTAATTTGGGTATACACAAACTAAGGTTATATAGAGTTCTGATTGCCGTTATTTGTATCGGCATTCTAGTCGGCGGACAACTTCAGTAAAATTCACTACAAGCACCGTCAAGGCATCAACGAGATCAGGTAAAAAAAAGGCATCAACGAGACGTGGGATTCTTTTTTTTTTCCAAAACGGAGATGATATCCGGTCTCTATATGAAAATGATGCATACAACATTCTATATTGACATAGCCTTACATAGAAAATTCACAGATCAATCAAAAGCCACCTCACCAAAGACTCACAAAACTTATAAACTTGATGAAGGGGTGATCATGTCGGAGCCATTGTTCTCGCCTCACACCTACACATATCATAAAAAAAACCGGAGGCCTCACCTGTTAGAGTCGATAATCACTAGGACACCGGTACGGTGTCGTGTGCGTGTGTGTCTCGTTTGTGTGCGTTCCGTGTAGCTAGCCGACTAGGACTAGTAGTCCAACACCGATTCGTATTGACGCTGCGTCGTCTTGCCGGGTATATATACGCCCATGTAATAGCCTTGTAAGACACCGTGAGATTCAATACAACCAGCAGGACCGAGAGGGCCATGTAGCCATACACTGCTTTTTACGTACCATATGTGAGTTGAGAGAGCTAGCTGATCTAACTGGATCGCTCGTCTAGCTAGCTTGCTGATCATTGTTGGCTAGTTCTTGTACGTGCGCTAAACTCGCCGGATTATTTCGTCGTCACGCCAGACTGCACTCGGCAATCAGGGCTGGGCCAAAATCATCCAACCGCCCATCGACGAGCCGGGAGCATAAACTGGTCCAGCAAACCATCAGAGTGCACTAGCGCACGCTCCAGAAGTCGGTGCTACCATCTTCCACTGACCCATCTTCAAAACATGGATTAAGGGATTGACCTTGCCAGACTTGCCATTAGCGCCGCGGCGGCACCAGACAATGCCACCTCCTCGCACACGTCCATCATCACAAGCCTGCCTTTGAGACCCCGCTACACCACACCATCGTTGACTCGTTAGATGCACCATCGCTCCACCTTGGTCGCTTGGTCACCATGCAAGAAGCACACAGAGACTAGCCTCTAGCCCTTGAAGCCATCCACTTGTCCATCCAACCGATGGATGTCTCCAAAGTTGATGCCCCCACGGGAGTGATGACACAGGAACGTCCCCATCTCTGATCCGAAAAGCCTGAATCTAGGGTTTTCCTGAGAACACATTTGAAACGATAAACGTCTTCACAACGCCTCCAACAAGGTAAATGACGCTCATAGGCGCCAACGTTGATGCTAGATACTCGCAATTGTCACTGGCTGGGCCACCAACTCCTTATCGTGTTTGGTTTTTTTTGTAGGGGTTTGAGGGAAGAAAACAAAAAAAATCCTATGATCGAAACCCTAATGCCAGGATCTATCTACTAGTAATGCAGTAATGGGAGGGGATATGGTATTCATACCTTTAAAGACTGAGCGCATTTAACGTACTGCGGGGAAAGTGGTTGATGAAGTCGTACCTATGCTGACCTCGAGGTAACAAAGTCCAACAGCCCCGACAATTCCTAGCGTTGAACGCACGGTGCCGCCCGAAGGAGTCACACACGTATGGTGCTTGACGATGACTCCCGCTTATCTCTGACCCAGCCAAAATTGCGGAAGTAGATCTCCTGGCTCTAAATCCCGCAGCGCAACGTCGCTCCGTGATGAAGAACTCCTTTCTCGCATCCTGATAAGAGGGTCACAGTCGCAAGAGAGAGAAGAGATAGGAAACCAAAGGCCTTTTCTTATTTTTATTGTCTATTTTAATCCTCTTATGGGCATCTCTATATATAGGCGGAGGGGGGTGTTCTCTTCCCTTTAGGTGCCCCATGTGGGACTAAAATCCAAAGAAATAAAGCAAAATCCCGAGCTACCAGCCGGGTGGGACACAGTGCCCATCGTGGCCCAGCCAGCAATAGCAGCAGCAGCCAGGCAGCGTCGGCCCAGCGGCCAGCAGCGACGGCAGCCAGGTAGACCCACCACGTGGCCCGACACGGCAGAGGGAAGGCCCCGGGTAGGCCGGCTCGGGGGCACGCGGCCTAGCAATGGCAGCAATGCGCAACGGCCAGGCCCTGGGTGGGCTGGCTCACGGACGCGGCCCAGCGGCGCGTGCGTCTCGCCGCCCCGAGCGGTAGCCTCTATTTGCTGCTCACTCCATGGGTTGGTCAAACCATCCCATCTCAGCCTTGTTGTTTTCTTTTTCTGCAGTTTCTTTTTAGGAAAAAATCATCCAGGATTTTTGACTAATAAAAAAGTTGCTTTTATAAATGTTAATCTAAATATTTATTTAAAATATATTAATTCACAATTAACATATAATAAACATATATTATCAATTGCCATTTATCCTAAATTCTTTTCTGTCCCTTTCCTTCATTCTTTCTCTGAACACCTTCGAATCTCCCCAGAATAATTCTGGTTTCTCTCCCTCTTTTATTTGTTGATTCCAAATATGCCAATAAAGATCTCTGAACTTCGTCAAACCCTTAAGCGTGCTATCTAACGGTTCAAGAATACTACATACAAGGTCAAGACTCCTCTCTGACCCATGATCATTAGCGGTTCCTGGATGCCCGTAATGACTACCTGTGTATTCCACGTAACTTTTTGTTGAACCATTAACGTTGTGTCTTATTTCTTTTGTCTATGTGATACTTGTATTGTCCGAGGCTTGATCAAAGACATCACCGTGTTAGGTTCAACCCCGTTACTGACAATAGTTACTTGACTCGATCCGATAAGGGATATCCCCATGACCTAGTCACACGCTAGGTAGCTTATGTATATAACTCATCCGAGTGAGTTCAGGGTATCTTCCATCACGCGAATGGACAAATCCCGCTCTTGACTCATACGCCTCTACCTGTTCCTCCAAATACCCAATGATATCCTTATGATCACCGTTTCACCGAATGACGTTAGATGCTATTAAAGTATTCTCGGAAGACAGTAATTAGATGTGGTATCACGGTCTAAGGAATGAGTCAGTATGTTTCCTAATCATCTCAACTTGAACTTTGTAACATGATCGTGTTATGATGTTTTAGATAGAGTATGTTCACCATCTCATTCTTCAATAAGTTAACCTTGATTATCCGTTGACCAATGAACCAACGACTAGAGTTTCACTAGAAACTTCTCGATGTTTGTATATCACATGTGCATTGCTGTTTCCATTTAATATAGTTATAGCATGATATAAAATTTAATTATAAACTTTATGAAATATGATAATAATATATATTATTATTTATCTCTAGGACATATTTCCTTCAATTTTTCTTATTTCATAAAGTATCATACTGGTCACAATGTATCTATATAACTTGAGTGTGAAGTCAAACTATATTTTACTTGTCTCTTGATTAAATTAATTAACGGTCTCGAATTCACTTTATTTTTTAGATAGATATATTGTAGCCTCATATACTTTTAGAATTGATTTGTTGTTCGTGGAAATATATTCTATAGCTTTCTTTTGGAAAAGAGTATATATTAATATAACGGAGATACCAATTACACATCTGCTGCAACAACGCATGCCCTAGCGGACTTACGGATGCACACAGCTTAGAAAAAAATAAAAATACAAAAAGAAGAAAGTTCATGCTAAAGTGATCTACTCCTTGTTGCATTAGACCAACCACCACTAAGATAACACCAGAAATCCAACTTCTCCAAAAGTGACGCCTCCAAGAAGGAAAAGTGCACAAGATCCGTCATCGCCCTGATCATCGAGCATAGGTTTTCACCTAGGAGAAAGTCCGAGCTCAAAAAACAATGCCTCCAACAAGGTCATTGCTAGGTACAACCAACTAAGGCCAGACCTTGGTCTTTAACCCTATAAGATTAGACCCTGAATTCCTCCTGTGCGTCGCCCCCACTTGTCGTTATCGCTACTCCAAGTCACAAATCACCTAGCTAAAGGACACCCATTTAACTCCTCCAGCGTTGGAGAGGAGGCCGAAACGCGTAGCCAAAGGTTCTTTCGCTCTCTTCTCCCCTACTGTTCAAGGCGACCAGAGAGGCGAATTTTCTGCCGGCGCCGGTTCTGGTGACTCCTCTTCCCCGGGGGCCTCGGGCTCTCTGGTGGCTGGGGCGTCTCCGGATCCGGCGCGCGGCTGTGTATAGCTGTAGTCTAGGTCTAGACTTCGTAGCTAGGTTTTCTGGCGCTCGTCGTCGTGCTCTGTTGTCGGCGGCGCCGCTGAATAAGAGACCTCCAAATCCACTCCCGACGCGGTGGTTCCCCGTGTTGTCGGCTCTGAATTTGGGAGGTAAGGCATGTCCTGGCGGTGGCGTCGAGGTGACGGAGGCGCTGCCGCTGTGGTGTTTTGTTCTCCCCGTCCCGTCTCTGCTCCGCTCGTGCTCACTCCGGCGCTGGCAGAGTAGATGGGGGAGACTTGTACAGGAGTTGGGGCTGCTGGTGACGGCGGCCTCGGCAGGAGGGTGGGTGGTCCAGCAGAGGGATCAAGGCCAGTGGCTGGTGGAGCTGATGCTTCTTCCCCGACGAGTTCGGCTGGCTGAGACGGCAGTTCCGAGATTCAGCAGTTCACCGGGGTTCTCCCCGGCCGATGTGCCCCAAAGAGGAGAGCTCGGCCGCTGCCGGCGGCGAGCTACTTTTTCGGTTCAAAAAGCAAGTTATGCGATGATGTGCTGCTGGATCCGGGTAGGAGGGAGATCTATTTTTTCTTCTTCCGGTGGGTGCTTCGGCAACGACGGAGGACGGCAACAGGCGACAGCTTGGTTCAGCTCAGGAAATCCTAGGGACCTAGTTGTATTTTACCTCTTTTCAGGGTTTCCTTTGCTTTTGTGCTGGGCCACGTGCCCTTTCTGGTTCTCTCTAGAGAGGTCTCGCGTGTGTGTGTCTCATGTACACGTGTACTCCTGTGCAATCAGTTTATGAACGCGGTACCTTATCTCAAAAAAAAAAAAAAAAAAAATCACCTAGCTAAAACCTCATCATCACCAAGACTCGAACCGATCTCACTCGTCCTCAGATCTTTGGCTTCCATGCCCTTCTCCACGACTGACTTTACTGTGAGACTAAAAAATGTCCCACAATGGCAACAGACTACAGAGCTTCACAACGCTTTCTCTGAAACCAAATGGTCAGAAAAAACATGGATGCGCATGACCAAAATCCATCTGGTCTGGCAAACTCCAGGCATGTCGTCCATTTGGAGTTCTTTAGCATAGCACTCCGGAACTCGACACTCCGGCCAAATCATCGACGACGGGTGACAAGCAGAACATCATCATGGCTTGAGAGGTATCTTAGGACCGCCAAATTTATTAGCAAATCGCCGGCCCCCACACCGCCGCCCGTTTGCTCCCCATGGGACCAGTCGCCCGATTCCCCACCAGCAGGTCCGGCAGAGGAGTAGGCAGCCCGGCCGCCACGACCGCAACCTGATGCCAAGAGACCTTAGGAGCAGGGCCGGGCCCAGTGTTGTACAAAATGTGCATCCCCGCACAGGGCCCCAAAATTTGGAAGGCCCAAAAATTTAAATAGGCCTACTATATATTTACTTGAATGAAAAAATAGTAATCTCTCCGTCTTAAAATAGATGTCTTAGATTTGTCAAAATTTAGATAAATCTAGACACTTTAGTATATAGGTTCATCTATATTTTAATAAATCTAAGACATCTACTTTGGGACGGAGGGAGTAGATAGAATAGGCCTCATATGTTTTAGCTAGGCTACACAAAATGTTCACATAGTGTGTATGTGTCCTTCGCTCCTCGCTAGCTACCAACGCGGACGGAGTTCTCAAATGTTTCACCAATGTTTTGAAAAACTTGCTGACATCTATTTTAAGATGGAGGGAGTATGTATTTTCACCAATGTTTCCACAATCATGGGGCATAAATCTGGTTCCAAAAAGACATGAACGAAATCAAATTGCATCTCAAAAAGGCGCTACTGATTTGTTATAAAATAAACACAAGTGTCTACAGACAATCAGTCAGTCGATCATTCTATATATATACATCATAGCTGTTAAATAGTTCAAAATTTGTAATAAGATAGGGCCCTGTTTTAGAATTTCACATAGGGCCCCAATTTTTGTCGGCTCGGCCCTTCTTAGGAGATCCTCCGAAATCCGATCGACGGAGAAAGTGCACGAGAGGAGATCGAAAGACAACCGCACCATCTGTCCAGTGGAGATCGGAAGCAGGGGCAGGGCAGGTTCATCTGGGCCAAGGGCTAGGCAACCGCACTACCACCATAACTCTACGCCGGTATTGATACATCCAATTTGCATCACCATTCCATATCATAATTTACCTCTATTCATCGATATATGTCTTATTATGAGGTGTTACTTTTGTCTTTTCCTCTGTTTTTGCATGTTGGATGATTCTTGGAGGATGGACTGCCGGAGTCAGGTTTGTGATGGAAAAAAGAGATGTTTTGATGCAATTTCGTGAAGATTGGAAAAATACCAGAAAAATATTGGAAAATTATATTTTCCCAGAAGACGAAGGAAGCCAAAAGGGGAGACGTAGCTGGGCCATAGGGGGACCACACTCCCTAGGCGCGGGTCCCCCCTGGGCCGCGCCTAGGGTAGGTGTGGCCCACCTGGCCGGCTCCCTACTCCGGCCTCACGCCTATATCTTCCTCTCGGAACCCTAATACCAGGGGAGCGACCACATAAAGATTTCTGCCGCCTCTATGGGGCGAAAAACACCGAGAGAGAAAGAGCTCTCCGGCAGACAGATTTCTACCGGGGAAATTCCTTACCGAAGAGGGGAGATCGTCGCCATCAACACTATCATCAAGATAGGCTTCATCAGGATAATCATCATCATCATCCACACCATCATCTCCACCAGCACCATCATCACCACTCCGTCCCGCTGTAACAATCGTGTTGGATCTTGCATTAGTTCTTAGGGGAAACTTTCCTGGTGTTAATTACTATTGTAGTTGATGCTTGTGAGTGGAAAAAATGGATTATTGTTTATGTTCAGATTGTTATCCATCACCATATCATCTTTGATCTTTATCCATATGATGTCTTGTGAGTAGTTTGTCTAGTTCTTGAGGACATGGGAGAAGTCATGTTGTTAGTAATGGATTTGTGTTGAGTTATTATTCAATGGTTTTGTATTTAAGTTGTGGTGCTATTCTTCTAGTGGTGTCATGTGAACGTCGACTACATGATACTTCACCATTTATGGGACTAGGGGAATGCATTGTGTATTTGCCTACTAATTGTGGGGTTGCCGGAGTGACAGAAACCTGAACCTCCATTAGGACACCATTGCATATGGGAGTGTATGATCTCAGAGTTTAAGGCTGTGGTTAGGTTTATATCTTAATTACTTTCCTGTAGTTGCGGATGCTTGCAGGGGGTTTAATCACAAGTATATATTAGTCCAAGTAAGGTCGGTACATTAGCACAGGTTCACCCACACAACACTTATAACACCAAAGAAGAGTACTTAGCTCTTTGAAGCGAAAGCACTTGACAGAATTCCCATGTGTCCTCGAGAATGTTTGGTCCTTATAAGTATTTCCACCGGCCTGTCCTTTGCTAAGAAAGGATTAGGACACTTGCTGCATTTGTTCATTGTCTTTATTACTTGCACCTTGTTTTGTTGCTTTATAAAAAAAACCTAAAAATCTGTTTGCTAAGTATTTACAGAGATTTCCTGCTCCATACCACTAGTCAACACCTTCTGCTCCTTGTTGGGATCGACACTCCTATTTATCGAAAATAATACGACACACCCCCTATACTTGTGGGTCATCAAGATTATTTTCTGGCGCCGTTGCCAAGGAGTGAAGTGCTATTGAAGAGTGGAGATGGTAAAGGAAACTTCTACTGTGAGTATTGCTTTTTGTTACTGCTTGTTACTTTGTTTCCAATATGGATAGCCCACTTGGTTTTCTATTTGGGAAAACTACTGCCACTTTTAAGGTAGTAGATGAACCACCGCCAGTTGAGATAGATCCTTTTAATATACCTACAAGTATTGTTGATCATGTTATGGATAATTATTATTTTGGGGATGGAACTGTCCTCCTATTGTTCACTTACTTTTTATCCATGAATTATGCGGGTTGTTTAAGTGTGCAGGTATCACAACTGAACAGGTGAAGAAGAAGTTACTCTCTATATCCTTGAAAGGTAGAGCTAAAGAATGGTATAAGTCGCTGAAGAATAGACAATCCATGGAATGGGAGGAAATGGCATCTCTCTTTTACATGTGTCCCCCTTCTCATGTGTGCGCTAGTTGTAAACTAAAGCTAAGGTTCTGGACTTATATAAGGGGGAAAATCCCCGTTCGGGTGAAACCGGGTAGGATAGTGCCCTCCACTTGTGAAGCACCATGGTTTTACATCATCATATGACCTAAACAAACACAAAACAAGAGAGTGCTACTCCAAGCTACCCCTGTCAGAGGGACGTCTAGGGGGGTAGACGATCCGATGCCCACAGATCAGGGTTCCGCGGAAAACCACGCTCCGGGGCGTCGGAATACCTCAAGGACTTGCATGTGGCCCTAGCACATGCATGGAAGTGTGGTGCTATGTTGAAACATGCAAAACCTAGTCACCGGGTGCATGTGTCCCCCTTCTCATGTGTGCGCTAGCTGTAACCTAAAGCTAAGGTTCTGGACTTATATAAGGGAGGAAACTCCCCGTTCGGGTGAAACCGGGTAGGATAGTGCCCTCCACTTGTGAAGCACCATGGTTTTACATTATCATATGACCTAAAACAAACACAAAACAAGAGAGTGCGACTCCGGGCTACCCCTGTCAGAGGGACGTCTAGGGGGGTAGACGATCCGATGCCCACAGATCAGGGTTCTGCGGAAAACCACGCTCCGGGGCGTCAGAATACCTCAAGGACTTGCATGTGGCCCTAGAACATGCATGGAAGTGTGGTGATATGTTGAAACATGCAAAACCTAGTCACCGGGTGCATGTGTCCCCCTTCTCATGTGTGCGCTAGCTGTAACCTAAAGCTAAGGTTCTGGACTTATATAAGGGGGGAAACTCCCCGTTCGGGTGAAACCGGGTAGGATAGTGCCCTCCACTTGTGAAGCACCATGGTTTTACATCATCATATGACCTAAACAAACACAAAACAAGAGAGTGCTACTCCGGGCTACCCCTGTCAGAGGGACGTCTAGGGGGTAGACGATCTGATGCCCACAGATCATGGTTCCGCGGGAGACCACTCTCCGAGACGTCGGAATACCTCAAGGATTTGCATGTGGCCCTAGCACATGCATGGAAGTGTGGTGCTATGTTGAAACATGCAAAACATAGTCACCGGGTGCATGTGTCCCCCTTCTCATGTGTGCGCTAGCTGTAACCTAAAGCTAAGGTTCTGGACTTATATAAGGGGGGAAACTCCCCGCTCGGGTGAAACCGGGTAGGATAGTGCCCTCCACTTGTGAAGCACCATGGTTTTACATCATCATATGACCTAAAAAACACAAAACAAGAGAGTGCTACTCCGGGCTACCCCTGTCAGAGGGACGTCTAGGGGGTAGACGATCTGATGCCCACAGATCAGGGTTCCGCGGGAGACCACGCTCCGGGGCGTCAGAATACCTCAAGGATTTGCATGTGGCCCTAGCACAGGCATGGAAGTGTGGTGCTATGTTGAAACATGCAAAACCTAGTCACCGGGTGCATGTGTCCCCCTTCTCATGTGTGCGCTAGCTGTAACCTAAAGCTAAGGTTCTGGACTTATATAAGGGGGGAAACTCCCCGTTCGGGTGAAACAGGGTAGGATAGTGCCCTCCACTTGTGAAGGACCATGGTTTTACATCATCATATGACCTAAACAAACACAAAAAAAGAGAGTGCTACTCTGGGCTACCCCTGTCAGAGGGACGTCTAGGGGGGTAGACGATCCGATGCCCACAAATCAGGGTTCTGCGGAAAACCACGCTCCGGGGCGTCAGAATACCTCAAGGACTTGCATGTGGCCCTAGAACATGCATGGAAGTGTGGTGATATGTTGAAACATGCAAAACCTAGTCACCGGGTGCATGTGTCCCCCTTCTCATGTGTGCGCTAGCTGTAACCTAAAGCTAAGGTTCTGGACTTATATAAGGGGGGAAACTCCCCGTTCGGGTGAAACCGGGTAGGATAGTGCCCTCCACTTGTGAAGCACCATGGTTTTACATCATCATATGACCTAAACAAACACAAAACAAGAGAGTGCTACTCCGGGCTACCCCTGTCAGAGGGACGTCTAGGGGGTAGACGATCCGATGCCCACAGATCATGGTTCCGCGGGAGACCACTCTCCGAGACGTCGGAATACCTCAAGGATTTGCATGTGGCCCTAGCACATGCATGGAAGTGTGGTGCTATGTTGAAACATGCAAAACATAGTCACCGGGTGCATGTGTCCCCCTTCTCATGTGTGCGCTAGCTGTAACCTAAAGCTAAGGTTCTGGACTTATATAAGGGGGGAAACTCCCCGCTCGGGTGAAACCGGGTAGGATAGTGCCCTCCACTTGTGAAGCACCATGGTTTTACATCATCATATGACCTAAAAAACACAAAACAAGAGAGTGCTACTCCGGGCTACCCCTGTCAGAGGGACGTCTAGGGGGTAGACGATCTGATGCCCACAGATCAGGGTTCCGCGGGAGACCACGCTCCGGGGCGTCGGAATACCTCAAGGATTTGCATGTGGCCCTAGCACATGCATGGAAGTGTGGTGCTATGTTGAAACAAGCAAAACCTAGTCACCGGGTGCATGTGTCCCCCTTCTCATGTGTGCGCTAGCTGTAACCTAAAGCTAAGGTTCTGGACTTATATAAGGGGGGAAACTCCCCGTTCGGGTGAAACCGGGTAGGATATTGCCCTCCACTTGTGAAGCACCATGGTTTTACATCATCATATGACCTAAACAAACACAAAACAAGAGAGTGCAACTCCGGGCTACCCTTGTCAGAGGGACGTCTAGGGGGGTAGACGATCCGATGCCCACAGATCAGGGTTCCGCGGGAGACCACGCTCCGGGGCGTCGCAATACCTCAAGGACTTGCATATGGCCCTAGCACATGCATGGAAGTGTGGTGCTCTGTTGAAACATGCAAAACCTAGTCACCGGGTGCATGTGTCCCCCTTCTCATGCGTGCGCTAGCTGTAACCTAAAGCTAAGGTTCTGGACTTATATAAGGGGGAAACTCCCCGTTCGGGTGAAACGGGTAGGATAGTGCCCTCCACTTGTGAAGCACCATGGTTTTACATCATAATATGACCTAAACAAACACAAAACAAGAGAGTGCTACTCCGGGCTACCCCTGTCAGAGGGACGTCTAGGGGGGTAGACGATCTGATGCCCACAGATCAGGGTTCCGCGGAAAACCACGCTCCGGGGATTCGGAATACCTCAAGGACTTGCATGTGGCCCTAGCACATGCATGGAAGTGTGGTGCTATGTTGAAACATGCAAAACCTAGTCACCGGGTGCATGTGTCCCCCTTCTCATGCGTGCGCTAGCTGTAACCTAAAGCTAAGGTTCTGGACTTATATATGGAGGAAACTCCCCGTTCGGGTGAAACCGGGTAGGATAGTGCCCTCCACTTGTGAAGCACCATGGTTTTACATCATCATATGACCTAAACAAACACAAAACAAGAGACTTCTACTCTGGGCTACCCCTGTCAGAGGGACGTCTAGGGGGGTAGACGATCCGATGCCCACAGATCAGGGTTCCGCGGAAAACCACGCTCCGGGGCGTCGGAATACCTCAAGGACTTGCATGTGGCCCTAGCACATGCATGGAAGTGTGGTGCTATGTTGAAACATGCAAAACCTAGTCACCGGGTGCATGTGTCCCCCTTCTCATGTGTGCGCTAGCTGTAACCTAAAGCTAAGGTTCTGGACTTATGTAAGGGGGGAAACTCCCCGTTCAGGTGAAACCGGGTAGGATAGTGCCCTCCACTTGTGAAGCACCATGGTTTTACATCATCATATGATCTAAACAAACACAAAACAAGAGAGTGCTACTCCGGGCTACCCCTGTCAGAGGGACGTCTAGGGGGGTAGACGATCTATTGCCCATAGATCAGGGTTCCGCGGGAGACCACGCTCCGGGGCGTCGGAATAACTCAAGGACTTGCATGTGGCCCTAGCACATGCATGGAAGTGTGGTGCTATGTTGAAACATGCAAAACCTAGTCACCGGGTGCATGTGTCCCCCTTCTCATGTGTGCGCTAGCTGTAACCTAAAGCTAAGGTTCTGGACTTATATAAGGGGGAAACTCCCCGTTCGGGTGAAACAGGGTAGGATAGTGCCCTCCACTTGTGAAGGACCATGGTTTTACATCATCATATGACCTAAACAAACACAAAAAAAGAGAGTGCTACTCCGGGCTACCCCTGTCAGAGGGACGTCTAGGGGGGTAGACGATCCGATGCCCACAGATCAGGGTTCCGCGGGAGACCACGCTCCGGGGCGTCGGAATACCTCAAGGACTTGCATGTGGCCCTAGCACATGCATGGAAGTGTGGTGATATGTTGAAACATGCAAAACCTAGTCACCGGGTGCATGTGTCCCCCTTCTCATGCGTGCGCTAGCTGTAACCTAAAGCTAAGGTTCTGGACTTATATAAGGGGGAAATTCCCCGTTCGGGTGAAACCGGGTAGGATAGTGCCCTACCCTTGTGAAGCACCATGGTTTTTCATCATCATATGACATAAACAAACACAAAACAATAGAGTGCTACTCCGGTCTACCCCTGTCAGAGGGACGTCTAGGGGGGTAGACGATCTGATGCCCATAGATCAGGGTTCCGCGGGAGACCACGCTCCGGGGCGTCGGAATACCTCAAGGACTTGCATGTGGCCCTAGCACATGCATGGAAGTGTGGTGCTATGTTGAAACATGCAAAACCTAGTCACCGGGTGCATGTGCCCCCCTTCTCATGTGTGCGCTAGGTGTAACCTAAAGCTAAGGTTCTGGACTTATATAAGGGGGGAAACTCCCCGTTCGGGTGAAACCGGGTAGGATAGTGCCCTCCCCTTGTGAAGCACCATGGTTTTACATCATCATATGACCTAAACAAACACAAAAAAAGAGAGTGCTACTCCGGGCTACCACTGTCAGAGGGACGTCTAGGGGGGTAGACGATCCGATGCCCATAGATCAGGGTTCCGCGGGAGACCACGCTCCGGGGCGTCGGAATACCTCAAGGACTTGCATGTGGCCCTAGCACATGCATGGAAGTGTGGTGCTATGTTGAAACATGCAAAACCTAGTCACCGGGTGCATGTGTCCCCCTTCTCATGTGTGCGCTAGCTGTAACCTAAAGCTAAGGTTCTGGACTTATATAAGGGGGAAACTCCCCGTTCGGGTGAAACAGGGTAGGATAGTGCCCTCCACTTGTGAAGGACCATGGTTTTACATCATCATATGACCTAAACAAACACAAAAAAAGAGAGTGCTACTCTGGGCTACCCCTGTCAGAGGGACGTCTAGGGGGGTAGACGATCCGATGCCCACAGATCAGGGTTCCGCGGGAGACCACGCTCCGGGGCGTCGGAATACCTCAAGGACTTGCATGTGGCCCTAAAACATGCATGGAAGTGTGGTGATATGTTGAAACATGCAAAACCTAGTCACCGGGTGCATGTGTCCCCCTTCTCATGCGTGCGCTAGATGTAACCTAAAGCTAAGGTTCTGGACTTATATAAGGGGGAAATTCCCCGTTCGGGTGAAGCCGGGTAGGATAGTGCCCTACCCTTGTGAAGCACCATGGTTTTTCATCATCATATGACCTAAACAAACACAAAACAATAGAGTGCTACTCCGGTCTACCCCTGTCAGAGGGACGTCTAGGGGGGTAGACGATCTGATGCCCATAGATCAGGGTTCCGCGGGAGACCACGCTCCGGGGCGTCGGAATACCTCAAGGACTTGCATGTGGCCCTAGCACATGCATGGAAGTCTGGTGCTATGTTGAAACATGCAAAACCTAGTCACCGGGTGCATGTGCCCCCCTTCTCATGTGTGCGCTAGGTGTAACCTAAAGCTAAGGTTCTGGACTTATATAAGGGGGGAAACTCCCCGTTCGGGTGAAACCGGGTAGGATAGTGCCCTCCCCTTGTGAAGCACCATGGTTTTACATCATCATATGACCTAAACAAACACAAAACAAGAGAGTGCTACTCCGGGCTACCCCTGTCAGAGGGACGTCTAGGGGGGTAGACGATCCGATGCCCACAGATCAGGGTTCTGCGGGAGACCACGCTCCGGGGCGTCGGAATACCTCAAGGAATTGCATGTGGCCCTAGCACATGCCTGGAAGTGTGGTGCTATGTAGAAACATGCAAAACCTAGTCACCGGGTGCATGTGTCCCCCTTCTCATGTGTGCGCTAGCTGTAACCTAAAGCTAAGATTCTGGACTTATATTAGGGGGAAACTCCCCGTTCGGGTGAAACCAGGTAGGATAGTGCCCTCCACTTGTGAAGCACCATGGTTTTACATCATCATATGACCTAAACAAACACAAAACAAGAGAGTGCTACTCTGGGCTACCCCTGTCAGAGGGACGTCTAGGGGGGTAGACGATCTGATGCCCACAAATCAGGGTTCCGCGGGAGACCACGCTCCGGGGCGTCGGAATACCTCAAGGACTTGCATGTGGCCCTAGCACATGCATGGAAGTGTGGTGCTATGTTGAAACATGCAAAACCTAGTCACCGGGTGCATGTGTCCCCCTTCTCATGTGTGCGCTAGCTGTAACCTAAAGCTAAGGTTCTGGACTTATATAAGGGGGAAACTCCCCGTTCGGGTGAAACCGGGTAGGATAGTGCCCTCCACTTGTGAAGCACCATGGTTTTACATCATCATATGACCTAAACAAACAAAAAACAAGAGACTGCTACTCTGGGCTACCCCTGTCAGAGGGACGTCTAGGGGGGTAGACGATCCGATGCCCACAGATCAGGGTTCCGCGGGAGACCACGCTCCGGGGCGTCGGAATACCTCAAGGACTTGCATGTGGCCCTAGCACATGCATGGAAGTGTGGTGCTATGTTGAAACATGCAAAACCTAGTCACCGGGTGCATGTGTCCCCCTTCTCATGTGTGCTCTAGCTGTAACCTAAAGCTAAGGTTTTGGACTTATATAAGGGGGGAAACTCCCGTTCGGGTGAAACCGGGTAGGATAGTGCCCTCCACTTCTGAAGCACCGTGGTTTTACAACATCATGTGACCTAAACAAACACAAAACAAGAGAGTGCAACTCCGGGCTACCCCTGTCAGAGGGACGTCTAGGGGGGTAGACGATCCGATGCCCACAGATAAGGGTTCCGCGGGAGACCACGCTCCGGGGCGTCGGAATACCTCAAGGACTTGCATGTGGCCCTAGCACATGCATGGAAGTGTGGTGCTATGTTGAAACATGCAAAACCTAGTCACCGGTTGCATGTGTCCCCCTTCTCATGTGTGCGCTAGGTGTAACCTAAAGCTAAGGTTCTGGACTTATATTAGGGGGGAAACTCCCCGTTCGGGTGAAACCGGGTAGGATAGTGCCCTCCACTTGTGAAGCACCATGGTTTTACATCATCATATGACTTAAACAAACACAAAAAAAGAGACTGCTACTCTGGGCTACCCCTGTCAGAGGGACGTCTAGGGGGGTAGACGATCCGATGCCCACAGATCAGGGTTCCGCGGAAAACCACGCTCCGGGGCGTCGGAATACCTCAAGGACTTGCATGTGGCCCTAGCACATGCATGGAAGTGTGGTGCTATGTTGAAACATGCAAAACCTAGTCACCGGGTGCATGTGTCCCCCTTCTCATGTGTGCGCTAGCTGTAACCTAAAGCTAAGGTTCTGGACTTATATAAGGGGGAAACTCCCCGTTCGGGTGAAACCGGGTAGGATAGTGCCCTCCACTTGTGAAGCACCATGGTTTTACATCATCATATGACCTAAACAAACAAAAAACAAGAGACTGCTACTCTGGGCTACCCCTGTCAGAGGGACGTCTAGGGGGGTAGACGATCCGATGCCCACAGATCAGGGTTCCGCGGGAGACCACGCTCCGGGGCGTCGGAATACATCAAGGACTTGCATGTGGCCCTAGCACATGCATGGAAGTGTGGTGCTATGTTGAAACATACAAAACCTAGTCACCGGGTGCATGTGTCCCCCTTCTCATGTGTGCTCTAGCTGTAACCTAAAGCTAAGGTTCTGGACTTATATAAGGGGGGAAACTCCCGTTCGGGTGAAACCGGGTAGGATAGTGCCCTCCACTTCTGAAGCACCGTGGTTTTACAACATAATGTGACCTAAACAAACACAAAACAAGAGAGTGCAACTCCGGGCTACCCCTGTCAGAGGGACGTCTAGGGGGGTAGACGATCCGATGCCCACAGATAAGGGTTCCGCGGGAGACCACGCTCCGGGGCGTCGGAATACCTCAAGGACTTGCATGTGGCCCTAGCACATGCATGGAAGTGTGGTGCTATGTTGAAACATGCAAAACCTAGTCACCGGTTGCATGTGTCCCCCTTCTCATGTGTGCGCTAGGTGTAACCTAAAGCTAAGGTTCTGGACTTATATTAGGGGGGAAACTCCCCGTTCGGGTGAAACCGGGTAGGATAGTGCCCTCCACTTGTGAAGCACCATGGTTTTACATCATCATATGACTTAAACAAACACAAAACAAGAGACTGCTACTCTGGGCTACCCCTGTCAGAGGGACGTCTAGGGGGGTAGACGATCCGATGCCCACAGATCAGGGTTCCGCGGAAAACCACGCTCCGAGGCGTCGGAATACCTCAAGGACTTGCATGTGGCCCTAGCACATGCATGGAAGTGTGGTGCTATGTTGAAACATGCAAAACCTAGTCACCGGGTGCATGTGTCCCCCTTCTCATGTGTGCGCTAGCTGTAACCTAAAGCTAAGGTTCTGGACTTATGTAAGGGGGGAAACTCCCCGTTCGGGTGAAACCGGGTAGGATAGTGCCCTCCACTTGTGAAGCACCATGGTTTTACATCATCATATGATCTAAACAAACACAAAACAAGAGAGTGCTACTCCGGGCAACCCCTGTCAGAGGGACGTCTAGGGGGGTAGACGATCTATCGCCCATAGATCAGGGTTCCGTGGGAGACCACACTCCGGGGCGTCGGAATACCTCAAGGACTTGCATGTGGCCCTAGCACATGAATGGAAGTGTGGTGCTATGTTGAAACATGCAAAACCTAGTCACCGGGTGCATGTGTCCCCCTTCTCATGTGTGCGCTAGCTGTAACCTAAAGCTAAGGTTCTGGACTTATATAAGGGGGAAACTCCCCGTTCGGGTGAAACAGGGTAGGATAGTGCCCTCCACTTGTGAAGGACCATGGTTTTACATCATCATATGACCTAAAAAAACACAAAAAAAAAGAGTGCTACTCCGGGCTACCCCTGTCAGAGGGACGTCTAGGGGGGTAGACGATCCGATGCCCACAGATCAGGGTTCCGCGGGAGACCACGCTCCGGGGCGTCGGAATACCTCAAGGACTTGCATGTGGACCTAGCACATGCATGGAAGTGTGGTGATATGTTGAAACATGCAAAACCTAGTCACCTGGTGCATGTGTCCCCCTTCTCATGCGTGCGCTAGCTGTAACCTAAAGCTAAGGTTCTGGACTTATATAAGGGGGAAATTCCCCGTTCGGGTGAAACCGGGTAGGATAGTGCCCTACCCTTGTGAAGCACCATGGTTTTTCATCATCATATGACCTAAACAAACACAAAACAATAGAGTGCTACTCCGGTCTACCCCTGTCAGAGGGACGTCTAGGGGGGTAGACGATCTGATGCCCATAGATCAGGGTTCCGCGGGAGACCACGCTCCGGGGCGTCGGAATACCTCAAGGACTTGCATGTGGCCCTAGCACATGCATGGAAGTGTGGTGCTATGTTGAAAAAACCTAGTCACCGGGTGCATGTGCCCCCCTTCTCATGTGTGCGCTAGGTGTAACCTAAAGCTAAGGTTCTGGACTTATATAAGGGGGGAAACTCCCCGTTCGGGTGAAACCGGGTAGGATAGTGCCCTCCCCTTGTGAAGCACCATGGTTTTACATCATCATATGACCTAAACAAACACAAAACAAGAGAGTGCTACTCCGGGCTACCCCTGTCAGAGAGACGTCTAGGGGGGTAGACGATCCGATGCCCACAGATCAGGGTTCATCGGGAGATCACGCTCCGGGGCGTCGGAATACCTCAAGGAATTGCATGTGGCCCTAGCACATGCATGGAAGTGTGGTGCTATGTAGAAACATGCAAAACCTAGTCACCGGGTGCATGTGTCCCCCTTCTCATGTGTGCGCTAGCTGTAACCTAAAGCTAAGATTCTGGACTTATATAAGGGGGAAACTCCCCGTTCGGGTGAAACCAGGTAGGATAGTGCCCTCCACTTGTGAAGCACCATGGTTTTACATCATCATATGACCTAAACAAACACAAAACAAGAGAGTGCTACTCTGGGCTACCCCTGTCAGAGGGACGTCTAGGGGGGTAGACGATCTGATGCCCACAGATCAGGGTTCCGCGGGAGACCACGCTCCGGGGAGTCGGAATACCTCAAGGACTTGCATGTGGCCCTAGCACATGCATGGAAGTGTGGTGCTATGTTGAAACATGCAAAACCTAGTCACCTGGTGCATGTGTGCCCCTTCTCATGCGTGCGCTAGCTGTAACCTAAAGCTAAGGTTCTGGACTTATATAAGGGGGAAACTCCCCGTTCGGGTGAAACCGGGTAGGATAGTGCCCTCCACTTGTGAAGCACCATGGTTTTACATCATCATATGACCTAAACAAACACAAAACAAGAGACTGCTACTCTGGGCTACCCCTGTCAGAGGGACGTCTAGGGGGGTAGACGATCCGATGCCCACAGATCAGGGTTCCGCGGGGGACCACTCTCCGGGGCGTCGGAATACCTCAAGGACTTGCATGTGGCCCTAGAACATGCATGGAAGTGTGGTGCTATGTTGAAACATGCAAAACCTAGTCACCGGGTGCATGTGTCCCCCTTCTCATGTGTGCTCTAGCTGTAACCTAAAGCTAAGGTTCTGGACTTATATAAGGGGGGAAACTCCCGTTCGGGTGAAACCGGGTAGGATAGTGCCCTCCACTTCTGAAGCACCGTGGTTTTACAACATCATGTGACCTAAACAAACACAAAACAAGAGAGTGCAACTCCGGGCTACCCCTGTCAGAGGGACGTCTAGGGGGGTAGACGATCCGATGCCCACAGATAAGGGTTCCGTGGGAGACCACGCTCCGGGGCGTCGGAATACCTCAAGGACTTGCATATGGCCCTAGCACATGCATGGAAGTGTGGTGCTATGTTGAAACATGCAAAACCTAGTCACCGGGTGCATGTGTCCCCCTTCTCATGCGTGCGCTAGCTGTAACCTAAAGCTAAGGTTCTGGACTTATATAAGGGGGAAACTCCCCGTTCGGGTGAAACGGGTAGGATAGTGCCCTCCACTTGTGAAGCACCATGGTTTTACATCATAATATGACCTAAACAAACACAAAACAAGAGAGTGCTACTCCGGGCTACCCCTGTCAGAGGGACGTCTAGGGGGGTAGACGATCTGATGCCCGAGATCAGGGTTCCGCGGAAAACCACGCTCCGGGGATTCGGAATACCTCAAGGACTTGCATGTGGCCCTAGCACATGCATGGAAGTGTGGTGCTATGTTGAAACATGCAAAACCTAGTCACCGGGTGCATGTGTCCCCCTTCTCATGCGTGCGCTAGCTGTAACCTAAAGCTAAGGTTCTGGACTTATATATGGGGGAAACTCCCCTTTCGGGTGAAACCGGGTAGGATAGTGCCCTCCACTTGTGAAGCACCATGGTTTTACATCATCATATGACCTAAACAAACACAAAACAAGAGACTTCTACTCTGGGCTACCCCTGTCAGAGGGACGTCTAGGGGGGTAGACGATCCGATGCCCACAGATCAGGGTTCCGCGGAAAACCACGCTCCGGGGCGTCGGAATACCTCAAGGACTTGCATGTGGCCCTAGCACATGCATGGAAGTGTGGTGCTATGTTGAAACATGCAAAACCTAGTCACCGGGTGCATGTGTCCCCCTTCTCATGTGTGCGCTAGCTGTAACCTAAAGCTAAGGTTCTGGACTTATGTAAGGGGGGAAACTCCCCGTTCGGGTGAAACCGGGTAGGATAGTGCCCTCCACTTGTGAAGCACCATGGTTTTACATCATCATATGATCTAAACAAACACAAAACAAGAGAGTGCTACTCCGGGCTACCCCTGTCAGAGGGACGTCTAGGGGGTAGACGATCTATGCCCATAGATCAGGGTTCCGCGGGAGACCACGCTCCGGGGCGTCGGAATACCTCAAGGACTTGCATGTGGCCCTAGCACATGCATGGAAGTGTGGTGCTATGTTGAAACATGCAAAACCTAGTCACCGGGTGCATGTGTCCCCCTTCTCATGTGTGCGCTAGCTGTAACCTAAAGCTAAGGTTCTGGACTTATATAAGGGGGAAACTCCCCGTTCGGGTGAAACCGGGTAGGATAGTGCCCTCCACTTGTGAAGCACCATGGTTTTACATCATCATATGACCTAAACAAACACAAAAAAAGAGAGTGCTACTCCGGGCTACCCCTGTCAGAGGGACGTCTAGGGGGGTAGACGATCCGATGCCCACAGATCAGGGTTCCGCGGGAGACCACGCTCCGGGGCGTCGGAATACCTCAAGGACTTGCATGTGGCCCTAGCACATGCATGGAAGTGTGGTGATATGTTGAAACATGCAAAACCTAGTCACCGGGTGCATGTGTCCCCCTTCTCATGCGTGCGCTAGCTGTAACCTAAAGCTAAGGTTCTGGACTTATATAAGGGGGAAATTCCCCGTTCGGGTGAAACCGGGTAGGATAGTGCCCTACCCTTGTGAAGCACCATGGTTTTTCATCATCATATGACATAAACAAACACAAAACAAGAGAGTGCTACTCCGGTCTACCCCTGTCAGAGGGACGTCTAGGGGGGTAGACGATCTGATGCCCATAGATCAGGGTTCCGCGGGAGACCACGCTCCAGGGCGTCGGAATACCTCAAGGACTTGCATGTGGCCCTAGCACATGCATGGAAGTGTGGTGCTATGTTGAAACATGCAAAACCTAGTCACCGGGTGCATGTGCCCCCCTTCTCATGTGTGCGCTAGGTGTAACCTAAAGCTAAGGTTCTGGACTTATATAAGGGGGGAAACTCCCCGTTCGGGTGAAACCGGGTAGGATAGTGCCCTCCCCTTGTGAAGCACCATGGTTTTACATCATCATATGACCTAAACAAACACAAAACAAGAGAGTGCTACTCCGGGCTACCCCTGTCAGAGGGACGTCTAGGGGGGTAGACGATCCGATGCTCATAGATCAGGGTTCCGCGGGAGACCACGCTCCGGGGCGTCGGAATACCTCAAGGACTTGCATGTGGCCCTAGCACATGCATGGAAGTGTGGTGCTATGTTGAAACATGCAAAACCTAGTCACCGGGTGCATGTGTCCCCCTTCTCATGTGTGCGCTAGCTGTAACCTAAAGCTAAGGTTCTGGACTTATATAAGGGGGAAACTCCCCGTTCGGGTGAAACAGGGTAGGATAGTGCCCTCCACTTGTGAAGGACCATGGTTTTACATCATCATATGACCTAAACAAACACAAAAAAGAGAGTGCTACTCTGGGCTACCCCTGTCAGAGGGACGTCTAGGGGGGTAGACGATCCGATGCCCACAGATCAGGGTTCCGCGGGAGACCACGCTCCGGGGCGTCGGAATACCTCAAGGACTTGCATGTGGCCCTAGAACATGCATGGAAGTGTGGTGATATGTTGAAACATGCAAAACCTAGTCACCGGGTGCATGTGTCCCCCTTCTCATGCGTGCGCTAGCTGTAACCTAAAGCTAAGGTTCTGGACTTATATAAGGGGGAAATTCCCCGTTCGGGTGAAACCGGGTAGGATAGTGCCCTACCCTTGTGAAGCACCATGGTTTTTCATCATCATATGACCTAAACAAACACAAAACAATAGAGTGCTACTCCGGTCTACCCCTGTCAGAGGGACGTCTAGGGGGGTAGACGATCTGATGCCCATAGATCAGGGTTCCGCGGGAGACCACGCTCCGGGGCGTCGGAATACCTCAAGGACTTGCATGTGGCCCTAGCACATGCATGGAAGTGTGGTGCTATGTTGAAACATGCAAAACCTAGTCACCGGGTGCATGTGCCCCCCTTCTCATCTGTGCGCTAGGTGTAACCTAAAGCTAAGGTTCTGGACTTATATAAGGGGGGAAACTCCCCGTTCGGGTGAAACCGGGTAGGATAGTGCCCTCCCCTTGTGAAGCACCATGGTTTTACATCATCATATGACCTAAACAAACACAAAACAAGAGAGTGCTACTCCGGGCTACCCCTGTCAGAGGGACGTCTAGGGGGTAGACGATCCGATGCCCACAGATCAGGGTTCCGCGGGAGACCACGCTCCGGGGCGTCGGAATACCTCAAGGAATTGCATGTGGCCCTAGCACATGCATGGAAGTGTGGTGCTATGTAGAAACATGCAAAACCTAGTCACCGGGTGCATGTGTCCCCCTTCTCATGTGTGCGCTAGCTGTAACCTAAAGCTAAGATTCTGGACTTATATAAGGGGGAAACTCCCCGTTTGGGTGAAACCAGGTAGGATAGTGCCCTCCACTTGTGAAGCACCATGGTTTTACATCATCATATGACCTAAACAAACACAAAACAAGAGAGTGCTACTCTGGGCTACCCCTGTCAGAGGGACGTCTAGGGGGGTAGACGATCTGATGCCCACAAATCAGGGTTCCGCGGGAGACCACGCTCCGGGGCGTCGGAATACCTCAAGGACTTGCATGTGGCCCTAGCACATGCATGGAAGTGTGGTGCTATGTTGAAACATGCAAAACCTAGTCACCGGGTGCATGTGTCCCCCTTCTCATGTGTGCGCTAGCTGTAACCTAAAGCTAAGGTTCTGGACTTATATAAGGGGGAAACTCCCCGTTCGGGTGAAACCGGGTAGGATAGTGCCCTCCACTTGTGAAGCACCATGGTTTTACATCATCATATGACCTAAACAAACACAAAACAAGAGACTGCTACTCTGGGCTACCCCTGTCAGAGGGACGTCTAGGGGGGTAGACGATCCGATGCCCACAGATGAGGGTTCCGCGGGAGACCACGCTCCGGGGCGTCGGAATACCTCAAGGACTTGCATGTGGCCCTAGAACATGCATGGAAGTGTGGTGCTATGTTGAAACATGCAAAACCTAGTCACCGGGTGCATGTGTCCCCCTTCTCATGTGTGCTCTAGCTGTAACCTAAAGCTAAGGTTCTGGACTTATATAAGGGGGGAAACTCCCGTTCGGGTGAAACCGGGTAGGATAGTGCCCTCCACTTCTGAAGCACCGTGGTTTTACAACATCATGTGACCTAAACAAACACAAAACAAGAGAGTGCAACTCCGGGCTACCCCTGTCAGAGGGACGTCTAGGGGGGTAGACGATCCGATGCCCACAGATAAGGGTTCCGCGGGAGACCACGCTCCGGGGCGTCGGAATACCTCAAGGACTTGCATGTGGCCCTAGCACATGCATGGAAGTGTGGTGCTATGTTGAAACATGCAAAACCTAGTCACCGGTTGCATGTGTCCCCCTTCTCATGTGTGCGCTAGGTGTAACCTAAAGCTAAGGTTCTGGACTTATATTAGGGGGGAAACTCCCCGTTCGGGTGAAACCGGGTAGGATAGTGCCCTCCACTTGTGAAGCACCATGGTTTTACATCATCATATGACTTAAACAACACAAAACAAGAGAGTGCTACTCTGGGCTACCCCTGTCAGAGGGACGTCTAGGGGGGTAGACGATCCGATGCCCACAGATCAGGGTTCCGCGGAAAACCACGCTCCGGGGCGTCGGAATACCTCAAGGACTTGCATGTGGCCCTAGCACATGCATGGAAGTGTGGTGCTATGTTGAAACATGCAAAACCTAGTCACCGGGTGCATGTGTCCCCCTTCTCATGTGTGCGCTAGCTGTAACCTAAAGCTAAGGTTCTGGACTTATGTAAGGGGGGAAACTCCCCGTTCGGGTGAAACCGGGTAGGATAGTGCCCTCCACTTGTGAAGCACCATGGTTTTACATCATCATATGATCTAAACAAACACAAAACAAGAGAGTGCTACTCCGGGCAACCCCTGTCAGAGGGACGTCTAGGGGGGTAGAAGATCTATCGCCCATAGATCAGGGTTCCGTGGGAGACCACGCTCCGGGGCGTCGGAATACCTCAAGGACTTGCATGTGGCCCTAGCACATGCATGGAAGTGTGGTGCTATGTTGAAACATGCAAAACCTAGTCACCGGGTGCATGTGTCCCCCTTCTCATGTGTGCGCTAGCTGTAACCTAAAGCTTAGGTTCTGGACTTATATAAGGGGGAAACTCCCCGTTCGGGTGAAACAGGGTAGGATAGTGCCCTCCACTTGTGAAGGACCATGGTTTTACATCATCATATGACCTAAACAAACACAAAAAAAGAGAGTGCTACTCTGGGCTACCCCTGTCAGAGGTACGTCTAGGGGGGTAGACGATCCGATGCCCACAGATCAGGGTTCCGCGGGAGACCACGCTCCGGGGCGTCGGAATACCTCAAGGACTTGCATGTGGCCCTAGCACATGCATGGAAGTGTGGTGATATGTTGAAACATGCAAAACCTAGTCACCGGGTGCATGTGTCCCCCTTCTCATGCGTGCGCTAGCTGTAACCTAAAGCTAAGGTTCTGGACTTATATAAGGGGGAAATTCCCCGTTCGGGTGAAACCGGGTAGGATAGTGCCCTACCCTTGTGAAGCACCATGGTTTTTCATCATAATATGACCTAAACGAACACAAAACAATAGAGTGCTACTCCGGTCTACCCCTGTCAGAGGGACGTCTAGGGGGGTAGACGATCTGATGCCCATAGATCAGGGTTCCGCGGGAGACCACGCTCCGGGGCGTCGGAATACCTCAAGGACTTGCATGTGGCCCTAGCACATGCATGGAAGTGTGGTGCTGTTATCGCCATATTTTGGCCTACGAAGGAGATGGGCCGTGATCAAGATGGGCTTAGAAGATACATATATTCAACGTGTTGTTGGATCGGCCTAGTGCGTGGATTTGGGCTGAATTGCCCGTGTATCTTGTATCATAGTAGGTTTTGTTTCAGTTTAGGTTCCGTTTCAGTTTAGGTAAAGATAGAGTTGTAGAGTTATTCCAAAAGTAGAGAGTCTCTGGACTATAAATATGTACCTAAGGATATCGAAAAAGGAGGACAATCACGTTCACAACCAATACAATCTCGGCGCATCGCCACCCCTTGTTTCTAGGGTTTTTCTCGGGTAAGTGCCATGCTGCCTAGATCGCATCTTGCGATCTAGGCAGTATTTACTTATGCGTTATCCGGTGTTACTCGTACTGAAGCCTGTTGATGGCGAGTAACACTTTATCACAGATTTGTTAGGGCTAGCATCGGTACTTTTTACTATGATTGCTTAATCATGCTGCCTCTAGCTATCTCGCCGTCTTTGCACCTTTTCCCGGGTGTGAAGGTGGCATCTTGCTTGATTTCTACTTAGCCGATTCGATCTGTTATAGTTGTGCCTTGCTCGTCAAGGTTTAGTTTAATATCTACGTGGTTTGGCCTTACAAACGGGTTGAACGATCCAGTAGTGCGTAAGATATGGTTTATTGATCTTAGAGGGGACGTTCCGGGAATTGACGTTATGTTGGTTTTTAGGCCTTCTCTAGGATCGGTTTTCTACTATTTTTCGTATGTACCAGGCTCAATTACGCGTAGGACGTTCCGGTCACGTGGTGTAAACAATAAACTGTCGCAGATCGATTTAGCTTGTAGTGATTAAGCAAAACCCCATGTTATCACAAATCCAATGCAGAACCATGGGGATAATCGGCTCTGAAAGCCGATTTACAGGGAAACCTGGGAGCCGATCACGGCTCGAATTTTACGTATACTTGTTTACCATGCAGGAAATCAATCGGAGCAATCCATCACCTTCCTGACCAGGTATAGGTCAGGTGGAACGCCCTCGAACCAAGACAGGACGCGTGCGTGCCGGAAGAGATTTGCGGGCCGTTGTCCGAGGGACCAGGGCCCACCAGCCGCTCTGGGAGCCTCCCGGCTCTTCGTGTTGCTCGTCGCTGCCCGCCGGTGGGTTTTGACAGGCAACACATTCTGGCACGCCCGGTGGGACCTTCAACAACGTCTACATCAACATCCGACGCTGCGATGGAGAACAGACCAGTCACGTACGACGAGCTTCCTGCTGAGCACAAGGCAGAGTATGATGAGATCAAAGAGCTCTTCGAAGCCGACCTTATCGGCTCTTTCGAGAGGACCCCCGCACGCATGGCATCAAATGGAGAGGGTTCTCCCCGAGGGTGCTCTCGATGAGGTGGACCTGTCTCTCCTTCAGAAGACCGCACCAGAGCTCTACGACAGGAGGTCAACTACATGGTGGCTCATTCTCTGCACCGCCACTCTGAGAGCCTGGTGAACGCTTTCGAGCGGGTCGCGGTTCGCGTAGTTCAGGAGATCATGAAACATCAGTACTCTCCGTCGGGCCCACTTTAGGGACCCACCAAGGGGAAAGACCGCTCCAGACCAGGCCGCAACTACCATTCACACTCGCAGCTCCGGAACCGCCGGGGTCAGCGGCGTACGTCGTCTACAAGGCTGGAGGCGATCCAGGCGATTACCAATTCCTCTTGGAGCCGCCCAAGGAGATCCCACACGATATATATGCGCCTACGTGCCGGACTCCAACAACCTGGCGCGCACCAGCCAGATCGCAACCGCAGGGGTGTCCGCGGCAGGGGTTCCTGCTGCAGGATCGTCAGGAGCAGCGTTCCTGGAGCAACGATGTCTGGGATGGACGCTGACAAACAGGCGTGGCTAGCCAAGTATGCCACTGGAACAAGTCATGAGAATCTAGCCCCTGCAGCTCAAACAATGGAGCAAATCAGCACCATCCTGAGAGACCAGTTCGGCTTCGTGCCGAAGCGACGGACAATCGGCTATTCAAAGCCGTACCCCAACGAGTTTGATCTGATTCCGCTGCCGCCCAAATATAAGCTCCCTGAGTTTTTCAAGATTCAGCGGGTCAGAGGGGTCAAGCTCGATCGAGCACGTGAGCCGATACCTGGCACAGCTAGGCATGATTTCGGCATCGGATCAAATGCGCGTGAGATTTTTTGCACAATCTCTAACAGGACCAGCCTTTGGGTGGTACACCTCGCTGCCACCTGATTCGATTCGCACCTGGAAGCAGCTAGAAGAACAGTTCCACATCCAGTACCATTCAGAAGCTACTGAGGCTGGCATCGCAGACCTGGCGCAAATGCGACAGAAGCGGGGAGAAACGGTAGCCGAATACATCCAGCGCTTCAGGACCGTCAAGAACAGATGTTACTCGGCTCGTTTAACTGAGAAGGAAGCAATCGAGCTGGCGGTGTTGGGTCTCTTAGCGCCCATCAAGGATCTGGCTTTCCAAGTGGAGTACAACTCGTTGGCGCACATGGCCCAGAAACTGACGATGTATGAACAGCGCCACCCTGAGTTATACCAAGACAGGTTCAAGCGGCCCGTGAGCCTGGTCGTTACAGAAGAAGATGATCCCACACAAGACCAGGAGGTGGCCGTGGCTGAGTGGGCTCGGGGGGCAGACCCTGTGTCCTGCAAGTGGGTGAAGCAGCAGGGGCCTTTAAAAGGGTTTGACTTCGATGTGAGCAAAGCCGAGCAGATATTCGACTTACTGCTGAAAGAGAAACAGCTGAGGTTACCGAAGGCCACAAAATCCCTACTGCTCAGGATGAACGGGAGACCATACTGCAAGTGGCATCATTCGTTCACCCACACCACCAATGATTGCAAAGAGCTGCGTCGCCAAATCCAGACGGCAATAGAACAAGGCCGCCTGATCCTCGGGCAGTTCGCCATGAAAGTGGACACGAACCCGCTTCCCAGCGTCAACATGATAGAACTCAGTCGCTCCGTGAGGCGCCAGCTGGACTTTTCGTTCGGAGTTAATATGGCAGGATCTGGGTACCCGCATGACACGCACAAGGAGGAAGGTAGTCACTCTCGGGGCAAGAGAGAGAGAAGGCTGGTCCACGCGACCGGCCCAGCCACAATGACGGGCGATACTTAACAGAGGAACAGGTGAGGAGGGGCGGTATCAGAAGCCACATTCCACGCATCTCCTTAATAAGTATGAACGTCAGCATGATCAACGGCACCAGCACGGTGGAGGCAATGAAGGATATGGGCACCTAGCCAGGAGACCGCCCAAAGAGAAGGGAGGCGCAGACAAACATTGGGATTGCCCCTTCTTCAAGCATTGCTGGGACGTGGGAATGAGCCGATTACCTACAGTCGACAACTGCCCAGAATGCAGGCCGAGGAAGGAGGATACGAGGCCAGTATCAGTATTTAAACGCCTAGGGCCTCTCCAACCTCAGAGCCGTCACAAGGAGTCCACTCGAGCAAAGGGCCTCGAGGAGCCCAGGGATGACAAAGAAGAAGACAGGTATCACCGCCCAAGGTGGTGCCCCGATGGACTCAGACACACCCAGAAGCGTAGAGTGCAACGGCTGCGTAACTTGGAGGAAGCTGAAGCGCAATATCTCCACGCTCTAAAGAAAGCACGACCCGATCTGGCCGTCAAAGTAAGGCAGACTACGGAGACGGAGGGCCGCGCGACAAGGAAGGAGTGGCGCCCCAAACCAATAAAAGCCGATGCGCAGACATCGGCTGGCACAAACATGGTGTTCGTACTCCCGGCAGAATTCTGCGCGCCACGAACCAACGTGCTACCAGTGGCATAGTTTGACTGCGGCCCACGGCCGGTTATCTTTGAGAAGCCACGTGAGAAGGGTTACAAACATCTGAAAGCTCTGTACCTGCGGGGCTACATCAATGGGCAACCTGTCAGCAAGATGTTGGTGGACACCGGAGCGGCAGTCAATATCATGCCATACTCCATGCTACGACGTTTGGGACGCTCCACTGCGGACCTGATCAAAACCAACGTCACGTTAAGCGACTTCAACGGCCAGTCTTCGGAGACGCAAGGCGTACTGAACGTGGATCTGACGGTGGGCAGGAAAACCATACCCACGTCATTTTTCGTCGTGAACAGCAAGAGTACCTACGCCCTCTTGCTAGGAAGGGATTGGATCCACGCTAACTGCTGCATTCCATCCACGATGCACCAGTGCCTAATACAGTGGGATGGAGATGAAGTGGAGGTCGTCCATGCAGACGATTCTATCAAGGTTTCCATTGCTGGCATGAACGTCTGGGAAGCAGAAGACCAAGAGCCGATCTCTGGAATCAGTTTGGACGGCTGTGAGCGCATTGAAGCTACAAAAAACGGGGTGAGGCTGGTCTTATCCACTGGCCTGACAGAGTAGAAAGGTCCACAATCATGCGTGGTACGGCCGATCCTAGCGATCGGCCACAAAAAATGGAAAGCAGTGATCATACGACAAGCAGATCATGTAGTCGTAGCAGGGAGACGCCCTGCCATTATAAAACAATGAGGTGTAAACCACCCTCGACTAACGCAGTCAAAAAGGGGGCCGATTCAGGCAATCGGCCCAAATTATTTTTGTTGTCCTCACCTACTGCTTGCCCTGGGTTCAGCATCGATTTGGCAGGTGAAGCTGACAACTGGAGAGCCGATATCTTCAATTACTTGAAGGCTTCGGCTCGGGGGGCACCTAAACGGAGAAGGTATAAAACCATGGAGTACGTGCTCATCAGGGATAACATGTTTTACAGGACTCTGAAAATCAGCCGAATAAAAGGAAAAATACAGATGACCGATGCACGGTCATCGACTCGATAAGTTCACACAAGTTACAAACAGAGGCCAGCCTGCACATACGAGCTACTGGAGAAATGCTTCGAAGGCGTGGAGGGCGTCAGCACGGACACGGTCCACTTCGGCGATCTCGGCTTCGTCATCTTCATCCTTACCCGACACTAGCTGTTTGTTCAGGGCGCGTATGTCTGCCAGATCGGTCTTCAGTTGAGCCCTGAGGCCTTCCGCCTCGTCCTGGGAACGGGCGATGGAGTCTTCCTTGTCACGGATGAGTTGTTTAGTCACCCGGACCTTCTCTTCAAGTTCTTCCAGCTCCTTTTTCAGGGATGCGAGCTCGGCGGTACTAACGGAGATGTCAGTTTTAGCATCCAGAGACGCCTTTTTCTCGTTGAGTTGTTGGCATCTGTCCGCAATATCGGCTTTCAATGGAAGTTGGGCGTGGCGCAGGGTGATCCTTTCACGAGCTAACTTCACCCGCGGCCCAAAAAGGACAGATTTGCGACTGACCAAGCTTCACCTGCAACGCTACTGGAAGGAGGTCCTGGATTTTGGCAAGAACACTTTTCACTTCCTCAGAACCTTCGATCACTCCTCGAGTGAGGAGGACAGCAAGGTTTTAAGAGGCGATGGAATTGAGGCGGAACAACCCTGGCTCGCGGTTTCAACATGGGCAACAGAGGGAGTTGGTTCGATGGATTCGGGGTCGAACGACAGCAAACCTGAAAGATCGCAACTCTGGCAGCCAGGAAAGCATCAGTATACGTCTAAACATGCAAACCGGAGACACAAAACGACCAATACGTACCTCTCCTATCGAAGGGATAGCCGATGAAGAGACCATCGGTTCGTGTGTGGTTGCTGGAGGTTCGGCCAGAATGGTAGCCATTTCATCTACAACCATCAGGGATCCCCAGATCCGGCGTCATCACAGGCCCGGCCTTCCCACTAGAGGCATCAGTTGCCTGTGTAAAAGGTAATTCACCAATGTAAAAACACAACTATATGCGGCTGTGGGTGGGTGCTCCGGAGTCGGCTCGCGGTCGCTGATGCTATTGGAGGCGTGGGAAGACAGACCAGAGGAAAGCAGAGGAGGCCATGGCAGAAAAGGTTTTTTCCCGGTGGAGAAAGAGGGTTTTCTGGCTATGGGAGGAAGATGGGGACTGCGGACTGTTCGGGGCGAATTTAAATAAAAGGGATAGTGGAGAAACGGTTCAATGCCATAGCAGTTTCCCAGATTGCGCTGCCAAAATCGTCAAATCATGCACTGCGGAAGAGTTGAGAAGACAGGGCATCATGATGAAGGGGCAGCGTGACGGTCCTGTTCTGCACGCGTTCTGTCGAACGCGTAACCCGATACAAAAAAAAAACAACTCAGGAGAAGAGGAAAAAAGGCACAGAGTGGTTTTGGAATATCATTGCCAAAACCAGGGGGGCATGTGTTATCGCCATATTTTGGCACGAAGGAGATGGGCCGTGATCAAGATGGGCTTAGAAGATACATATATTCAACGTGTTGTTGGATCGGCCTAGTGCGTGGATTTGGGCTGAATTGCCCGTGTATCTTGTATCATAGTAGGTTTTGTTTCAGTTTAGGTTCCGTTTCAGTTTAGGTAAAGATAGAGTTGTAGAGTTATTCCAAAATAGAGAGTCCTCCGGACTATAAATATGTACCTAAGGATATCGAAAAAGGAGGACAATCCGTTCACAACAATACAATCTCGGCGCAATCGCCACCCCTTGTTTTCTAGGGTTTTTTCTCGGGTAAGTGCCATGCTGCCTAGATCGCATCTTGCGATCTAAGCAGTATTTACTTATGCGTTATCCGGTGTTACTCGTACTGAAGCCTTGTTGATGGCGAGTAACACTTTATCACAGATTTGTTAGGGCTAGCATCGGTACTTTACTTATATTGCTTAATCATGTTTGCCTCTAGCTATCTCGCCGTCTTTGCACCTTTTCCCCGGGTGTGAAGGTGGCATCTTGCTTGATTTCTACTTAGCCGATTCGATCTGTTATAGTTGTGCCTTGCTCGTCAAGGTTTAGTTTAATATCACGTGGTTTGGCCTTACAAACGGGTTGAACGATCCAGTAGTGCGTAAGATATGGTTTATTGATCTTAGAGGGACGTTCGGGAATTGACGTTATGTTGTTTTTAGGCCTTCTCTAGGATCGGTTTTCTACTATTTTCGTATGTACCAGGCTCAATTACGCGTAGGACGTTCCGTCACGTGGTGAAAACAATTAACTGTCGCAGATCGATTTAGCTTGTAGTGATTAAGCAAAACCCCATGTTATCACAATCCAATGCAGAACCATGGGGATAATCGGCTCTGAAAGCCGATTTACAGGGAACCTGGGAGCCGATCACGGCTCGAATTTTACGTATACTTGTTTACCATGCAGGAAATCAATCAGAGCAATCCATCACCTTTCCTGACCAGGTATAGGTCAGGTGGCACGCC